>VDMD01000019.1:0-539828 GCA_007026445.1 Schizophyllum amplum
TGGACCGTCATTGTTTGCTTGTCGATGCTGCTCTTACATTCGAATTGACAGTAGACGCGGTCACCGCCCTGCCTTTATACAGAGTTCATTTGAGCGCCGTATACGCGAGAGACTTTCACAGTGTTTCGTGGTTGTCTGCGTTGAAGGAAGGAGGATATCTTCACTGGCTGCTGAGCAACACTGCATTGGCGTGTCTCCGCGTAGCGCCTCTGTACAGAACTGCTTGGGTACACGGTCTTCGCTTGCAGCATGCGCTGCTTCACGGCGTCTTAGAGTTTCGACCGTCTGTGCGAGCTCTGGCTATGTCTATGTATAGATCCTTCATGCGACCCTGGGATTATGCTGCTCATCTTGCAGGTAACACGCGTAGATCTTGCGTTACAGACTACGATATGGTCATCAATGCCGGCCATTTACTCTACTGGATGCCCTTCCACTTGTCACTTGCGTCCGGTGTGCTGTGGCCTTTTGCGCCGTACTTAGATCCTCAATTATCTACGGATGAGCGGGTTGGTCTGGATTCCTGCTTGCATACCCCGCTCAGTCGTCGTAAGTTCCATCGGACCATGCAGGTTTTCCTAGGAGGCGGTCCGAGCTCGAAGATAACGTGGTCCACGATGCGCAAGTATCTGGTCGTTGGTGCCAACTCAGAGTGCTCACCGGACGATAAATTCACTTGTGTGGCATACGGTGAACCGGATGGCATAAGAGATCGAGCCGCGAAAGACAAACTGTTCGCAGCGAGCCTCCCATTCTCCAGCTTGGCTTGGTACATGACCAAGAAGCAGATGAAGGACGCGTGTCTGGCCCACGATGTGAATTGGGTATACGACCGTGACCTTAATGATACGCGCACCGCGCTCAGTTACCACGAGTGTACGTCCAACTGCGAAGGCAAGGAGTACCTGGGTTTGTTCAAGCCACACATGACAAAGGTGCAGAGAAATAAGATGGCTCGTGACAATCCTCAGTCGCGACGGAGCACGATACATGCAGTTAGGAACATACCCACACCAGCATCTTTTCCCCCCGAACCCGTTACAGATGATTTGACGGAGGACATCGTGAGGGGTTTTTGCATGGACACGTCGAAGAGCGCTCTCGAAGAGACTGGCTGCGCGTGCTGTGGTTCCCTGTGCAACGCGGAATCATCAAGGTCAATTAACGACAAGAAGATTGATCTGTCTCTTTTGGTTGAGTCGGGAGTGACTCGTAAAGAGCGTCTGCGTGAGGAGGATGCTGTACAAGAGCATGAGGGACCTGTGCTGTCGCCAGGATGCGAAAGAGTATGCCGCTCTTGCTACGATTGTCTTGTCGACGGCCGTCGTCCGCATACAGCGTTGGCTAACGGCCTCTGGATAGGAGAGGTACCAGATGTCCTCAAAGGCTTGTCCTACGCTGAGATGCAGCTTATAAGTAAGATCAGACACAACCGCGCTGTCGTACGAGTTAGATCGGGGCGCGGTAAGATGATAGCCAACGCAGTAATGTTCTCCAGCCCAATTCCGCAAGTATACAATGTGTTGCCGCCCAGCAGAGAAGAGATCAACAAGGTACTCGCCTTCACATTCCTAGGCACCGCTAGACCCACACCGGATGACTTTAAGCGCACACCTATGCTCGTGAGACTGGAAGTAGTCGAAGCCGCTCTTCGTTGGCTGCGTCTCAATCATCCTGGTTACCGGTCCATCGAAATATCTGAAGATAACCTGAACACGTACCGAGTAGAAAATCCGCTTGTTTGGGAGTACAGGAGGATAGATGAAGGCGACTCCATCCAGGAAGCGGCTGCCACCAGTCTTGCCAACGAGGATGTTGACGCTCCGGAATCGGGACCTTGTCCGTTCATCGTGCACGGTCTGACAGCGGAGAAGTTCTCTCACTTGACAATTGAGCAGCTCAAATCTGCCGCGCTAGACCACCTGCAGAACGGCGGATCTGTCATGGGGGTCGGTCACGAAGATAAACCGGAAGGTATATTTGATAACGCGAAAGCTTACCCTTCGATGTTTCCTTGGCTATTTCCCTACAGACTAGGCGGCATTGGGATGCATCTGAACGGACGAGGCGCGTTGTCCTCCGCTGCTCAGAAAAAACATCTGATTATGTACCACGACAAACGCTTCCAGAACGACTTATACTTTCCGATGATAGCGTTCAATCACGAACAGATCAAAGCCAGCTCCAGCGCGAGCAATATTCTCGTCAAACGCGCAGATTTCCCAAGGATTGTCAACAAGTTGGCGGTGCTTAATCCCAACGTACTAGGCGCTCTTGCCAGAAGGATGGAGGCAGGCGAGCGAGTTCTCGCCGAGACAGATGAAGAGAGAACATGCTTTGAGGTCATGCGAAGCCTGGACTTCATTGGTGGTCACGTACAAGGGTCAGTTACTGGTAAGAAGTACATGAGAAATGAGATATGGTCCCTGATGAATTTCATGGGCTCACCGTCATGGTTCATCACGTTGTCTCCTTCCGACAGCTCGCATCCCATCGCGCTGTATTTTGCAGACGATGACCTCTTGTTCCGTCCGAGAGTACGTACGTGGACCGAGAGGAGCAGCCTTGTGGCCCGTAACCCTGTCGCGGCAGCGCGGTTCTTCAATGTCGTCGTCAGTGCATTTATCAAGCACGTACTTGGCGTTGGTTTAGACCGCCGTGGGCTGTACGGGCCTACTTCGGCGTACTATGGGCCGTCGAGCAGCAAGGACGTCTGACTCTTCACCTGCACACCATGCTCTGGATACGCGGAGCTCCCTCTCCCCAGGACATCAGAGATAAGCTGCTCGCTGGTCCTGGTAGTGAATTTGAGAAGGATATGATAAGATACCTGGAGGAGATGCAGACCGGTCAGTTTCTGACAGGTGACATGGATGAAGTGAAGAAGCGCGTACCTTTCAAGCCGCGTAACGAGACAGATATACATACACTGTATCAGGAGCCGGACGTCGCGTCGGGCGAGGTAGAGGATAATTCGTCGTACGAAGATCCTACGCAGACTCTTCCGGACCCCCCTCCAACTCGGTGTGCGTGCAGCCGGTCCCCGTGCTCGTGTAGCGACATGCGCGCTTCGTGGTGGGCGCGGTTCAAGAGCACCGTCGACGATCTCATACTGAGAGTTCAGATACACAAGTGTATCCGTAAGAAGTCTGGACGATCCGCCGAGGCTGCGACGGTGGTTCGCGCAAGAGAGACCCTTTGGAAGGCATAAAGGGATGCAAAACGGATGATGGCGAGTGCGACGCTCGATTCCCGAGGGAGTACGTTAAGGAATCCTACGTCGATCGCGTCACGGGTGCCATTAATCTGGTCAAGAAGGAAGTGATGATGAACTGCGTCACGCCGGTGCTGACTTACTTAACGAGGGGAAACACGGACACGACCAGTCTCCAGTCCGGTACGTCCGTGAAATCCATCATCATGTACGTGTCTGACTATATCAGCAAAAGCTCCCTGAAGACTTACCACATAATGTCCTGTATCAAAGGCGTATTTGAGAGAAGCGGGCCTGTGTTCGAAGGATCGGCGAAGGATGGTGCGAGCGCTCGTAAGCTGATGCTGCAAATGGTGAATGCTTTAGCGCCTCGCATGGAATTGGGCAGCCCCATGGCATCTGCTTACTTGCTCGGTCATCCTGACCACTACAAGAGCCACGAGTTCGTCGTCTTCTGGTGGAAGAATTACGTGAACTATGTTATGGCCGACTGGCCTAACAGCGTGCGTGACAATTCTTTCGAGGAGCGCGTTGTCCTTCGCAAAGAGGACGGGCAGGTTATAGGGGTGTCTTTGGTAGACGATTACGTCCATCGGCCTCTGAAGTATGAGAACTACAGCCTGTACGAGTGGATGCAGTGCTCAAAGAAGAATAAGCGAACAGCGAGCCAGCTCAAGTCGCACCTGCAAGGGATGACCGATAAGTCCTACAGTTCCGTACCCGAGCGCGGAGAAGATGACGGTGCAGCACAGGACGGTGATGATGACGGTGCAGATCAAGGCGACGACTATGTGGTGCAATCGCAACCAGACCACCTGCCCCCCCTATCCAATATACCCGACGCCGTGCCCTTGATGGATGGTAGTCAGAAGTCACATTTGCGGTATACAACACGGCTCAAATACGAATCATTCCTCGAGAGTCACCCCCAACATAATTCGCACCACGTACATTGCGACCCGAGCAAAAGGCACTACGTCGTTCCCAATTTTGTAGGGGGGGCTGTACCGCGCAGCGATCAGGGCGATCGTGAATATTATTGCGCCACTATGCTGACGTTGTTCTCGCCTTGGAGAAGAGGGCAGGACCTGAAGAAAGAAGGTTACAATTGGGATGCTGCTTTTCTCGCGTTCCCTTTCTCGGAGCGCCACACGCAGCTAATGCGTAATTTCAACCTGAGGTATGAGTGTGCCGACGCCAGGGATGATTTTCACAATGAAAAGAAGAAGAAGCGAAGAGCGGGCACGCTGAGCATGGACGTTGAGCAGGAGGAAGAAGAAGGTGATGGTGCTTTTAAACAGTACGGGGAAGATCTTGAACTGGACGTACCTGACGACGGCGAGACGGGAAGCAAGTGGAACAAGACATTCCAGACGGTCGACATCGCAAGGACACACGCCGCGGTGTCAGGGTGGACGGATGAGAACCGGACAAGTACACAATCAGCTATCGCCGAGCCTGTAGAGCCGCGCGTGCACAGACGCGGTTCGGAGTGGGCAACCTACGTCAAAGACTTGAAAGACAAATTATTCAAGACCCGCATGAAGAACGTACCTTCATTGGGGCGCGACGGCGCAGTTGGCTCGCAGCACGGCATTGAGACCGGAGTGGTCACTTTGCCCCCTTATTTCTTTACTCGGGATTACACGCGTGACAAGCCCGACCTGCGAGAAACCATAAGCGATATAATAAGCGAGTTCAAGCTCAACGCGGACCAGCAAAGGGCGTTCACCTTGATCGCCAACCACGCCGGGCGACCACAGAGCGAGCCGCTGCGCATGTTCTTGGGCGGTATGGGTGGCACGGGCAAATCCACCGTCATCAGGGCTCTTATAGAATTCTTTAAGCGCAGGCACGAGGAGCACAGATTCATCATACTCGCCCCTACCGGCACAGCCGCGGCTTTGCTGAACGGCTTCACGTATCACTCCGTTCTTGGCATGGGTTGGGGATCCGCTGACAATGGGCGAGGTGGTTTGGACGGCAGCGGGGTTCGTAGCGTGCACGAAAGACTGATTGGGGTTGAGTACGTATTCATAGACGAGGTATCCATGTTGAACTGCACGGATATGTACCGCATCAGCGCTCACCTCGCGAAATCTATGGGAAGACACGACTTACCGTTTGGTGGCATGAATATGATATTCGCTGGTGACTTCGCTCAGCTGCCTCCGGTGAAAGGCTCGCGCTTGTACGACTCCAAAGTGCAAACCGACATAGACAGGAAGCGAATGACGCTTCATGTGCAAATGAATGTGCTGGGTAAGGCGATGTGGCATCAGGTCACGACCGTAGTGATTCTATCGGAAAACATGCGTATGAGGTCAGCAACCGAAGACGACCGGGCGATGGCACGGGCACTTGCAAACATGCGGTACGCTGCGTGCACTTCAGATGACCTGGATTTCCTCAGATCTAGAGTAGTCAACAGCTCGCCGCATGCGCCGAAATTGAACGACGTACGATTCCGGGACGTGTCGATCATAACTGCGTGGAATGCAGAGAAGGATGTGTTCAATGAACTTGGATGTCAGAGGTTTGCCCATGATACGAATCAAGAACTGGTGTCGTTCTACTCCTGCGACGTGCTCGCTCCCGCAGATTCGCCTTCGAACAAGAAGAAGCGGAGAAGGCCTAAGAAGAAGGGAAACAAATCGACGTACGGAATACCAGAGAGGACTCAAGCGTCTATTTGGGCCGCGTTGCCTTGCTTCACTGGACATGTCGCGGGTAGACTTGACCTTTGCAAGGGCATGCCTGTCATGATCCGATCCAATATAGCCACTGAACTGTGCATGACCAAGGGACAGGAAGCCGTCGTCTATGACTGGGTGGCATCACAGGGTGACCAGAAGCAGCGGATACTGGACGTACTGTTCGTTAAGCTCGTTAATCCTCCCAAGACAATCAAAATCGACGGACTGGAAGAGAATGTCGTGCCCCTAAGCAAGCAGATGGAGCGCGTGGAGTGCCTATTGCGCAACGACAGCACAATCGTAGTCGAGAGGCATCAGGTACCCGTGCTGCTTAACTTCGCGATGACGGATTATGCCGCGCAAGGTAAAACGAGACCTAATAATGTTGTCAACCTTACGCATTCTAAGACTCACCAAGCGTACTACACTGCCCTGTCCAGGAGCTCGTCGGCGGAGGGAACAGCCATCGTGTCGTCCTTCACACCGAGCAAGATCACGTCGGGTTTGGACGTGCAGCTAAAACGCGAGTTCAGGAATCTGGAATTGCTTAACGAAATTACAAGGCTGCGGTACGAGTCAGTTCTGCCGGACGAAGTGTTAGGTGACACTCGGAACTCGATCATAAAATCCTACCTGGACTGGAGAGGCAAGGGATACG
The DNA here is from genome assembly GCA_007026445.1 of Schizophyllum amplum. NCBI lineage: Eukaryota > Fungi > Basidiomycota > Agaricomycetes > Agaricales > Schizophyllaceae > Schizophyllum > Schizophyllum amplum. Next base: position 6,569 of record VDMD01000019.1, read on the forward strand.
AGATGCCCGGTCTGCATTCAGCGTTACGGTGGGCCGAGACGGAGTCTGCCTCGGACGAGTTCGAAGTTCCTTTTGGTCGTCAGAAATGGCAATTCGCGAGTAAGGAAGGGGCCGTAGCAGAACCCGGAACAGTGGCAGGTGTGAAGAGAAGGCAGTCAAATGGCGTCGCTGACGGGCGGTCAGCAAAAGTATCGCGGCCTGCCATCGGTGAGACGGTTGTCACGACCGCATTACGCACGCCGGCTCCTCTTGGTTACGAATGGGACGATCAGAATTGGAGCTGTCCGTACGACTCTCTGTTCACGATACTACGCGCTGTGTGGGTTGGCGATCCTGCCAGATGGACGCCGTACTTCAAAAGCATCAGCCCTGTGGCTACTGAACTCGCTTCGCATTGGGCTGCTCACTTGCAAGGGTCTATGGCTTGGGCAGAAACAAGAGACGCCGCGCGTAAATCTCTCCACGAACAGAACCCTGCCGCGTTTCCTGTGGGTATGAAGCCCGCGTCTGTATCTGAATTAGCAAGCGCTGTGCTTACCCGTGCTCCGCTCGCAACGAGAGAGAGGAAGTGCGTATCTTGCGGAGATATGAGCCACAGGACGCTCGCGCTATCGCAATGCAACACACTGTACACTACGAACCTGTTGAGAGGCCGCAGCCGCGAGATGTTCAACACGTCGGATTGGCTAACGGAAATCCTAAAAGGCACCGCCCGCGCAGTAAGGTGCACTAAATGCAAAAGTCAGACATCTCCGGTCGTACATACGCACTGCATACCTGATCTGCTCTGCTTGGATAGGCAAAGCGCGCCCCTCGTTATATCTCCTCATTTGACATACGACGGCTGTACTATGTTACTGCGCGGTATAGTGTACTGGGGAGAGAATCACTTCACGTGTAGGGTTGTGGACGCGACCGGTATGGTGCACCGACACGACGGTATAGTTGACGGCGACAGGTGCGTGCAGGAGACTTCCTTGGATCGGGTGGATCCAATCACGTTGGGTTCCGTTCCCTCTTCTGGTACCGGCGAGCGCCAGGCGGTCTTGCTATTATATGAGAAGACTAACAGGGGCACGCTGTAAATGATGAATTAGAGATGTACCGAGGCATTGCACGTTGACAGGGTGCGGGGGAGGAGGGGGGGGGGGAGGAAGGGGGTACTGCAATGATGAATGAAGATGTTCCAAGGTACTTCACGTGAGAGGGTGCGGGAGGGGGGGTACTGGAGGGTGGGAGGCGGGCGGGGGTTGGGTTGGGTTGTGTTGGGTTGAATGACGGCGCGAGGCGGCCTAACACAGATTTGTGGCGTCGTCACGTGTATAGTAGAAATGCCTGTTTGTGGCGTACATTACGTCACATGTACAGTCCGGCCTCTCGTCTCAACCATTTCTCGGCTGGATAGCGCTGGTTGACCACCATGCGTTTTCCATCTTCCCTCCTCTTCTGCGGGATGTTCAACACGCGCCTATAACCCGTGCGCCGCGGTATTCCATGTTATCCTGATGATCTGTACCCGGACTCTACGCCGCCAAAGCACGCGTCTGTCGATCGGCGCATGACTCACCTACGCGACTGGCTGGCTTCGCCACCAGTACGATATCGCTCTCGCGGCATGATCCTGTGAGCGCCCTTGCCCTTCGACCCGTCCTACACTTATGTTGTTTGCCAGCCCAGATTCTTGCGACGATCTGCTCTGTTCTTGTCTAGAGACGGTCGACCTGCTGCGATATGCCCTCGTATGTCGAGACACCCACCGTACGGTGATGTCGTACAGAACTCGAGCTTTCGATATCCGCCATACACTACGCGCCTTCTTTTCCGATCCCGAGATTATTCAACTGCGCGAGACACTCGGCCTCACCGGAGCAGTAATATCGGGGTCCGTGGCCGTCCAGTTCTTCGATCGTTGTCGATTCGCTCACTGTGACCTTGACTTGTACGTCGAGCGTCATGCCGTGCGTCAACTGTTCGCCTTTCTAGTCGGCGTGGGCTACACATACCGTCCGAAACCCTTTCAACCACCCACGATTCAGGACATATTGCGGCCCGGCGGCGCCCTCCGGCGCAACACAGGCGAGGACACAGGCGACGACACAGAGTACGACGGGCTAAGTATATGCGGCGTGTTCAACTTCCGTAGGCCCTCCTACCCTGATGCCGTTGTACAAGTCCTTGTTGCCAAACATACGGTCGTAGACGTTCTCCTCGGCTTTCACTCTAGTGCGTATCCGTTTGCCGATGAATGCTGTCGAGGCTGACGACGCACCCAGCGGTAGTCATGAACGTCATCACTCATCGAGCAGCTTACTCGCTGTACCCGAGGGATACCTTCATCCATCGCGTTGGCTGGCAATCTCACGACGCGCAAGGCGGCGTCGCGTACGGTGGCATCCAGAAATACCGTCGCAGAGGATGGAACATTCAAGAGATAGACAGCGACCTAGCCTACGATGTCCGTGGACGCGCGGCCACGTCTGCGTATCGCGTCGCTGGCGATGATCTATGTTGGATCATCCCATTCGATGTGGACTCTGACGCGTAAGCTCGCGCTGCTTGTGTTTCGCGTCGACACTCTAACATATCAGCGCTAGCTCGACACAACAGCCTGACACCTTTCTCGGCAACTCGTGGGGCCAGATATGGAAGGCTACGGCATTGACGTCGGAGAATATAAGATCTCTTTCGTTCACGAAGTTCTTATATGTAACGAATGGGCGCTGGCGTCAAGGGCGTACGTTCGCAACTGCTAAGGATCGAGACGCCTTCCTGCGGCTCATGAACATTATGCATCCGTTCAGACGCAGGTACGTCGATATTATTTACTTTACCGTCCAAACACTTACATCTCCAACAGGGAAACAGAGGAAAGCGTATTGCGCGCGCTGCAGCAGCTCGTTGATCATCGTCGTCGCGTTAGGTGGGCATAGACTAGCCCCCCAATATATATAAACAGTGCGCCTTCCACCCGTCACTCTGATGATGCCCCTGGCGGAATCAGATAAGGAAAGGCATAAATAAGAGGCTGTATGCGCGCTGACGAAGCGCGCCTCCCTGTATCTGCAAGAAATGTCGGAAGACCAGCCCAAGAAGAAAATATTAACGATTGCTGGGCTCCAGTCCGAGTACGAAAGCGCTCCTCATCACCGCCGGGTAGTAGGTCCGCGCATCAGATCCACCGTCATCAATTGGTTGGAAAAGGCGAACAAGGCTCGCGAGACAACGGATGACAACAACAGACACATCCTCGGTGCGTTACTATCCCAGTGGCCGTTCGTGTTCTGACGTTGCTGTTAGACGGTAGAGACAGTTCAGACGAGATAGAAGATGGAATCAACACCGAAGACATACTGTGCAGGAAATGCGAGCGGGTCAACTACCTGCCTTGGTGCGTCGCTTGTATACTACATAGCAGGTGGGCGCTCAACCTTGTACAGCTCGCTTAACTGCGGCCACGTCGCTTGCTGCTTCTGCGTCATCCAAGACCTTCTACATTTCGCTGGATCCAGAGCCGAGAGACCCGACACGCTGTACTGCAGTGTATGCCACGATCGAAATTATCTGTTGTCGAGGCCCAGATGCATACCTGCTCTAGCCGGTTGCGTGGCTACGCTCTGCCGCCAACTGCACTTGAGCTATCCAGTATCCAAACTGCCAGATATAGCGGTATGTAACGCGAAGATAGACCTGTTCTACTGTATGCTCGATCCGCTAGCTATCGGTACATACGTTACTCGCAGACTGTAGATCCCGTCAGCCCATGTGCCTATTGTACCGGAACAGTGTCGTATTATCCCTGCCCTTATCGAGATAGGAACAAATCGGCCATAAGCGGTATACATTATCGCTGTCAGATGACGTGACGTCATGCATAATCAAATAGCAGCGCCAAGACGCATCCTTCCTTGCTTCGAACTACCATGCTCGTGCATCAGCGGGCATCCTTACGGGGAGCGCCGCAGCGCGGTCTACGGGGACCACCTGTGTTCGGAGGCTATCAGCAAGCATCGGCGTGAGGCGTGTCGTCGCATTCATACGCGGGGTAACAGGGAACTTCAGCTATCAGGCGCGTACCAAAGGCTCCCTCGTATCCGTATGAAGCTTAACTGTGCCCAAATACAGCCGCCGGTATCGACGTGGCCGCGCAAGGTGTGGTCACTGCTCTTCGGCTTCGTCTTCTGCCGACGCCGCTCCAAAATCCTCCCAGTACGCGACATCATCCGAGCGCGGCGCGGCTACTCGCGGATACCTTCCTCATACGATACGCAAGGTCATTGAATGGGCGATGTGCCCCGCTCCCTTGGCTCCTGTCCTACGGCGTATCCGGTGCTCGACAGCTTCGTAGACGCCATAGCGCCTGGATACGAGCTGCATTTGCCTTCCGGTGCCGTCGCGCGTGTCGGCGTTGCGGGTGAAAGGTACGGTGCGTCTGTCGTGTTCTGCACATGCATGGGCTTCGGTGCACATACCCATTTCCTGTATCTGTATACAGGGCGACCCGCTTCGAGTCCTCATCGCACCGGGAACTCGCGGAGTCGCCCTCAATCGGGATCTTCGCCTTCTTCCTATTGAGAGCTGTGCGGTTCCTTGCTGATGCGATCCCTAGAACGCTAGGATGGCGCGGACTCTCGATTCTCTGCATCCGGGGCGAAGGCGCGCGTTCATGTTTACTTGCCACGAGGGGAACAGCATGCGGATGTTCGACGTGCGACGTGCTTAAATGGCCTACCTCTAGGTGCACGTCCCTTTCCCGGCGCTATAACATGTATGATGTTCCTTCTTCTGTCTGATTGCAATCTAACACGCCTTTAGCGCAATCGCCGCGTTGCCGGATGGGAAGTACCGTTCCCTACATGTGCCGTCTGTTGCCTCGTACGTCCATTTTAACCTATACCTCGTCGAACGGAATTGAAGCAGCTTCCTCGCGACTCACGTATCCGCCGCCCCACCGTATGATACGCGGCGCATCCTATTCATGACCATCTTGCGTCACGCTTCGTCCCTGATTCTCCGTCTCGCGCTCCATGCATCCTCCGTTTTTTTTATCGTAGAAAGTGGATAACGAACTACCGATTATATCCATGCTGACTTATTTGACCGTCTCTTATATAGCGGGACTACAGCATCTCGCTCGCTAGCAACATCCGCTGCACACCACTCATAATGAGCCACCATCCATACGGTTCGCAACGCGGTGGGCATCGCGGCGGGCATCGCGGCGGGGGGCGCGGCGCGCACCTCGAACAGACCGTAGTATGTATGTTCTGGGCCGATGGCACATTGCTGATCATTGTCGCAGTCCCGCATGTCTATTCTCGACGATGCGCTCCACGAGCGCATTCGCGTTCTGGATAGCAGGGTACATTCTCTGCAGGGCACCGTCCGTCAGCGCGACGATCGACTACGGTGCCTTCGTGAGCAGGCCGTCCGAGGCACCGCGGTTCTGGAGGACCTGGTACGGGGCAACGTTCGTCGCATGATCGTTTCGCTAATTAGCCGTAGCTCGCTCAAGGTTCGCGCGTCGAAATATGCGTGTGCGGTCGATTGGGTCGAAACCTGGCCAAACCGTGCGAGCACCGCGCCTGCGATGAATGTTTGAGTCCAATTTGCAAGACATGCGCCGCTTCCTTGACGGCTCCGAACGCTGACTGTAGCAGTCACGTTCTCCCTGTGTGCCCGTGGAGAGACTGCGCCAACAACGGCAGAATACTCGCCGTGGAGGCGAAGGGTTTACAGGGCGCGGCTGACTTCGTCGAGTCATTCTACAAGAACATAGATGAACTGCGCGACGCGGCGGATTTGCTGATGAATTTGGCGCAGACCCCTTGAATGTTGTATCATATGCTGTATACTTCTTGAAGCATTTTATGTCTTGTATGTTGATATCTTGTGCATCAGACTGCGTCGCGTCACGTTCGAGTTCGTTCAGCCTTGAATAAATTGAATGTTCGGCGTTTGCCGACTGTCGTCCGGTAAAGGCCAGACGCGCGACGTATCTTCCACATCGCGCTCACCTTAGTGCACCGTCCTACGCACCGTGGACCACATACCGCTCAGACGACGCTGAGGATCGGACCCTGGTGCGTGTATCTCCGCGCACGATGTTCACTTGCCTGACAATCCCATCTGCGCGACGTAGTACGCGATTCCTTTCTGCGTATGGCATCTGGACACTTGTGCGTTCTTCCTTTTGTCTCTGACGGATCTGGCTAACTCGTCCGCCACAGCGGATTGCTGCCAGAACTGGCGCCGGAAGTCTTCTTCTACAGCGACCGACACACGATGGGTGCCTGGTCGCTGGTGGCACGCTACTTCACACCCTCGCCCAACCCGTTCTGTACTCTACATTTATCCTTGGCGGTTATAAGTTGGAACATCCCGCTTTACCCGAATCCGGATACATCGTCAACGTCGACCATGATCACTTCGTGCGCGGAGCTCGACACCTCAGCGATCATCCTCATCTGCGATCGTACGTACGCCGTCTAGTGCTCGGTGTCTGTGTCGCGGATGGAGCTCAATCGTACGACGCGGATGGATCTCAATCGTACGACGAAGACGGCGTGCTTGTACGACATGCAGGCGGATTAGACGCCGGTGCGATCGACAACTTAACATCGACCCTCCTGCTGCAAGGCTATCTTCCCAACCTCACCGACCTCCACTTGCATCCATGTAATCCTCCGCAGGATCGTTGTCCACCCTTCCTTCGTTGTCCACCCTTCCTCATGCCGTACCAGATGAACGACATGTTCAGATCGAGGATAACATCGTCTACCATATCGCGGCTCGTATTCCACAACTTCGAGATAGGGGGTTGGAAGGCAGGACATATATTGGAGCTGCTCGTGACCGGGGACGTGCACGATGTAGCTCTTGTCAGCTGTGTAGTCAGCTCGCAACCTTTGCCTTGGGTGGAGCATTGGCCCCGTCGGATCCCTCCGCATATCAGGTTCAGCATATACAACTGCACGGACGGAGAGGTTTCGGATTCGGATGGAGACGGTTCAGATGGGGTTGATTTTGCCCGCTGGGTACTGTTGAATCGTCCTTTCGCGACGGTGGAACTCGATAACGTGCTGCAATTTCCCTATTGGTAGCATGTACAATTACTAAGTACAGGTATTAATACACGCAGATCTCGTATATGCCCTAGGGCCACTTACTAGTCGCATATTTGCACGGGAGTGCTAGCGGACAAATGCATTCGGGGCGATCGGAGGCGCAGCACGCGCGCAAAACGGGGAGGTACACGGCTTGTTCGTTCTACGTGCACGGGCTGACGGATATCAGGTATCTTGCCCCAGCCTGTCTCGACGCGTCCGTCACGGTCTGCCCTCCCTCCACGCATTTCCGCGCTCGCTTGGCATGCCCGCCTTCTCCCGGCGCATTCTTGGCCTCAAATCTCGCCGGCATACCTCAGTTCAGCTGGCACAAGTGGAGGCCGTTCCGATGGAGCATAATAAATGCAGAAAGAACTCAAGTCGGCGAGTATTCGCACAGGAGTCCCCGTGACTCTGAGTCTGAGTCCGAGAGCTCTGGCAGCGCTCAGCGCTCAGACTTAGAGAAAGGGTGTGGATTCGCATGCGCGTGTAGAGGCTCTTGATCCGAGCCTAGAGAGAGGCGAGGTCGAGTCCCTTGTTCTTGCTTGACCTCTGTTGTCCAAGAGCGTTGTTCTGATTGCACTGTTCCTGGTACAATTTTGATGCTTTCAACATATATGAGTGTCGAGAGACCTTGGAAACTCAAGGCAAGGTAATGAATATTCCGCATGCCGACGTTCCATGTCACATGATAGCCGTTTTGTGTGACCGTCACAAGCCGCAGCTCAACTCATGACTCTCAACAAGGTTAGACAGTTCAAATACTTGCTTGTCATTAGACGCCAACTGTTACATAGTCATAAAATCAAGTCCGAACACGGAGATTCTACTCAGTCAATGGACGGACACCAGGAGGAGTACGTACTGCATCAGCTTCGTCACTCAATCGGGCGCGCGTTGACAATTTCGCAGGTTTTCCTCAGAGCTGCGCCAAGTTGAGTATAGCCAATCTGCAATGAGCAATCCTAACAGCGTACCTCAGTGGTGCCAGGCAAAGCATGCTCGAAGCGCCGCCGTAGAGGAGTTCTTGAACGGGGAAGATGCTCTATGACCTGAGCACGGTGCAAAGTATCATCGCCGAGAAGGATGCCCTTGCTGGTCGCGTACAAGCCCTCGAACGCGAGGTGTCCGCCTTGCGCGCAGAGCTTGACGAAGTACGCCGGGAATCAGGCTCAGGCGAGAAAAACCCATGTTCACAAGATATCTAGCTATGTATAGTAGAGGTGTAACTCCGTTGAGTTCATGTTGACGGTCATATGCATCTGAAAGGCGGTTCCATCGCTTTCAGTAAAGCGCAACTGCCTCGAATGTATATGTAAGTACGCTGCCATTATCGGTATGCGCAGCGGGACTGTCTGCTTAAGCGGAGATGGATTGAGGATCGAGAATATATGACCTCGAGACTCTTGCGTGGCTTCATCTTCCACCGCCTAGCTTTGGCCGCCACCCCAAAAGCAGCAAAGGGAGGGGAAGAGGGCACCCGCCACTGTAAGAAACATTGGGAAGGAGGCCCGGGCTCTTGAAGGAAAACCAAGAATTTGCGGTTGGCCTGTATCATTATGCTACGCGCGCCTCACCCACCTCAGGCCCACATATCCTGCTCGGAAGCGACGGCTCTTATTGAGTCAGTGCCCATGGAAATTCTCATCCAGAAGCGCGGAACGCTCGCACTTGTTTGCCATGACAACATACGGTACATACAGGCTAACACGAAGCATTCTCTACATAGCCTTCATCGGCGCCGGCGGCCTGCCACCTCAAGCTTCTTGCAGCGCTCGCTCCCCGACACCCCTAGCCGATCACAACAAGGGTCTGAGGCCACACATCTATGAGGGTATGAGCTTCGGTTCGAATTGTGATCGTTGATCACTCGCCAGATGAATATATCGAACGGTATCATGTTCATTGCGCCATGAACTCAGCCTTCCCTGCTAAGGTCAACAGCGTAGCTACCCGGGCCGTGGCAACCAGAAAGTAGCTTGCTGCCTTGCCCTGGTTACGGTCGTGTAGATGTGCACAAAACCAGCGAGACCTGGAAGGAAGTCGTCGATCAAGTGTACTTGCGGTCCTGCGGCGTCGAACATATCGAGTCGGACGATAAGGGCGCGATGGGGAGAGTGGAGGTCCTCCTGCGTCAGGGGATTCACCAGGGCGTAGTACAAAGCAACGACTTTGATGATGCTGCTGTCGCCATACGTCAACGACATCGACGGCAAGTCTGTCACTGCAGGATTCATGACATCTTGAGACAGTCACATACTAAAGCTAAGCGTACCCTTCGCAGTTGCTCCCCGGCGCACTGGCGTCTATGCTCAGAGCGCCAATGTATTTTCTGGCATTGTTTCGAGCAGTAAAACACCATAGCGCAAGCACAGATCTTCATACGTCGACCACGCTGTGGGCGCACTTGAAATCTCCATTAGAGATAGAAAAGATACATCGCGGAGACTCACCTCTGGATTATTGCACTGGAACGAGAGCCACGGACTATCTGAAAGGCTACGCGGTTGAGGTCGCAGACCTTAAAATGAACGATCAGCTGACGCAAGTCCGGCCAATGGTCCAGGTTTTCCGAGATATCACTGTCGATATCATGGCGGACCATGGCTGCACCAACTCCCGACGCACTCCCGGCCAGATGAGTTGATGAATCAACGCCGAACGTATGAACGCGCCAGCTGCTTCCCGCACCCTGGCCATATGACCCGTCATAGTAGTGGCAGATGCGCTGTATAAGGCCAGTAGCAGGCCGTTGTCAAGAGCGGCGACAAGCGCAGCGTGGCTCGGGTGTGCTAGATGGAGAACCGTAATACACTCCAGCACGATCGAGGCGACCGAACTCCATTTTCGCCATGGGAACACGGTCAAGCACACGCGTCAGAGCTTTGAACAACTGGACCAGTTGAACTATGCCTCCACACTTTCGAAGTTGGCGGTTATGCGAGTAGACGTCGTCATCATGCGCATGATGAATTGCACGCATTGGTGAACGCGTTCCTCGGCGGCATAGCATACACCTCCAAACCCGACGTCAGCCAGCGGGCGTGCCTCGATATGTTGCATAACAGTGCTCCGGGGTTGATATCGTCGAAGGCGACAGCATCATTAACGAAGACGGGAATAGATTTGCGTGTCCACGGCTTTCGTGAGGGACGAGACGGTCGACGAGATGGTTCGCTTGCTCTTCGCACCAATGACGGCAGAGCAAGACAGGAAGCCCAAGGTGACTGCGATGGCATCCGGCTGTGCGATATACATGCCTCTGCCCGAGCGACTGAGAAGAAACGGCAGCATTATCTTGGAGAGGCACGTGTACCGGGCCGCCGCAGGCACAATGAGTCGTCCGTCGGCATGGAAGGTGACCGAGAGACCATGCCGTCCTGCGCGCTGTCCCCAGGACCCTCATCAAAGACATTGCTTTCGTTTGGGGACAAGAATGCGATCCATTTCCAGACGGTGGGAAACGCCTGAATGAGGGAACGAGGGATATCATCGGAACTGGAGCAATCCACCAGCTTGGCATAAAGGCCGAGCGCGTGCATCGCCTTTGACAGTGTTTGAATGTGTGTGGCATTGATTGGGTGCGTCGGAATCTCGAGGAGTGCAAGCGGCATAGGAGGCTTGGAAGCGACGATGGGACAGAGTTCCGTGAAGCGTACGGATTGCGCCAGCTCGACTGTTCTGAGGTCAGAGCCCATGCAATTTGGCGCGGTGGATCACGCACCATTTCGTGGGTGATGCGTGGATGCTTAGATCGCGGAGATGGTACGCAAATCTTGGTTGCGGGAGAGGCTGCGAAAAGTATAAGCTCGAGATTTGGACCGTCGAACACGACGACCACGACAGAGAGACTGACGCGAGGCGGAACCTGGGAGGTAGATCAGAGGAAAGAGCCGTATGCACCTCGCGTCGTCTCAGAAGAAAGGTGTTCCATCTCCTTTGTTCTGAAAACGAGGATGACAGATGACGGTCTTCGCTTGCATTCATCGTCCAATCAGCACGACCAGAGTTAAAGTTCGGTCCAGACGAAGTAGACGCTCATCTTCCTTCCCCACGGCGATTGTCAGTCTTCAGGCCTGCAAGGTACTGGGCCCGTAAGGTTTGTGGAAGTAAGTGTATAATCTCGGGGAGAATATGCCTCACCCGACGGTCATCAATTCCGACCAAGGACAGGAGCCCTTGGAGCAGCCACACAGTGGTTAGCACTCAGCTAGCCATCGTGTTGCCCTGCGTACTCACTAGTCAGAGTCTGCCGTCGAGGCAGAGCGATAAGCATTGCCATGTGCAACCGGTACCGTTCGGAAAACTCCGTGCTCCCTTACACGTGATCATAATTCGCGCCGAACATCCGGCTCAACTTGCTACTGTAGTACTAGTAAGTACTAAGTAGTAGTACTCACCAACGGCGCGGAGACTGATTATAAGCATCATTCCTGTCCATCGCCTCTTTTTCTTGTCTCACCATCATCACCAGCCTCTTCGTTGCCGTCAGCGACGTACAACGTCAGGAATTATATAAGGCGCTCCCGCGGGCCCATTGGTAACAATACGCGAAGCCTACTTATGCGCGCCCCCGACATGCTGCGCCTACCACGGACCTCAACCCGCTTAGCCGACGACCTCCACGAGTTCGACGATGATTGCGACGAGCTTCGACGGTGCTCGCAACGGCCCTCAACAACGCTTGCGAGAGGAAACACTCAAGACAGCGCCGACGCGTTCTCGACAACGTTCCGCGCCCATGGCCACAGGGCCTCGACAGTCTCTCGTGCCGTCACAACCTCGTCATCATGTCCCGCGCCGACAGGATCGATACAGTAATGAAATTCGCCTCGATGCATCGGGAATTGATGCTGAGCTCTCTTTGCGGCTGCGCGCATGGGCGGTGAGCGAGGAGAACATACCATGCGGGACGACACCGTCACTGTGTTCTTCGTCCTCGAGACATCCTTCTGACGTGCATGCTGACTATCGCCGCAGAACGTACCTTGCTGCCCATCCCAGCAGAAGGAGACGAGGGGGTTATACCAGGAGGCGATGGCAACCTGGGCTTCACCGGCGTCGGCCGTCATGGTGCGTGGTGCATCACCTCATCGACCGTTATCTGACTCGGGTACCGAAGCTACCAACAACAACGAATATTGCTCAAGGTCCCGGGTGGTGAGCAGTCTGGTGCGTAAATTGAAGGGTTACTCACCATATAACGTCAATGCCATGCGTGCTACGCGACGCCCAGGATCGCGCCGACTGCCTAGCGCTGGCCGAGCGCAATCAGTTTTCGGCGCGTGGAACGTGAAGATCTTCCGCGGCGTTGCGCTCGAGACTCGAGTAGTATACTCAAGTTCGGCCTCACCGCGCCGAAAACGACGCGTCGGGTGCATCCTCCCCATCCCCTAATTTCCCTCTCTAGGGAAAATGATTATTGGCGTGCCAAAGCCGTACGCCTGTAATGGTGGCGCAACGTATGTATGCAGCTTTTGCCACAATTTGTCTTACCTAAGCGCTTGAGCCCCCGACCTTTCCTGAGTAATTCACGACGAGTTCGCGTGACTCTGTTCGTCTCCAATAGTACTTCAAGCTTCGTCTCCCCTCTCGCTCAACCTCGCCCTTTGCTTGTACTCACATGTAGACCCCCTTGTCCTCCGACCCTGACCACATACGCTCCGCTCTGCCCTCATCGTCACCTGCTCTGGGAGCGTTCTTCGCTCGCTCTCTTCTCCTGCCTCTTTCCGTCACTTTGCGCCTGCGTCCACTGATGTCGATGACGCCTGAGATCATGATCCTTACATAATCTCCCTTCAAAATCGTTCTTGTGTTCTACTCACTCGTTCGCCAACTCAACGCCTCCTCCCATTCGCTCGCGCCTCCGCCCGCCCGCCCATGCCTCCTCCTGCTGGGCCGCTCACTCACGCCTCCCCATCGCTCTAGGCTCCACCACCAGATTGCGCAAAAACATCGTAATATCGAGCATAATTATATACTTTACATCGTAGTATATGTGATATACATGAACCAGCCGCCGCTTTGTAGGGCGAAGAGATCGGCTGCGGCCACGCCCCTCGCACTTTCAGCATTGAGAAGATGACGGGCTCAAACGGCCGACCCCAAAGCGTAGCTGGGAGCAAAGGACAGGCGCAGACACGCTGAGCCTCGTCCGCTCATCTGACACGCCCTTGCCTCGCTCTACCGCCGTCGTTGCCCTCCGCCGCTGTCGCCTTCCTTCACTCGTCGTGCAAGGGCTCCGTCACCCACGCATCGATGACACTGTGGCTGATGTTGGTCTCGTCCCTTGCAATGGATGGAGGGTGAAGGGATAGGATGGGGATGAAGGCAAGGAGGGGGAGGCAGGGGAGGCGAGAGCGAACGGAGGCCGGGGAGCGATCGCGAAGAGGTGTGGGGAGGAGAAAGGTATGGAGAGAAAGGGAGAAATAGAAGGGGCGAGGAAGGGCAAGGAGGAGGACAGGGGGAGAGGAAAAGGGGGAAAGGGAGGGGAAAGAGCAAGGAACGGGAGGGGAGGGGATCTGATTCTCTCCCCTTGCCTCCTCCACATTCATACTACCGTCTCTGGAGAAGAGAGGGGCGAGAAAGCAGGGGAAGAAGGGGTCAGGAGGGGCGAGAGCAGAGGCCGAGACCGACGAGGAAGGAGGAGAAGATAAGGAACAAACGAGGGACGACGAAAGGGAGAGGAGGGTGAAGGGAGGGAGGTGAAGGGAGGGAGGGAGAAGGCGAGGAATAAGGGGAGGGAGGGGAAAGGGAGAGGGTCCAACCTTTTTCGTCCTCATTCTACCGATGACTTTTCATCGCCGTCGCGCCATCCCCATCTACGCACCAACTGGTTCCCCTCGTACCGACGGAATCGCATAGTAGGACTATAACCGCTTAGGCACGGGAAATGTGAGCCTAGATAAGCGAGTGCGATCGCAAGGCTCGGGTGAGACTATGGCTCGAGTGCCGACAAAGCCTTTAACGACGGTTCGATCGGATTGCGCCAGTCATCCTTGAGTGCGTGCACCTCATGAAAAGGGAAGAAGACGGAGTTCCATGGCTTATGCCTTGTGAAGAATGTCAGCCTGGCGATCGCGAGCAGAGCATCGGCACATACCTCAGGCGTGCTGTGGAAGGGATAAAGAGAACGTGGCGCATCCGTCCGCGAAGGGACATTGGAGATATGCAGAATGATCGACCACACCAGCGCGCGTCCCTTAGGAAATCCGTGCACGTTCCGTCCTTCGAAAACATTGAGGCCTCCCTTCAATAAATGTCGTAGCGCCCCTTCTCTGCAAGCACGCTCCATTCTTCGACGGCACCAACGACTGCCCCCCTTCGACGACATTAACGACCGCCCCACTTCGACGACATCAACGACCGCCCCCTTGGACAACAGCAGGACGCGCCTGCCGCCGAGACCGAGTATGCGCGCTCCGTCCCTGGGAATGTCAAGTTACGGCTCATTACGGCTCCCTCCTGTTTGCATCGACAAGTTGGTCCCGCGCGCAGATATTGCGAGTCCACATTGCCCAGCCGCCCGCTGGCTATCCCTTCACTATTCTAAATCGACCACAATTCCCTCGTCGCGATGTGTGGCCGCGAAAGTTGGCCATAACTGCCCCATATGTTGTGCGGCGCACGTCTAAGACATCTCGGGTGATCCATAGAGGTCACATATGTACTCCCTGACGAAGAGAACTGGGTTGAGTGCACTTTTATCAGCAGAAGCTCGACGAACATGCGGGTGAGAGCGTACCTTCCGCGCGAATCGATAATGATTCCCTCGTCGCGTGGCGTGGCGCACGCCTGCGACGTCTCGGTGTAAGGAGGTCGGTTATACATACACCGACGAAGAAGGCCTGAGGTGCGTGCAGGGGAAATTTAGCGAACAAGCGGGTGAGTGTGTACCTTCGGCAGTCGTCGTCGGACATTCCCCACCGGGGACGGCGCGTACATCTCTGGCGGCTCGGGGGGGTCGCGTAAAGGACGTCAGTACGCCCCGAGGGATATAGTCTCGAGGTGGCAAACGATCAGTCCGACTCAGTCAGACGGCGCAAAAACAAACCTTTCCAAGGGCGTCGGCGCGCACTCCTCCGGCCGCTCGCAGCGGCGACAGAGGGTCGCCCGAAGGGTGATTAGCCAGTTCCCAGACATATGGGAGTCCGTGTTAGCGTCGATTTTTCTGAATCAAAGTAAAGATGTGGGCGTACCTGAAGTAGCCTTTCTGTATTCAGCCTCCAGCAGGGCGAACATGCACACACCTCCATAGGCTCGGGGTCGCGGGGTCGACGAGGGGTGATGGGGAAAGGGCAAGCGGAACTTACTGCCAAATGAGATTCCTCCAGGGCACATAACGCAGGCCTCGGGCGACTTGAGGGTCCCGGAGCGTGGTCGCCGTGGTGAGTGCGACAGATATGCACCAGGATGGACGTGACGCAGTGTGACCCGGCGTCGTTGTGCGAAATGTCGCGCAAGTCATCTCCTGTATGGAGCGTGTTATTGACAACATTCCAAACGCACCTGGATACGCTATGGACGATATTGGACGCTTTAAGCAAGGTGTTGCGCATATCCCCGGCCCCTGCCCCTCCCGCTCCCCGCCACGAAAACACATGCACTTGCGCTTACGGAATCGCGCCGATCAAACTTCGAAGCGTCATCAGCTCGCGCTCACTGCCCGCGTCGACGACACACTCACTAGCGGGGTCACCGTCGATAACTGTGGGAAGGTTGAGGTCGCCGAGTAGCGCGTCGAGGTCGAGATGCGTTACGCATGGCGGTGGTAGGAAGCAGCCGCAATCACCGTTTCTCACGGCTGCCTACATTGTCGACGTCGCGCGCACTGCCAGCGGACGGAGACGAGAGCAACAAACTCGACGACGAGCTCATCGGGAATGATGACGAGTCTGCATCGACGACTTCAAGCCTGATAGCGACAGCGGTTTGTGGGGAAATCCGCTGACGACGTCATTCTCGTCGTCTGAAACGTTGGGGGCATCGTGTACATGTGGGCGCTGTGGGTATTCAGATCGGCGCCTTACACCCCGGCATGCATCTCTACCCTCGCCTGGTCTCCGCAATGCGGCAAGGTGATGAATTGTACCTTCGGAGGGCAAAGGATCCGCTTGCTCCCACGTGTCGCGCGCACTCACGCACGCTGCTTCATCGCCGGGCTCCCGGTCGCCGCCCCGAAGGCACGTGTCGAGCACGTGCAGCGAATACGCAAGCCAGTGAGGCCAATGCGCAAGCCTTGTAGGCCGCTGAACGTACAATGGGCGCAGAGCAGCGCGCAACGACGGTAGGTGCTCGCACACGGGATCCTACGAGGAGGAGCAGGCAGGCGGTGCCCGAGCGGAAGGGGCGGAGGCACGAGCTGCTCGTCGGTAGTTCGAGGTCGATGCGCGTGCTACGGATGCCTCCTCTAGCGGCGGTCATGTCCCGCGGCCCCAGTCTCTGGATGACCGTTGTAAGAAGGCACCACCTCTTGGTCATACAACGGTAGTAGAGGCTCGCGCCGCCGTTTGCCGCGCCATTGAGTCCGACGCTGCTCTCCGGCCGCTGAGGCATGAGTCCGCGATGTCAAGGATGCCGTCGATCAACTTGAAAAGCGTACCAGCAATGCCAAAGCCCCGTCGTCGACACGCGCCCCGGCTGCCCAGGCGGGCTGCGCTGTGGCCGAGGACCGCTTGCGGGCGGCAGACAAGCGCGCGCAGACGACGGATAGCCTCCGTATCCTGAGCTTGTGCCTCCACGAGGGCTGCGCGCTCGTCTGCTTCACGCGCCACTGATTCCGCTTTCGAAGCGTGCTCCTCCGCCTCTTGCGCACGGGCATCCGCACGGCTGGCCAGCACGGCGTCCTCCTGGCGCGCAGGCATCAGCGTCCCGCGCTCGGTCTTCCGACTGAGCGGGATGCTGGTCGGCTTCCGCGGCGCGAGTGCACTCCGCCAACGCGTGCTGCTTGGCGTTCTCAGCGTGCTCCTCGGCAGCCTATACCAAGGCATATGCCTCCATGTAGTCCTCCGCCGTGGCGGTCGCGAGTTCCACATCAGCGAGAGCACGGGCGAGGATGACCGCCGTTGTCGGCTTCGTCGAACTGCTGCTCGACTAGGGGAGAACAGCTGAGCAGTCTGCAGGCCAGGCTTCGGGGGTAGAGAACGTGAGCCTGGGGGGTTGTCGCAGGAAGACAAAGCGATGTGCGTGGAGGGAAGTGGAATGTGTCCCTCGCAGTGCCGATGCTATAGCTCCAGCTCCTCGGGTGGCAGGCACTGCGTGATATAGTCAGTGATACTTCAGCGCAAAAAGTATCGTACACGCATTCGAAGGAGAACATCAGTGAAGTATGCGGGTGAGGGTGTATGATGTGGGGATGTTAGAGTCGGGCCACAGCCGGCGCCAATTTGAACATTGGTGCAACGGCTGTCTACGAGAGACTAGCGAGGACTTGAGTGTGGCGGCGGACGCGTAGACCGACGACTTGCCTCCTAGCCACCACCCGCGAAGCTCCGGGGGCTGCTGGAGGTGTATTGAAGCTGCTCGCGAACGCCTTCGGGCTCCCAGTGAGCGACGTGAGGCGTGGCCGGGGACGGGGGAGCAGCGCGTCGCACCAAGTCTCGGCGGAGAGCCAGCTGTCACTCCCTTGGACGGCCCACTCCTGCCGCTGCTCCTCGAATGGTGAAAGGGGCGGCACGCGGAGGTTTGGGACAGAGGTCGACGCATCGAGCTAGTATGGTGGCCACTCGAGATGGAGGGACCGCCATAGATCCAGACGACGACACAGCGGTACACGACGGCTCGTGCGTAACTGGTAGGAACTGGCGCACATCGAGAGTTGCAAGTGAACTGCTCTGGAGAGTGCTTCAGTCCTGCGCATGGCTGTCGCTAAGTGTGATGAAGAATAGGCTGGCGATGTCGAACGAGCGAGGGAAAGAGGCGACGATCGGCAAATCGGTCCGAGTACCGTACATTATCTTTCCTTATCTAATATCTTTCCTCGTGACTCTTCCAAATTCTCACGCTTCGGAGAAGTCAGACCCTGGTCAGACCTAAGGAAGATCGTATACTCTGGCAGAGGACTCACTAGTAAGGTGAGAATACTCACTTATACAATCGCAATGTGTTTCACGTATTCAACAGTGCCTCATGACCAATGAGTAACACTCCTGTAGCTCGGAGTGCGGACGCGGTACGGGCTGCGAAGCGACGAAAACGGTTGGCCCTTGAAGAACCGGAGCGCCTGCGAGCTGAGAAGGAAGTCAAATCCGAAAAAGCAAAAGCGTAAGGTGTTCAAGCAACATTGCTCGGCTGGTGTGAATGCCTCAACAGATCGCGTCGTGCGCAAGCGGCTGCGCAGAATCGGCCGTACAAGGAGCGCGCAAGCGAATATCAACCACGTAGTCAAACATGGACGGGCAGTACGTCTATCGCGGCCTCCCGGACGGTATCCACACCAGACGCTTCTTCCATGCTTGAACCGTGGCAGCGAGAATACTTGCCTTTGCTGGACTACGAGCACGGTCTGATGCTGCCCTCTGCATTCCTGCACCCGCTAAAGGCAGTCGGCGCTGCCGTCAACACCTGGTTTCAGTCCTATCGCCTGGAAGACGTGTATCAACGTATCACTCATGACGTTCAAGGTATGGTGCAAGAAAATATGTCAGATGCCTACATCAAGCTGTCGACTGGGCTTTACGCTGACTACGCGTCCGTTCAATCCGAGATCGGTCGATTACGCATGTGTGCCCTTACTGGGAACGGCATGCGACCAGCGCTGATGCATGTACTGGATCACTGCCCACCTGATAACTTGCGCGCTCTGAGCGAGTTCATCATCCGATTTTCCGAATGCGCGACGGTCCTGCGGAACATCATGGAGAACCTCGAGCAAACACGTCTGTTTTTTCTCAACTCTGGGAGTCCTCTGCTTCTCACTACGGTCTTACAAGGGGTAAGTGTTCGACAGACGCTCTGAGTAACGATGATACTAAAAGAAAATAGGCGGTGGACTCCGCTGTCGGTCGAGGACGCCGATTTGTATCGACACATTCGCCTTATAAGCTGCATCCAGCAGACATCGGTCGTCTCGCACCTGGGAAATGGCTCAACGATGAAGTGGTGAATTTTGTTGCAGCCTTGTGGACTTTCGATGGCACCGGCGGTGACTTCTTGATCCTTCCCACTTCCTTTGCGACACTACATCTAGACTTGGGGAAAACCTTTGCGCTGCGCCGTCAAAACGAAGCTGTAAAACACGGGGCTCTTAAGGTATGGCGCATTAGCTTCTCTATATCAACAGGTGATTGATCGACGCTCGCAGGGGGTCGGCACTCGACGCCCGAATTTGTGGCAAAAAATCATCATGCCCGTGGTTCATGACGAGCATTTCTATGTGGTGGTCATGGATACGTCTCTAGCGGTAGTCACGGTATATGACAGTCTGTCTGCGCGTAAATGGCGCAAGCAAGCCCTTCAAAAGCTACAAAAGGTCTGTGGTCGATATGCACGGTCTGTTCGTACTGATACGGTTGCAGTCACTTGAGGAGTTCGTCAATCATCTATGCAAAACGCTAGCATGGCAACAGCCTATCACTGCCTGGTCTGCAAAGAGCGCCACGGAGGTACGAGCTATCGGGTAGATCCGAGCACCGAGGATAACGTTGGCTTTAGATCCCACAGCAATCGAATGAGCATGATTGTGGCATCTACACGCTGCTTTTCATCCGTCACCTCACCTTGGGTGACGAAATCAATGGTGCAAAGGTGCCCTTACAATACAGATTTCCCCCGGGGCAATTACACGGTGACGCTAATGGACCACGACTAGCGGTATTGGAGGAAATAATGGGTAGCGGAACCGCAGTAGATATCTAGAGCGTCAGGCGCAATTTTGTCATCCTACTGCCATGGACGCGGACTCGAGGTCGCGCGGTCGCGCGGAGGTCGCGCGGTCGTATGGAGCATATTGTGTACAAAAATAACCGCGGTCCCGTATACTCAAGCGCGGACCGTCCCAAAAATTTGGAGCTGATGCAGGAGAGATACGCATATCCTCACACTGTAGGTAACCTCCCATCGGCCGGCCAACGAGCGCCGGACAAGGGAAGGAGAGAGCGTCGACGTTCGGGAATTGTCGGCGTTGGGCAATCTGCCCGAGGGGCCCGCCTCGCGAGACCACGGTCAACGACGATAACTTTACCACCCGGAGTCTCTCTTGCTCGAGGAGGGATATTCCCTTAGAGATTAACGCATGATATACGTCTAGCCCTGTTCCCCGCTCCAATATGTCTGGCTTCAACGCTGAAGCATTTGCTAGGCAGAGCTTCAACCGAGCTCGTCTTGTCTGTCAACATTATGAAGGTACAACATACTTAATCTAGGTAAGCAAGATTTATTGTGACTCTGCGAGCAAGGCGCGGCGGCGACAGGGGCCGCAGGGCGCAGCTCACTGAAGGTGACTCATGAGGGCAAGTCCGGACCGGTAATCCGAGGCGCGGTCGGCAGTCGCCGAACATGTTCCACGCTGCTCTACCTCGTTGTGCATGCCTCAGACATTCTCTGAGTGTATTTTAGACATATAAAAGGTTACATAATACCACCCAACGGCCCAGATTTTTTCTGGAACGATTTGTGGTACCGCGTTCGAGGAAACGCGACCGCAGTTATTTTTTGTACTGTCGGGCCGAGGTCGCGCGGTCGCGCGGTCGCGCGGTCGCGCGGAGGTCGCGCGTTGCGTCGCCGCAACAGAAATTTGCCTAATTTGGAATATGGTGTGCGGGCCGAGGTATCGCGAGTCGACGAGTGCGAGATTTGAGTATACTTATGAGGCTGAGGTGCACTGGCGAGTCCAGCTTCGGTGCCGACTCTAGTGAGGTGTAAGGTGAGTCGAGAATTTGCGTGCATGTACCTCGCACGCGTCGTCGCCAGGCTTATCAAAGCTGCTGTATGCAGAGCGGGTGCCTCAAGTTGACCGCGCTGGTCCAGGCCGGGTGCTCGTGGTGGTGGCTTCCCACTCGTTCCGCCGTCGTCGCTCACGCGCTGATGTTCGTATGGAATCCGAATATCCCCAGGCGCCGCCGCTCCCTCTCGCTTTGAGCCTGAGCGTCACTGTACCGCGTACTGATAAGCTGCGTTCAGCTTGCACAAAATGTGACGCACATATCAAAGCGATGGAAGACTCAGGATGGGGGTGAATAAATATTGGCGTTTTCTGACCGCCACAGGCCGCATGCGCTGCGTCGACTTTTCGGGCTGTCGACATGCCGCTCTGAGCTCTAGTCATGGCTACCACGGGTATCTTGCCGTATTGCCCTATCTGAAAAGCCTTGCTGTGTCTCGCGATTGTAAGCTATCCTGGGGAGTGGCGTACATTTGTCGTCGACATAGTCACCTTCCGTCAGTCATTCCCTGCGTGGCGAGCAGATGACCGCTCTTGGAATCAACGAGTGTTTAGTCGAGAGAAGAGTCAAGTCTATGAATTCCCGCGTTTTGAAGCAGGAGAGTTAGACTTAACTGGACCCAACCAATGGTGGCGGGCATCCGAAGCTCCGAGGCGCGCACTGATGGGACCGGTTACTTGATAGTAACCGGGAAAAAAGCGCGATGGCATGTAGGAATATGTCCCAGCCACTGACTGGCTATTGTATCCAGGCAAACATGTACGATTAGGTAGACGAACATGTGCGTAAAATTATAGAACATCAAGCGGACACGTCCGTGAGATACATCGCAGGCGGCCCATCAGCGGCTGATCAGTGCGCATCAGTCCCCTAGTACCTCGTCCTCGTCCTCCTCCCATGCCGTTGCTGTGAGCTCTATGACCTCCGAGACCGCCGATACTGGTACAAGCTCCATCTCCACCTCTCCCTTTGCCTTCAGGGCAAGATGCTGCTGAATCACGGCTTTCAAAGCAAGCTTCCTTTCAGCAACCTTCAGGCCTGTGAATCCCTTCGTCGCCGGCAGTCTAGACCCCCATATCGTGCGAAGCTTCCGGTACTGCTCGTCCATCTTCTTGCCGGTGAGGTTATTGATTTCGCTCCCCGAAAGGATAATTCGAACTCCGGCAAGTTCAGCAAACATCGCATTCTTCTTCGCCACCCGCACCGCCTGGCGTTCCTTCTTCATCTCGACCATCCTCAGCTCGAACTCGGCCTGTTCTGCACGTCGGGCCTTCTCAACGCCAGACGCGTCGTATTTGCGCGCCGCTCGCATAGCCCAAACATTGTCGTCTTCGTTGCAGAAGTCTTCGATAAACTGCTGCGTGCGGTTTCGCATGAACATGGCCAACGAGTTGTGCGCGTGCATCGTCGAAGTCGGATGTGCACGAGCCCATACACACCACGACCCCAGAGCGCCCTCATTGCGGTCGTTGGTCGCGTTTAGGAAGACGTGCGAGTGTTCGTCTGCGGAGAGGCCATCGATAATGCCACCGGGTGCGTACTCGGACGAGAACCGAAGCCACGTCACCTGCGCACCCCTCATGAAGCTGACGAACATCTCGCGCAGATGCGGGAGCCGCCCGTCCTCCACCAGCCGTTGGATAGCGTTGACGACCTCGGGCCGCTCGAACTCCTGGCCGTCGAACGTCGCATCCAAATAGCTGTCTGCCCCAAAGTCAAGAATAATGTCTGGTTGGTCGATTAGATGCTGACAATGTGCGCAGATATCCGCATGCAAGGGACCAAGGTCGATGGCGTTCAGCGCAACGGACTCGGGCGTGCGAACGTGCCGCATATACGGGTGGCTGATCAGCTGCATGTAGAGGGCGAGGACGGCGAGCTCGGTGAGTGTTGCATTGTCGTGCAGGGCGTTATATACATTGAGCTCAACGTTCGTCCAGGTCGCGGAATCCTTTTTCATCTTGACATGCTCGAGGAACTTGATGTACTCGGGCAGGTTCGTGATTAGCTCGCTGGCGGCCTCGCCGTGGGACCCGAAACGTGTGTTGCTGGTTTGCGGGAACCGGCGCATGAGCGTCTCGAGCTCGTGCCCCATGATGATGAGGTGCGTGTCTCCTTGGCCTCGCTTGTCAAGGTGGTTGTTGAACACCATCCCAGCCAAAGCTGTCGTCTTCACGGCACCTCGCGTAGATGATTCGAGGGCGGAAACTTCATCATCCGTGAGGGGTCGGGAGCCAGTCTCCGGTGCGACGGCTTTGCGAACCGCCTCAGCGTTCGCCTTGTTCGCGAGCGGGATGGGAGGCGTCAAGCCGAGCTCTGCCCAAGTCGCCATCATCGCCGTGTTGCCTCCCTTGAAGGAGTTCTGGTCCTTGTGCATGCAGCACCCGGTCCAGACGAACAACATCAACAGACGACGCTCCGCCTCGGGTAGCTTGTCAACCTCCTTCTGGCCAAGGCTCTGTATCACGGCCTCGATGGTGACCAGGTCACGTATCGCTTGTTCTTCCTTCGTAAGGGCATTCCATGCGTCTGCGCCGCCCGCCACCCGTATCTTCTCCGCACTCCAGTCACCGACCAATGCCTCGAAGTCCTCAGTTGACATCTCGTCGCGAGCTTCTTCGCCCATCTCCTGCAATGTATCCTTGCGCTTGGCATCCCGAATAGCGTCCGCTGTTGCCTTCTCTGCAGAGGCATGGTCGCTGCACATCCCCCGAAGGTAGTGCATGATGTGCCGTGGCGTAAGTTTCTTCCCTCCCATTCGAGCGAACATCGGTGAATCATTGTAGATGTCGGCCGATTCCATCCATGTACGATGCCAGGAGTCGAAGGACATGCCTGCAGTGTGGTCGACGGTGGATCGGATGCCGTGGAAGCTTGTCTTTGGAAGGTCGGACATGCGTACGGTACCGTCTGCCTGCCGCTCGAGTACTTTGTAGGTGATGTGATGTGACTGGTAGTTGATATTTCGACGGGATGTGCTGTCCCCGCTCATCGTGATGTCTGCCGAGAATGTAAGTGATGCCTCTTCTCTGTCACGACATGTCAGACTAACCGGGCGCGTTCTGTAGCTCCCATCCCTGCTGGGTACGAGAAAATATGAGGCCCTCCAGTACCATTCTGGCCGCAGTGCGACGGCTGATAACACGGCTCAGGTGAACTCCAAAGACTCCTGCGACTTGACGCAGCACGCCGCCGACCTTGTTCAGGCTGCAGCCCCCAGCAACGAGCTGGCGGACCAATGTACGTATCTCTCGACTGTACATGTGCCACTTGTTCTTGACCTTGAATGTTGCAACAGGGCCTCCGCCTTGCTTTTCCTTGAGGCGCTGCCGAGTCTTTACGGCACGCCTAACCTTCGCGTTGAGGTTGCGAACCGTGCGCGATATGGCGCGCACGGCACGACGGTCCTTCGCTGACATGTTGAATAGCTTCGTCTGGTCGGTCAAGGCGGCCTGGAGCTTTGCATCTGCGTGCCGAAGCTTTGTCGTAAAAGTGGTGAGTGTCGTTGCATCTGCTAGAAGGAGGGCTCTGATACGCCGTTCAGCAGCACTCTCTGCTTCACGTGCGTGGATGCCCATCTCCAGCTCCCGCTTCTTCCAGCTCTGCTGAGCATTGTAGTGCCGTTTGTCGCGCGCAGCCGAGTTCTTCAAATCCTTACGCAATCTTTCGTGTTCACGTTTGTACTTCGTTAACTCGGTATTCTGGCGCTTCACTCGCTCTTCAGCTTGTTCTAGCTTCTGCTGTAGTGGTGATATATTCTCCTTGTCGAGGTTTGGACCCCAGCGGGCTGCAGCGCCGCTTTTTGAACGTGCCGTGGTTGATTTTCGGGCCCCCTTCTTTAATCCCATGGCTTATCTAGTGTTGTAAATGTTGTTTAGTTGTCTCTAGACTACTTGTGCTATATTCACGTACCAGTATATGGTCTGCTGGGAGTGAGTACGCGGTAGTCAACGCGGTAGTCGCTCCGACAGGACAACGCGCGTCGAGACGCCGCGTCATGTGACCGTCAACATTCCCTTTTGGGAAGCATATCCGGGGCGGGTCGTGCAGCTTCGTCTACTTCCCGTATTGTGCTCTACATGTCCTGAGATTTTGGGAGAAGCGCTCTATACTCGGTTTACACCCAGTCAGGCATTCACATAAAATCAGGATTTTTCTGGCAGGAGCTATGGCCTATTTTTCTTGCCAACTCTGTGGTTTGTGTATTTTCGTCTTTAAAAAATGCTCTCACACGAGCAGATGGCGTACTACATTGCATTTCGCAACATCCGAGGTCTCGAACTGAAGTTGTAAATATCTAGACGAATTTCGCAGCGATTATGACGTCAGAGGAGCGGGCCGCAGATACCGAGGTGTCGCCTCGGACCCTTCGGATGCCCGCCACCACAACCAACACGAGACCTCAACTCACGGCAGCACCCCCCGGCACCATGCAAAGAAGAACGGAGGCCTTCATGCGAGTACAGGGCTCATATGGCGATTCCCGTCCTTCGTCATAGAAGAAGACGAACCTGCGAGTATGTCAGAAACCCTTCCCTGGCGCCAACGCCACGTTTACCCATGTATGTGGGGCTATAAAATCAACTCACAAGTGCATTTGATGGGACGGACAGCTCGTTACGCGTTACGCACCGCGTCAGTGCGTAATTTGCCGCACACGTCTTTTACTAGGCACGCGTTGGCAGTCGCGTAGAGTCGCGAGCGTCCAAGTCCAGCAGTGCGTGCAATTAGCCCAACGTCACCCCTGGGCGGGCGCCTAGCGGAAGCGCTCTCATCGGCGTTACACAAGCCGATAAGGGTGTTCATGTGAGTAGATCCAGACACCAGAGGCGCTGTTGACGGGGACGGCACTCCGGAGCGCGAAGCACGATACGCCACGGGCTGTCCCACTGCTAGACGATGTTCATGCGCGAGCGTCCATGCTGCAAGGAGTGCGAGTTCTTCCGAGCTTCGTGATCACCTCCATGATGGTTCGAGCTTGAGGAGAAGCGGGAAGAGAGGCCGAACAAAAAGGGTGGATCATTAACGTCGATAGAGAAAAGATACTGAATCTTGAGAGTATCCTGGTGGCACGCTGCGCGCTGCAGCTGGCCTGAGCTTCAGAATTTTCAGCATATAAAACGCAAGGACTGTGATAGCCGGGACGGGAGTGGGCAGGGCCATGCCGGAGAGACTTCTGGCACGATGCGGAGTCCGGACACGCGTTGCGTCGCAGCGATCAGCCGCAGATATGTCGTGGGCAGTATACGAATCTGGTGCCCTATGTTGATGATAGCTGGCGATGATGTTATAAATTGATACGCAGGAGGCAGGTCCCGTACGTCGATTCCGAATGCTCGGTGGGCTCGGCGCCGTGCTTTTCAGCACCAAGGATGTAACGGCAGATGACTACCCAGACACGCATGCCGACATCGTCCCACGAATGCCGTCTCCGGACATATCCTCATGCAAGTACGGCGAGATGCGGTGCGATACATAGCGTTTTTGCAGAAAAAAAACGGGAAAGTCGTCTAGATCTGAGCGCAGCCGTCATAGCAGAAATCCTTCAACGTACCCAATACAGAGCTTGCGTCCGATGCAGAGAGGGAGGACCTAGCTTTCCATAGGAGCAGGGTTCGTCTGCGCGTCCAGGTTCAATCATAATGACTGCGAGAGGCTGGCTATGAATCACGTGTATCACAATATATGTGACGCATGACGAACAGCCATAGCGGCGTCACGTGCAGGTCACACGACGCGCGCCTGCAGACACCCACATCTACATATATGGGTTGGATGAACGCTGAAGCAATGAGAGTACCGCCACCCGCTGAAGTTTTCCCTCACGCCTCAACCTATTGTCCCCTTCTCCTGGTCCAGAGGCTTGCCGCCCTTCCCCACCCTCGCGCTATCGCTGCGCCGCGCTCGCCGCTTCCCTCTCAACTGTTACTGACAACTACCATCGCCGCAATACCTTCTCTTTGAGCCCCTAAGCGATACATTGTGGAATGGAGTTAGAGATGCTGTTGTATCACGATTAAACTGTGAAAGCGATCTCATGATGAACTGCATACCTGACTGAACGGTATGCATTGAACGACTGATTCGCATTCGATACCAGCAATCATAACGACTGCTCGAGAGGCATGTCCAAGAACGGCCTCCATGCTCAGAAGTTGCGGCGCATGAAAGGCCGCGTAATAGAGGTCTCCGCCGGCGGCACCGTACTCGGTGTAACGATTATAGGTGACATCCTTTCCCTCCAGGGACGGTAAGGTGCTACGATAGCGAACGTTTTCACGACCTGTTGACCTCGAACATCCATGAAAGCGCAGGAAAATAGTTCCTGAATCTCGCCGACGTTCCAGTAAGGCGAGAGTCCCAGTTGATCCACCGACGTTCCGGGTCGTGGAGGTCGCCTTCGATCTTCGAAAACGACCACATGGTTTACCGTCGTCTTCCTGGTCGGCGCGAAGGTCTCGTTGATCCGGACAATTTTGTCGCGAGGATATACATAGTGAGGGATTGCGACCTGCGATACTCCAGGGTAGTGGCGAATGATCCAGTCCACAAGCATGCCACGAGCGACGGGTTGAGTGGACGTACGTCGCGATCAGTCCAGGTCACGACTTCGTCCAACAGGCCGTAGTCATAGTCGTGACAGAGCGTGTTTGTGCAGGACCACACATCGTTTTCATCCACGCCTTGCCTCGGTTTCGGTGACTGTCATAGAAAGATCTGACAATCTCACGAAGCTCGGGTCGGAATTGATGCATGTGGGACTGGACAGTTGCACGAAGGGCCTGATCGCGGTTGAAATGATAGAACAAAGTGCATTCCAATTCCCCTGCAGTGAATGAGTGAACAATCACCGTGTGCTTGAGAACGTCGCGTACCGAACTTGTGATTCGTGTGAAATGACTGCAAAACGTGGTTCATCCGTTCGACAATCCAGCAGCGCCAGGCATGTGTTGGCCCATGCTCGGAAAGTAGCAAGGGCAGATGAAGAGCCAGGTGCTGGTATATGGTGATGGACGTTCCGGGAAAGAGCTCCAAAAGCGTAGTGAGATAGCGATGCATCTCCGCTCTATACCTGTCCACGATTCTTGATTGATGCAGGTAACAGGGCCAGGCGCACAGCTTGGACGAGGTGCATATAGTTGTCGAGCATCTGCCTTTCGCGACTGCTGGGTGGAGCACTGCCCCATAGTCGTATGAGCGTGACAGGCAGGTTCACCAGCGCGAAGGTTTGCCAGCTAGCCGCTTTGAATTTTCCTCCGCCAGGGTCCCCCGCGGTTTTAGGAGCAGCCTGGATAGAGGATGGCAGAATGAGATTATTTGCGTCGTGTCGAATTTCCGCCAAGCGCTCCGTCCCGAGGACGGCAGCCCCCTTCTCCCACGAGACTGGAGCTGAGGATCTGTGCCATTGTTCTTTTCGAATTCTTCTTCGCCCTCTTCACCGTTTTGTTTTCGTTCTTTTGACGACCTTGCCGTCCGGACCCAGGTAGCCCGCCGCTATACGCTAATTCATTGTCAGAATCCGAGCTCTTCACAGCTGATTCCGCGCACCGTCAGATGAATCAGTTTGCGCAAGTCTTTCTCCGACATGCTTCTGTACGAGGGGCATCCTCTGACCGGCGGCGGGAGCATCTTCTCAGCCATGAGTATGACGGCCCGTGTGACATGCGCCTCTGGACGAAATGATAGCCTCGAGTTTGAAGATTTGCTCCGCCAATTCCTCGTCCGCTAAAAGATGTTCGGGTAGAATGCGCGGAGATGCTCCTTGTCTTACTAGGCGCATCGTCGACTGGGCGCCGGTCCAGGTGGAAGCGGTCGAAGGCGTAAGCCCTGACATCAAACCATCCATGACGCACGCGCTACAAAATCCTAAGAAAATTCTTATAGATCAGGAGGGACTCACATATGCTCGAAGATGCTTCAGCATTCTCTTTTTGCCGTGACCACCGTACTGATGTTGAGCTCCTGACATATGTCTTTCAACACGTTCACTTTCCGCCGCTCCTAACTGGGAATCACTACCCCATTGGAGAATGTAGAGTCCCATCGTGAGGTCTTCCGTCAGACGAACGTTTCCAGAAACGTGCACTTCCAGAGCCGTCTTTGACGCGAACGTCCATCCCGAAAACTTTGCGAATATGATTCTGAAAGAGGCTCTCGTTGAACATGTGCATGACGTCGAGACGGTACACATCATGACATCGAAGTACGGAAGGCGGTGGAGAGGGCTGTAGCGGATGCCGTTGCGATTGTACAGTTCCTCCTGCTCCTTGATGTTCGTGGCGTTCTTCCAGGCCAGAGCGTACTGGCGGCCTTGCTCCCAAGATCGCATCTTCCCAAGTTGACATGTCCAGATTATCCAAATCTTGGATAGGCGTGCGACAGAAGTGACAGCAGTGCGTATGAGAGTGTGTGCATAGCCTGACAGTTGAACGAGAGGCGGGAAGTCGTTTGCGGAGATTGGAGAGCACCCTCGACATGGCGACCGTGGGGATGACGAGCAGTGCGCGCGATGTAGACTCCTGGGTCGTAAAGCTCAAGAAATTGATCAATGATGACCTCAAGGATGCTGTTGATACATTCCCGGTGAGGACCCGTTGGGCCAGGAATAATGGTCAGTAGCTCCATATTCTCTCGCTTCTGGCGCAGAGCCCTCGGAAGGATAGGCATATTATCCATACCGGACCTATGCTCGCTTGCTTCCCGCCAGCTTTCTTCCGAGAGGGTTGACGCCGTCCTCGCTGAGACGAAACAGGAGACGCAAGGTGCGCGAGTCCGAGCGACAAAATAAGTGTCCGTGACGGTCCTTCAGACGCTTGATTCCGGGCGACTGCAAGATGTCGTCAACGTGCGAGCTCGTGCCAGCGCTTGCCATAGTCGCCTCAATAGCATCTTCGATATCCGGTCGGCTGAGCAGCGAAGCAATGTAGTCCTTGATCCGCCGAAGACTAGACGGGAGAGCGGCACTACACGCTCCATCCCATCAGGCTGCCTAACAGTTCTGAGAGTGGATGTCTGCACGATCGGTGACGGGAATCGTCAGCAGCCAGTGGCAGGAGGTTCCGTTCACAACGGTCAGGGATATGTTCATCAGGTACAGCGCAAAACAAGAAGGGCAGCAAGCATAGATATCGACAGGCGGCTCAAGCTCCAGATTCTTAAGGACGGTGCGGATGTCGGTGGGAACGAGCGTTACAGTCGTGTAACGCGAGCGAAGCCCGGGCCTGCGCATGGCTGCGTTGCATTTTGACTGAGAGAGACCGGCAAAGAGATGCAGAGAGGCCGCCTGAAGGTGATAGGCCAGTCCCAAAGGCGTAAATGCAGTCAGGCGAGCTGCACGACCAAAATCATATGCTGAAAATCGTTGAACAAGGCCTTAACAGCACGATTTTCCTCGCACCTGGTACGGCATATGGCAGATCTTCATATATCGTTGTTTTCCCATTCCGCCCGCATGAATCGATCCATCTGCAGCGTCAACGTTTCTAGCTGCACCCGTACAAGTGCGAAGCAGGTGTGGGGAGGACGAGATCTGTTGAACATGACGGGCAAGCTCTCGCTGCAGCTCCAAGAAGGGTGCATTGGCCATGCTGAAGTGGCTGAGAGAATAATATCAGGGTTCGCGATGAGAGGCAAGGGTCCGTCACTCCTTTGCGGTGGATGGAGAAAGACGAGAGTTGGGAAGGAGTCCACGTCCAGTCGCTTGTGCTGCAAGCTACGCTCTATGCCACGCAAATCCTCTTGCTGAGCGCGTGCTCGCTTGAAGTCGCTCGAGAGGAGAGGAGGCTCGTTCAGGCTGGATGGTGCAAGAGGTTGATACGAATCTCGAGAGCAGATGCGAAGGTAGAATAGAAACGCTTCCTGGCAGCGCGACTCGTGCGCGCGTGTCCGTTGTCCGTGACCATAGGCTCCGGGACGCCAATGCCCGTCGATGAGCCATGGAAAACGATGACTATGACTGATGAGTCAGCACCACACAGGAAGTACGAGAAAGCACGCACGGCCTGCGTGTCGAGACAAGACTTCTCAAATGAATTGCGGCGGTAGTGGTTGTACAATGCAAAGGTTGGAGGTAGTTGGACGGTGGCAGGGGCCGCGTGGACTAAGGACGGCCGAAGCTTGACCGGCATCAGACCGGCGTGATGGGAAGGTCGAGGGATCGAATCCGGTCGCGCCAACTTACATTCCTCAGCCCTTGCCAGAATTGCTCCAGAGCATTCAAGGCGGCGCACAGGCCGGTACAATTGACCTTGACCCTGCCTTGACCTCCCCTGTACCTCCTTCACGGCCGACCAAACCCCAAACGCCATTGCGCGACGATGGAAGGGAATCGAAGTACCAGGAGGTACTAGTCAACTGTCACATTCTATATTATTATCTAGCCTTAACTTGGCTCCGCGCTTCCACACTTTATGCTCAGCTGCTGCGCGACTTTGAGTGAACACTTCTAGTGCGCCAAGTGCTCAATGATGGACACGATATCGGCCACGTCTTCCGCGAGGAAATCACCTGTTGCGCTCCTCCAATGACAGCGTCTTCGAAAGCAACGGCCACACGTTCCAAGGCGTGCTCCAGAATGATTATACGACGACACTTCTGACAGATCTCCGGAAATTGATATCGATGCCGAGGAGAGGCCTAGGGCGAATTCGAAGAGACCAAAGCCTTGAAAGACTCGGGCGCAGACATGAGATCGGTAGTCGAGGTAGCGCTCAACAGCCGCCTGCGCCTTGGGTAGTTGGCCCTAACGACATCCATCGAGGAGGACAGCTTGACGGCGTAAGGGCAGACGGGGAGGGCCCATCGACTGCGGGAAGAGCGCAGATAGGCGAATAATCCTGTCTCGCGAGTGCACGCAAACTGTGTGGTCATCGGATCAGATGGTGACTTCGATGTAGTACGCCGGACGCACCGTGCATTCAAAACAAAGATCACTTCAAAAAGTTGATCAACGTCTCCGGCATTGGCACGCATAGCGTCGGCCGTACGCTGCAGGTTCTGGACAACATCTCGATCCCGAGTATAGGTGGGCAGACGGGCGAGGTCAATTGATGCGTCGACTTCAGCGATAGCTGGCGCGAAGACGACCTGACCGACGGCTGGAGCGGACTCTCAATACTTCGCTTCTCGCACATAGGAAAGGGGCCCACCGAAAAAGATATCAACTTCGGCGGCGAAAGCACAGCTTGACGCCTCACAGATGATACGGTCGTATCTAGAGAGAACGTATGAGCTCATGTGCTTTGGAGGGAATGAGGGCGTCGACCTTGAGTGCCTTTGTCGCAGAGACGACCGGTCCAGCCGAGCGCCATCGCGGTACCGAGCAGATGAAGAACAGTGATGAATCGCAGAGGAGCCATATGCCTGGTAGTGAAGGAGAACGGAGGTGTTGTGGGCACTGTGGAAGAGGAGATGACCCCAAAGCAGGTTTCGCCGACTTTTATACCTGGTGGTTCCTTTGTTCCAACCGTCCTTTCTTTCATTGTCTCCGATGGAGGCCTTTTCCTGATGTCGTACCTACTACAGATTCTAGAGCTGTTTACCGACATCCATTTCCGCGAGCTTTGCGAGCAATTGTTCCTTGCGGTATATCTAAACCGTCCTTCATCCAAGTTGAACGAGAACGCATGGCGTGATGGTGTGAGTGAGGGTCAGGGATATGACGATGGCATTGTGAGGCACGTGGCAGTGACTCACGTCAATCGGATTCCGTATCGCGGGTTTTTGCTTCAGACCTCGCGACTCCGAGTCCCTTGCGAGTCCCCAACCGTGCTCCTACTCCTACGACATTTCTAAGGGCTCTTTGATGGATCTTTCCGGGAACGACGCTACCACTGCCGCAGCTTTCGCGTTTTCGTGGTGGCTTGCCCTCCTCCCCCTTCTTTCCCCCACTCACCCCCCACAGGCCCCTCGAGGCAACCTGGCCCTCACCCCCCTCGCTCACCATGAAGTCGTCTACCATGCATCGCCTACGCGACTTCGAGCCCAAGACCCACCCTACGACGTTGCCCGCCCGTCCCAATTCAAATTACCACGCACACCTGGCGACGCGCCCGTACTTAACACCGGTGATGGCTGGAAGAGAGCGCACGGCGCGAATGTGAGGCCGATCGGGTAAGGCGGACGCAGCAATGAAAGGAGCACAGGAGCAGCGGCGTCGAGGGCCGTAAACCGATGCGCGGGACCGACGACGGGCTCAAGAGTAAGGGGATGGACAAGGGCCGGTGAGCCGAGGGGGGGAGAATTGCGGCGGTAACGAGCGCAATAGCAGCGGCAGCAGCTGACACATACAGTCCAGTCTTGGCTGTTGATGCTTTACCAATCGCGATATTGTAGACGACGAAACAGCGGCGGTGGATGTCGGCACCTAGAGCATGCCCTTGATCGCAGGTCCGCGCCTCAGCGACTTTACCGGACGTGCCTCAGAGGACAGCCGCTACGCGGCCAGCCCTCCCCAGGCCTTCCCTGAGGTGCGCCTGTAGGTGAGGAAGTGCCGCGGCGACAAGAAGGGCGGTGAGGGCGAGGAAAGTTTCTGCAGCAGGTGCGGTCTGCGGTAATGAGGAGCGGTTTAGACAAGACCCCGTCGAATTAACGTGCTCGTGCTGTTGCTTTCCGAGGTAGTGATTCGGTCCTGCAGTATTCAGTTCGTGACAGCAATATATCAGCAACAACCACACACCTTTCAGAGCACACCCTATGCACCCTCAAAGCCCTAGTTAGCGCGACCAGAGGCGCGTCGTGATTCACAAGTAGAGCGATCTGCAGGACAGTGATCGAAGGTCGAGGGCAAGACAATCGTCAGAGCATAACACGCGCGCAAATTGTGGACACCCCCGCAGCTAAGTCCACAGTGCTTGACTTACTTCTGCAGCTGCACGCTCCACCGTCGCAGTAGCGCTTCGCGATGTTCCAAGCCCGCCGTCTTGCTAGCTTCCGGTGCTGTCAGCAATGCGTCCGGCCTCCGTGCACAATCATGTCCAGCAGATCACCCGCTGCAGCGCCTTGTCCGCTGCATCGAGGAGTGCGCAATCGAAGTCGACGTCGGCGAGGAGGTGCGCGGTCCAGTCGTTGAAAGCTTCCAGGGCGAAGATTGGGCGTGGTGTCCGGAAAGGAGGACGAGGGGGGCCGGTGAAGGTGGCCTGTGGAACCGTGTCAGTTGAGTAAGTTGAGGTGTGATCTCATAGCCTACGCACCTTCTGCTCCTGCGAAATGATTCCAAGGACGGGCTTCAGGCAAAATATGTTGCCGACTGAAACACTGAGAGGGAGGACCGTGTTCAGATCGGGCTTGCCTGGCAGCGGCTTATGCGTTTGCGAGGACAGCAGTGGACGTAAGGGCGTCCGGCGCTTCTCGTGTTGCTCAATGGACGCGGGTGATGGCAGTGGACTTCCTAAGACTTGGTACCAGGGTAGTAGGGATGCTACTGCGGATGGATGGGCGAGAAAGATGGTTAAACGGGCTGTTTAGTAGCGCCCTTGGGCGGTTTCGCGGTCGCTTCAGTGAGCACAATACCTTTTCTTCTCGTCTGGCTTCATCTTTTCCAAAGCGCACTTCCAAAGAGGCGCCAAACAGGCATGCGAATGGGCGTCGGAACAATACGTTGATGGCTGCGCGCCGGGCGTTCTTCGAGAGTGTGCGAGAGCGCTCAGGAGAGGGGATCTGTTGTCGGGACCACGCGCAGGAGCGGTCGGTCCGCTGTCGTCGAGGGCCATGTACAGGCGTGAGGAGTCAGGGCGCTTCTGGCTCTTCGTCTCGTTCCGGCGCTTCGTCTCCTACGAGAGCGCTGATGTGCGCTTTGTTTTTCGTCGGAAGGCGCGTTGAGTCACATAACGCTCTGTGTCTCGTCTTGCTTAGCAGCGGAGCGCCTTCAATCGGAGCTGTCCCCAGGAGCATTTCGACAAGGGCGAACTCGGGATAGGCGGACATTGAGGAGAGGGGCAATGTGGTAATTGTGACTACGGTAATAGCACCTGATACTGGAGCAGATATAGGCATTCTGTTGATAATATAATCAATGGTGCAGCTGATTCGACGAGAAGGCACAGACTCACCTGTCCCATGTCAGGTTAGCGCTGAATTGGCGTAAGTAGGGCTCTCCAAACGCACTCAAGTACATTAACATCTGCATCGGATGAGATGGAGCTCGGAGCTGGGCGAGGGCTGGAGAAGTCGGGCGGCTCTGAAATGCCTAGGGTGGGGCAAGCGTGTCCGCTGAAGATACAGCAACCCGCGTTGGAGAAAGCGGGGGCGTAGTCTTTGTCCTCCCTAACGCCGGGAAGCGCCGCGCGATCTCGCCATCTGATACGTGTATCTCGTTCTCCTGGCAGTACTCGAGCATAGATGGTGGGCAGCAGATGCGCAGGGGTGAATTCCTTGAGCTAGACGAGCGTCGTTTCGGCGCTGGACGCCGCGTCAGGGAGCGCGGTGGCGGCAAGTTCTTATGGCCGCCGCGCCACCGTCACCCCCAGCATGCATGGAGGTTCGATGCGTACCATCGACGGTCCTGCACCCGGCTGCGTCTCCAGTGGCCTCTACCCTCAAATACCTCTCTACCATCATCCCCGAAGACTCCATTCACCGCAAAGCCCGAGCTCGCCCAGCCCCATAGTCGTTCTCGTCTTCGTCAACAGGGCCCGCCGCACGATCATAATCGCCACCTGCTCTGGACGCACAAGATCCACAAAGCGAGCGCGAGTGTGTTGATACCTTCGACGGGACCCGTGCAATTCCGCATAGTCCCTCGCGAGCGGGCTCCCCACGATGACATAGTTCTCGCAGATGGATGCGGCTGCGCGGCGCCTGGTGCGCATAGTACAGCACGCTCGCGTACAGCGCCAGCTCCTGGTGCGAGCTCGCGAACGAGGACTTGGGCATCGCTGCAGACGCTGAGGCCGACGGCCTGCCCTTCGCGCCGCAGCGAAGTCTTTGGGGCTGCTGGCAGATCCCTTCGAGCGGTTTGCGAGTGCCTTTGGACTTTCAATGAGCGACCTGAGCCGTAGGCGGGGACAGGGGAACAGTCGCGCGTCGTATCTGATCTCCGTAGAAAGCCACTTGTCCCTACGCCTGGCAACTTCCACTTCCACTGCTGTTTTTCGAGTGGTGAAGGGAGGGGAGGGAAGGGGGAGGTTGAGCGAAGGTCGGGGACGGAGATCGAGGACTTGAGCCGGTGTGACGGGAGACGCCTGTGGTTAGAAAAAGGACACGGTGAGGTTCGAGGTTTTGGTGAAATTCCAGAAGAATTTTGAACGAGATGTTGAGGGAGATGCATCAAGTAAAGGGAGGTAAGGGTCGCGCTGACATACGAAAAGAATATCAACATTGCGAAGTCTCGACAAAAGCAGAACACGCACTCGATTGATTATGCTCCATTCTCTATGCTCCTTCTCATCACCGAGTACCGTGCTTCCGTATGCATAGAGGTGTGGCAAAGTCGGGGACGGCTATGAAGTCGGCTGCGCGTACAAAGCCTGCGGCGGATACGTCGCATGAGGCACGTACGAGCTTGGTCGTACATCCGATTCAACTCGCCGCACGCAAGACACATCGACCTCCTCCTGAGCGAAGCCTCCACGGCGTGCGCGGGATGAGATTATCTCATTATAATGCATCAGATCTCCGAGCTGTTAGCTCCTCCATATTGGTGATCAGCGCTGAGTTCAGTCTAGTGGCGGAGGTCAGCAATTGCGCGGCCCCTACAAGCGAGCACGTACCTTCGTATTGTGCTTGTTGGGGCAGTCTTGATATCCTACTTCTGCTCGAGCGATCTCAGCTGAACCACTGGCTCGCTGGGAAACAGGTTTACTGACTACTAGGCCCGAAAGAGTGGGAGGGGACGACGAGGCATGGGTGAGCAACTAGGACGCTGATCAAAGGGCGTGGTCATTGTGCAAATGGATGACCAAAAACAAATGGAGAGCGGCCGTCGACGCGGATTGCTGACAGTGCGCTTCAGGTGCGCTCATCGCTTAGGTCATCATCATTTCCGGCCGCCTCGAACGCGGAACCGCGGATCGTTCCAAGAGAGTTTTGAGCCGATGGATTGTACTAAGTAGAGGAAGTGCCGGCTGCGCTCGGCCTTGACCTTGCTTGCATTGGACGTTGGTTTTTCGGACTTTTGGGCCGACAAGAGTCACTGTTTGGTCTTATGTACGGAAAAGTACCCGGAATTAAGGGTGTGGAGAGACCTTGCAAGCAAGGTAACTTACCGGTAATTCCCGAATGTTATACTGTAGCTACTACCCCGACGCTCGCTGGGTGATGGGAGGAGGTGGCAAACAGGGAGGGAATACGGGTGTTCCAAACGTCTCTAAATCTTCTTGGGATAAACCGCTGTACCGCGTTCCAAGAATCGCCACCGGTCTCCGTCGTGATGAGATTGACGCATCACCTCTACACATATCTTCGACTGCGTCTATACGGTAGAAGCGCGGCCAGGCGTCGTCCAGCTCTACCCATCTATCATTATGTATACATCACGAATTCTTTTGTAATGAGGACAGTCGGCGAGGGTCTACATGCATATTAATTTCGCAAGTCTGAGTCTCTACGCGGGAATGTATACCGTTTCTCGGTATAATACGACAGAAGCAACATGTACGGCGACGATAATTACAAGTGCGCCAAAGAGACCTACGGTGAGGAAAAGGTGATAGTCGACGGCTGTACGTTGTATTATGGGGGATTGCGGCGCATAGCGACGAAACCCACAGGCTAACCGGTTGAAGGCTCGGACGACCGACATCCCCTGCGAAATAGTTATGGTTGGAGATCAAGGGCGAAACATTTGAACACTGGACAACGTACCTCACGTTGGAAGAAACAAACTTGGAGGAATATGGATAACATGTGCTGTAAATGCGCTGAACGGCGATGAAACGGTTGGAGCGAGAACGCTCACCATTGGCCCAGTCATGAAGGAAGGAAGAATGTTTGCAATGCTGCCAATGGACGAAGCGCAACAAAAAAGGAGAATATTTTCCAGGACACCGCTTGCAGTTGCCTGAAACGTTCGCACATCGGAAGGCGGCAATTGGAAAGTCGAGGTGAGTTGAGGCGTCTCGCGGGAAGCGGCGCACATAACATCGATGCATATCTTCACAGCCGCAGCCTCTGCCTTCTCAAACAACTCAACCTCGATGTCTGGCTTCATTGCCGCGACCGCAGTTTCCGCCGCGTCCTTCGTAGATCGCGCCATGTCCCTTACCAAGGTCTGCGCCCTCTGCGTTTCGGTCACAGCATTCTCAACGACCGTCTCCAGGTTGGTGATGGTGGATTTCACAGAGCGCTCTACAATCGCCGCCGAGGAAATGGACAGAGCCTGGATGTCCTTCCTGAGGTCGTCGACAGCCTTGTCCACTGCGAGCGTAGCGGCGCGCTGTGCCGTCGTCGGCGAGGAGTCGGACAGAACCTTGATGTCCTTCTTCAGGTTGTCGACGGCCTCGTCCACCGCGAGCGCGATCTCTGCTCTCGTCGCCGACAGACGTGTCTTTTCCGCCTCCGCTGTCTCCTCTCGCGCCTTGCTCCCAGCCTTCTCGACGTCCTTCTTCAGGTCGTCGACGGCCTTGTTCACCGCAAGCGCGGTCTCCGCTCTCGTCGCCGAAAGGCGCGTCTTCTCTGCCTCCGCCTGCTCCTCTCGTGCCTCGCGCGCAGCCTTCTCGATATCCTTCTTGAGGTCGTCGACAGCCTTGTCCACTGCGAGCGTAGCGGCGCGCTGTGCCGTCGTCGGCGAGGAGTCGGACAGAACCTTGATGTCCTTCTTCAGGTTGTCGACGGCCTCGTCCACCGCGAGCGCGATCTCTGCTCTCGTCGCCGACAGACGTGTCTTTTCCGCCTCCGCTGTCTCCTCTCGCGCCTTGCTCCCCAGCTCATGCTGTGCAGTGATATATATTAGATGCCGAAAGTTTCCATGGCATTAATTGCAATAACCGGCGTAAATTCTCGTATAAACATACCGACGGTTCATTTGCACTGTGGGCCGGTCTGGCTCGCCGGGAGCGTGCCGGGCAGCCCGCGGCGCGAGGCGGCGACTGGCTCGCACGCGCTGCGGCCTCAGCCGCGTGCGCGCTCGCACTCGGGCCTCGGTCCGACGCGTGCCGAGCGCGTCTAGATGACGCAGCGGCGCGTCGCCGTTGTCGCCGCGTCGCTCGCGCTCGCTGCCACCAGGCTGCCACATGCGGCATGGGCTGCAAACATGCCATGTAGAATAAAAATAATCATAAACATTGTATCTACATTGAGGAAAAGCGAAAAATTTTCGCAGGGAAGGGGATAGGGATGGGGATGAGGTGCGCGTGCGCGTGCGCGTCGGGAACGCGACGCGTCTGCGTGCGGCGGCGGGGATGCGTTGAGTGCAGAGCCCGTCCACGCGTTGCGCGGGGGCGCGTTAGGAGCGCGACCCGTCCGCGCGTTGCGGCGAGGGCACGTCGCGGGTGAGCGCTCGACGCACGACATCGTGCAGCAGCACGATCTCATGCATATCGAGCGTCGGTGTGCACCAGCCGACGCGCGGTAATACGCGGCGGCATGGCGACCGTCGAGGACATAGCCCTCGACCGTGTCGCCGTGGCTGCACATTCGCCCGACCTCCGACGCGACGCGACGCGTCGTCGCGCTTGTTGATCGCCCTGTCCGCATTTGACGCGTTAGGGGGTGCTCGGCCACTACAGCAGCAGTAGGGGGCTGATGAGGGGTGGGGTGGGGCATGGGGAGTAGCCGTGGTGGAGAGACGACGGGCTGGCTAGGCCGGATCGTCTTTGTTTGTGGCTGTTGTTGTGGTGGACGCGTGCAGGCGCGAGAGCGAGCGCGTTGCGCAGGGCAGCTCAGAAAGAACCCTCCGCGTCTCACTACGGCGGAGGTGACGACGGCTGGTTCTCTCTGGCTTGCCCGAGCGACGCGCGTCCTCGCGCGCGTACTCGGGTCGCATGAGAACAGAGCAAATTGTAAGTCTAATATCAATGAGAAGGGCGAGGGGACGCACCTTGGAGGGCCTCAGTGCCCAAAAGCACCTTCGCGCTGTTCGGTGGCGCGCTCAGGCGCGTCGTAGTGGACCGCGCGACGTGGTTGAGGACAAGGCGAGGCGTGACGGTAACGTCACGAACGCGTTCATTTGGACGCGTTCGGGAGGATGCCGGCGCGTTTGTGGGGCATCGCGGCCCTCCCCTACCATGAGACCTACATAGATAGTGATTATCGTACTTACCATTGAACGATCTGGACTCTGGATGGGTCTCAGAGCCTTGCAATATACTGAAGTTGAGTAAGATATTCTGGAAGAGGTTCAAAAGGTACTCCTTGCGAATTTTTATACTATTCCGGAAGATATGGGCTACATAAACTACATGGGTGTCTAGGGGGAACTAGATAGAGCATGCTACAACTTTGACTGAAGCGACACGATGAAATATCGCCTCGGAATGCTTCGAAAGGTGCTTAAGTAGATGTTCGAGTAGTGCTTTTAACGAGCAGTTGACCTCGTCAACAAGGGTCTCAAAGTTGACCCCCTTCCCATGTACAGAATTGCACAAATTTCTGGATATCAACTCTACAATGTATATAGACATGCCTTGTGAAGAGCTTTTGAATTTACATACCTCTCGGCATGAATCCGAGGACGTCGAAGGCGACGACGGCGA
The DNA here is from genome assembly GCA_007026445.1 of Schizophyllum amplum. Classification (NCBI taxonomy): domain Eukaryota; kingdom Fungi; phylum Basidiomycota; class Agaricomycetes; order Agaricales; family Schizophyllaceae; genus Schizophyllum; species Schizophyllum amplum. The sequence continues at coordinate 47,180 of VDMD01000019.1, forward strand.
CCTTCGGACTCCGGTCCGAGGCGCCGAGCGTATGCCATCAACGCTCCTCTGCCAGCAACCACGACCGCGCCGCGGTCGTGGTTGCTGGTCATGTTCTCCTTTACTCAACTTAAACTCAAGAAACACTCCCCCTTCCCTCCCCTCGAGTTTTACGCGAATTGGCGCGCTCAAGAATGCGCTGCGGCGGATATGGCGGCGAGGCAAGCGCGGGAGGCGCCGCCCTCATAGGTGCGTCCCCTACGCATAGCATCCGCGTCAGCAACTGACAACACGACAGGAAACGTACCACTGAGCTCCCGACGCACGCATGAGAGGGCGCGCGGGAGGGGGCACGCAGGACAAGCGCGTGCACAAGGCGATGAGCACGCCCACCGCAATGCGGCGCTCATCGCCCCCCGCGCTCCCGCGACGCTGGGAAGAGCGTCTGTGCGCAGGAGACGTGGGGAGGCGCGGATCGGAGGGATAGGCGGCGAGCAGGCGCGGCGAGCGGGCGCGGCGAGCGGCACCACGAGCGGCGTGTTCGTGCTGCTCGCCGCTGCTCGTCATCGCGATCGGACGCCGCAGGCCACACCCTCGTCGGCGACGTCTAGGCGCAGCGAAGCGTGTGCCCGAGCAGCCCCCGGAGAACAGCGAGCGGGCGCGACAGCCGGCGCAGCGCCTCATCGCCGCCACCGCCGTGCAAGCTCCCTCGCCCTCGTTTCGCCTCCCATCCCCCGCCTTGCCTGTTCCCTGCCCCCCCACACTACATATACACACTCCGATTCGCCCACCCGCACAGCATGCGGCGCTCTCCGCGCGCGAGCACGGCCTTGATCGCCCCCGCCACCCGTCCCTCGCGCGACGTGCGACGCCCTACGGCCCGCGGCCGTAGACGCCTTCGCACTCGTTGTGGGAGACGCTCGTGGCCTCGGCATACACACAAGAAGGCTCGAGGCTCGAGCTTCCCGCGCTGTGCGCCGCACGCGGCGCGGCGCGCGCTTTTCCCGTCCCCGCTCATCTCGCTTTGCATCCCCACCTATGCATAGGTGGGGACACAGCATCTTTATTCGTAGCATAACATGTACCTACTATACGTTTCATACAATTTTTTTTCGATTTTCTCGCTGCTGCGAAGCAGCGCGATACCGGCGCCGCGTGTCGCGGCGAGGGCGCGCCTGGCAGCGACGCCGGCAGGGCGCCATCAGCGCGCAGCCGGCACGCGCTACGGTGCCGGGTCCGAGGGCCGGCGCGTGCCGGGCAAGCCCGAGCGGAGCCGTACGGGCTCGCGCGCGTGTACGAGCCGGGCCCCAGCCGCCCGCGCGGGCTGCCCTAGGGCCTGCCCAGCGAGCCGGACCAGCCCGATAGCCCTAGAAGGGCTGTGGCTCGTCGGTATCTTAACGCGAGACTTTGTGCTGGTTAATGCAATTAATGCAATGAAAACTTTCGTATACTAATACATTTAGTGCACAGCATAAGGTGTGCTCCCAGCCTTCTCGACGTCCTTCTTCAGGTCGTCGACGGCCTTGTTCACCGCAAGCGCGGTCTCCGCTCTCGTCGCCGAAAGGCGCGTCTTCTCTGCCTCCGCCTGCTCCTCTCGTGCCTCGCGCGCAGCCTTCTCGATATCCTTCTTGAGGTCGTCGACAGCCTTGTCCACTGCGAGCGTAGCGGCGCGCTGTGCCGTCGTCGGCGAGGAGTCGGACAGAACCTTGATGTCCTTCTTCAGGTTGTCGACGGCCTCGTCCACCGCAAGCGCGATCTCCGCTCTCGTTGCCGAAAGGCGCGTCTTCTCTACCTCCGCCTGCTCCTCTCGTGCCTCGCGCGCAGCCTTCTCGATATCCTTCTTGAGGTCTTCGACAGCCTTGTCCACTGCGAGCGTAGCGGCGCGCTGTGCCGTCGTCGGCGAGGAGTCGGACAGAACCTTGATGTCCTTCTTCAGGTTGTCGACGGCCTCGTCCACCGCAAGCGCGATCTCCGCTCTCGTCGCCGAAAGGCGCGTCTTCTCTACCTCCGCCTGCTCCTCTCGTGCCTCGCGCGCAGCCTTCTCGATATCCTTCTTGAGGTCTCGACAGCCTTGTCCACTGCGAGCGTAGCGGCGCGCTGTGCCGTCGTCGGCGAGGAGTCGGACAGAGCTTTGATTTCCTTCTGCAGGTTGTCGACAGCCTTGTTCACCGCAAGCGCGATCTCTGCTCTCGTCGCCGACAGACGTGTCTTCTCCGCCTCCGCTGTCTCCTCTCGCGCCCTGCTCCCAGCCTTCTCGACGTCCTTCTTCAGGTCGTCGACGGCCTTGTTCACCGCAAGCGCGGTCTCCGCTCTCGTCGCCGAAAGGCGCGTCTTCTCTGCCTCCGCCTGCTCCTCTCGTGCCTCGCGCGCAGCCTTCTCGATATCCTTCTTGAGGTCGTCGACAGCCTTGTCCACTGCGAGCGTAGCGGCGCGCTGTGCCGTCGTCGGCGAGGAGTCGGACAGAGCTTTGATTTCCTTCTGCAGGTTGTCGACAGCCTTGTTCACCGCAAGCGCGATCTCTGCTCTCGTCGCCGACAGACGTGTCTTTTCCGCCTCCGCTGTCTCCTCTCGCGCCTTGCTCCCAGCCTTCTCGACGTCCTTCTTCAGGTCGTCGACGGCCTTGTTCACCGCAAGCGCGGTCTCCGCTCTCGTCGCCGAAAGGCGCGTCTTCTCTGCCTCCGCCTGCTCCTCTCGTGCCTCGCGCGCAGCCTTCTCGATATCCTTCTTGAGGTCGTCGACAGCCTTGTCCACTGCGAGCGTAGCGGCGCGCTGTGCCGTCGTCGGCGAGGAGTCGGACAGAACCTTGATGTCCTTCTTCAGGTTGTCGACGGCCTCGTCCACCGCGAGCGCGATCTCTGCTCTCGTCGCCGACAGACGTGTCTTTTCCGCCTCCGCTGTCTCCTCTCGCGCCTTGCTCCCAGCCTTCTTGATGTCCTTCTTCAGGTCGTCGACGGCCTTGTTCACGGCAAGCGCGGTCTCCGCTCTCGTCGCCGAAAGGCCACCCAACGATGTATAGTATTCCCATATCCAGTGGACCTAACCAGTGAAACACTTTGCTCTGACCATGGAGTTAACCAGACTCTGGTTGTGAGGTGTACTTGGTTGTGTCCAGTCCTTTAGTAAATTCAGGATATTTAGATTTCTGATTCATATAAGCCCATGCTTAGGCCAAATAATGAGGTTTAGAGCAGCCTGGAAGCCTATTTTGATGCTGCACCGGTATATACATGAATATACTAGGTTTTGTATCAAATCGGCCTTTGCCGAGGCCGTTAGCCACGCGACCGCCGCCGCTGCCGCCGCGACCGCCGCCGCCCTCCAAAAGACGGCTGGTATACCGCGCTGGCGGGTCCCTGGTAGCGCATTTACGCATCCCGGCACCTCTCCTCGTCCCCTGCTGAGTCAGGAATGTGAGCCCTCGACGGCGCTGTCGCTGCTCCTGCTGCCGCGCCGGATGATGCTGGATTCCAGCAACCCGCGCCTGATCCTCGCGGCTACCGCGCCGCGCGCCTACGACAGCACCTACAGCCCATGGCAGCCGTTCGCTGCTCGCTCCTTCTGCTCCCGTGTCGGATGCGGCACGCGCTCCCCCGCTTGGTGGGTGTCGGATCTCAGCAGCCTGCGCCTCGCAGCTCATCTCCTCTCGCATCTTGCGTATCGTGTCTCGCCGGGTCTCGCTACGCGCTCCTCCTCGTCCCGCGCCGGATGCGGCAAGGTGTCGGATATCAGCAGCCCGCATATCGCGTCTCGCCGGGTCTCGCGTCGTGCGTCTCGCGTCTTGCCGGGTCTCGCTGCAATCCTCCTCGTCCCGCGCCGGATGCGGCACGCGCTCCTCTGCGTTCTGGATGCTGGATTCAGCAGCCGGCGCCTGGTCCTAGTGGCTCCCGCAATGTGCGCCGACGATACCGCTTCTACAGCCCACGGCAGCCGCTCGCTGCTCGCTGCTCCTGCTCGGGCGCCGGATGCGGTACGCGCTCCTTCCCTTGCCGGACGCTGAATTCCACTAGCTTGCGTCTAGTCCTTGCGGCTCCCGCTCTGCGCGTCGACGATGCCGCTGCTGCTGTACTCGACAGCCGCTCGCGTCTCGCGTCTCGCGTCTCGCACCTCGCGTCCCGCGTCCCGCGTCTCGCAGCTCGCTCCTCCTCCTCCCGCGCCGAATGCGGCACGCGCTCCTCTGCTTGCCGGATGTCGAATTCCAGCACCGGGCGCTGACAGCACGCTCCTGCTGCATTCGGCAGGCGCCTGCAGCTCGTTCAGCCCCGTCACAGCGCAGCAGGTGCCGCATCATGGGTGTCCGCAGGTGTAGGTGTGTTGACGGCGGGTGTAGGTGTGTCGACGGCGGGTGTAGGTGTGTCGACGTGCTCGTCAGTGGTCTCCTCGAATCCCAACAGCCCCTGAGATTCAGCGAGCCAGACCTCGGCGTTGTCGTTGAGCTCTTGCCATCGCTCGAATATGTGTCGCTTCGTCTTGCCGAGGGGGCGGTTCCAGACGTCACGAAAATGATCGCGCAGCTGAAGCCACATCGCGTGGTGCTTCAGCGCGTAGGCGCGCGTGCCCGAGTGGTAGGCTGGCCCGCGGCCTAAGTCAACATCAGCACGCGCGAGCCACGCGTCCGCCTCGAACTCCAAGCTACGAAGGCAGCGCCGCATGTCTTCACGCAGCAGTTCTGCCTCCTCTACCCAGCGATCCTTACGGGCCATAGCCCGTGCCCATAAATGCTGAATTGCTGAGGAAAGATCAGTCAATGTGGTCGCACGCGCCACAACGCATACGTACTTTTGTCGACCTCATCCTTATTGACCGCAGTCTCTGAATATACACCGTTCGCGGTCCATATCCATGACATCGTGTGCTTGCTCGTTGAAACATGTATGTGGCGAGCGCGCTGGCGCCCGGCCGCGGCCATTCGACGTGCTGCATCGTCGTCGTCCTCCGTCAGCTCGCCCTCGAGCTGCAGGTCCTTCGTGAGCAGCTTGGGGAAGTCGGGGTCGTCGTCGACATTGCGTAAACTGAGTATAGCGGAGCGGTGTGCACGATACGCCTCCGCGTCGAAGTCGATGCGCTCTTGCAGAGTGGCGAGCATCGTGCGTGCACGCGTGTTCTGCTTCTGGCCTGTCAGCGTCTTGTTTCGATACTCGATGTAGTATTGCTTGGCGTGTAGCTTCTTGCGGAGCGCCTGCAAGGAGTCGCGGCTGCCCGCTCGACGCAGCTGGAGTTCCTTTTCCGGAAGGCCCTCCGCGCACGCCATGCGGACAGCATTTGGTGGTAGGCGCGATGGCATGGTGACTTGCAGGTGCTCTGGATCGACAATCTTGTCGACGACGGTGTGCTGCGTTAGGGAGGGCGCGCCCGGTATATGGGTCTTCAGGAGATCGTTGAAGGGTCCGAGCTTGTCCAGCAGCGATCGACGGCGGTTGTTGATGAGTCCCTCAACGTTCATCGGCAGTACAGCGCGGCCGGCGAGATCGGCAATGATGCGACGTCTGAAATGCCTGGTTAGGAAGAGCACACGCGACGAGCGTATGCCACGTACTGTGCAGCTTCAAGGCGCATTCCTGCTACCAAAAACGCGGTCTGTGACGTCCCCTGGACGCCCGCTCGCCCCTCCTTGATCTCCTCGAGTTCCTCGCGGTCCAACGATCGCCGGACTTCAGCCTCCGATAAACCCTCTGTCCTTCTGTGAGTGCCACATATATGAGCACAAATCGAGATCTTACCTATCAAGGGAGCGGTATAGGGGCAGGGAAGAGAGCGGTCGCTCTTCCAGGCCGCGATCTCGGCCTTCCATCGTCTCAGTACGTCCGGTTCGATGGCCTTACATATCGAGCGGAACGAGTCGACTTGCACTCTGAGCTCGTCCGTGGCTACAATGTAGCGGCGGGCCAGTAGATAGACTAGAGCAACGCGGTGAGTCTGAGCCATGAAGGTAGACAGGCTGAACGACTCACCCAAGGTAATCAACTTGCCGAAGTTGACGTTGTCGACCTTCTCCTCAAGCCAGTCGTGACGCGCGCCCGCGCCCATGTACTTTGTCGCCCATGCGAACGGGTTAAGTAGTGACCAGATGCGTTCGATCGCTTCTCCATCCGTGCGCCCTACGCCGTCGTGATACTTGAGTGAGTTCCGAGTCCGACATATCTCTTCGTGAATCCCGCCGTGCCATACCGGCAGCCCAAACACGATATCTAAGTCCTTCGCGTCCCTCTGTAACACCGGCGGCACCTTCTGCATGCGGGCGAAGAAATTTATCATGTACTGACAGCCTATGTCGTAGGAGACTGTCAGGGCGGCATATCCGAGCATCGCGATTACAGATAAAAGAATATAATCGACGTTGCAGTACCTAGAGGCAGACGTGTCAGATGATGAGGATGGAGAGTGTACTGTACTAGACGTACCGCTCGCCCTTCTGTAAGTCGGCTAGCCCGTGAGGCTGCACAAGCTCGTGCCGTGCGCAAATCGTACCGCCCACGCCCGAGACGCGCAAGCCGGTTGTTGCCTTTGTATCCTTCTCGACGAGAGCCTGGAAGGCTATACAGGTACTTATCTGTAATCCATGGTTAGAAAATGCGACACGGTCACCGCACGCGAGCCCCGACTTACATCGACCTCGTTTACGTAGCTCGCAATATGGTCTTCGTACTCCTCCTTCTTCACGAAGTATCCTAGGCCGTCCCCGAGCTCAGGATCATGCCGCTCGTTCTGGCGCACGAGATTCTTCAGCCGGAAGTTGGCATCAAAGGCGAGCGTTGGGCGATAAAGGTAACTGCTGATAGTAAGTCGAAAATGTTAAGCAGTGACGCGACACTAGTACTCACGCCTCGGACGCGTCTACGTCTTTCCACCCCTCGGGCAAGTTCACGCCTTCTCGCGGGCACGCCCAACAACGCCATGCGAGTCCGCCTTGCTGTGTGCCCCGAATTCCCGATCTGTCGTTACCACGGCCGAAGCGCTTGGCTCGTAGAAGGAACGTATACTGGCGGAAGACCCGATGGAATGCAGCGCGTCGATCCTAGAGATATCCGTCAGCTACACCTGCATTGCCGCAAAACACGAGTCAGCTTACCGGGACCTTCGTCAGCTTTAACGCGTCGGTTCGTTCTTCGAGGGCTTTCAGCCAATTGTTAACATTCACATTGGCGTGCATCGCCGCCAGACGGAACCTATCCAGGCTGCTGAATGTCACGCAGGTCTCCGGGTCTGTGACGGTGGCCGGATACCATCGATTACGCAGCAGCTGCCGGACCGAGTTCAGGGATCGCAAGCCTCGACACGAGCAGTACCGGTAATGTATGGTGTGAATGATGTCGTCGAGCACCACCATCGTGCGAACGGCGGGGTCAGGGCGCACGCACGGAAGTCCCCCATGGCCGAGCTGGTAGATGAGCCCCATGCTCGAGAGTGTGACTTTCTTCCAGTACACACCTGTCCACGACTTCGGGCGCGTCAGCAGTGAACAGGTGGTATAAAGATAAGACTCACGTGAATAACATGCAGCGGCATCGTCTGGTGTCGCTTGACGCAGCAGGCCTGACACTCGAGGAAGTCGCCGCATTCCCAGCAGCAGTATACCTCCGCGACAGTCTCCGGGCGCGGGGGATCGAGGGAGGGAAGCAGGGGATCATCGCATAGTCCATTATCCGTCGCATCTCCAGCAGACGGAGGTGTGTCGCCGCGGGAGCTGGATGACGGGCAGTAGCAGACCTGGCAGGTGGTGCATCGTGGATCCTCGTGCGCGTATCTCAATCCTTCGCCCCACATCATCTCCTCCAGAAAGTCCTGCTCGTAGACTTCACGCCATGTCTTCATGGGATCGTCCTGCGCGGTCAGGTTAGGTAGCTGATGCTGAGATATCGCTCAGCACGCACCCCATATGAGCGCTTACGCGACGGCTCGTCGCACACTTGCTCGTGCGGTCCAGTCCAGTCGTCCATTGACTCCGGGAAGTCAAAGTTGTCGTCTCCAGTGGATTCCATTGGGTTCCACGTTTTGTGGGGGGCGTTGAGCTCGCATATCTTGCGCTTCTTTGTCGGGGGCGGAACGAAGTCGAATGCGTGACAGTTAAGTCGAGCGCCGTCGGCAGACACGGTATAAACGAGATCGGGGGCATTGTTGTAGTCGGCCGAGGAGTCGAAGTCATTCCAGACGTCAACATCGTTTCGCGCACGACGCGCAGGCATGGTCGGAAGAAGGAAGCGGTGGCCGTGTTTGCATGATGAGGATTGACAGCGACGGTCAGCGTGATAGTAAACGAAGGCAGTCGTGATCACGGTGCGCGTGCTTAGACCACTTCCTTTTTGAGAAACGGACATTGTATTCTGTTCCCGGCATCCGACACTGAACACAGCGAGTCAAGCAGCCATGAGAGCCCCGACAAGATATTATAAAGGGTCCCAATCGTACAGCCAAGATTATACTACGTCAAGATATACGAATGCACCGGTTATTGTAACGATAAGTCCCACCCGCGCGACATCCGCGACGGCGTCTACTCATCCAAGCTCAGTGTTGACTCCTGCGACGCTGGCCAAGGCGAAGCAACCGTCGAGGAGCTACCCCACACGGAGGGGCCCGCGCGCGCGGGCGAGCTGTCGGACGAGGGCACCGCCATGTCCCAGTCAGCGCTGGTGGTCGCCTCGGGGTACAAGTCGTCGAAGGTGTAGATCCTGAGTGAGGACTCATTAGCAAGCAGTGATGTACGTGTGTGGGACTTGCTTACCTTCCAGCCTCGGGAACAACCAGTGTGCCTGCCGTGCTGTAAGCAAGATCCAGCGGCGACGGTTCGTGCGTTAAGTCATACAGCAACGTCCCACCCTTGACGTTCTGCATTCCAGCCGGGCGTGAGCTCATCAAAGAACGTTGGCGCGGCACGAAGGAGGCGCGCACGCGGGTAGGAGGAACGTATAGAGGCAGTCCTTGGCTCCTCAAGAAGTTCCTAGCGCTTAGCATGAGATCGGGGCGCTTCTGTCTTGAAACAGGACGACTCACCGCCACGCAAGCCCTTTCAGCTCGTGAGGGTTTGCCGGTACCGCTTTACGCTGATCCCAGGCGAACAGGCGGGCACGATCTTTTATGGCCCGCTGAACGAAGTCGTCGCTGAAATTCGAGTGTTAGCTTGCGCGACTATGCACAGGACAATAACGTACTGATAGGTGTCGTGGAGAATGCAGCGCCCGTGACGTACGAGCTGCACGAAGTCCAGAGATCGACCGTCGAGCACGGCTTGCGCAGCGCGGCTGACAGGGTATGTTAGACGCGACCTCGGAATCCAGACAGTGAACAATACGCACTATTCAAATATTAGCTTAGCGGGCACGGGCTCCGAACGCGGAAGCTTGTACGATCTCTCCTCCTCCTCGGGGGGGTCAACGACGATGACGGGGCCCGGGCTGCCGCTGTCGGTCGACGAGTCGTCCGTCGGCGGGGAGCTGGCGACGGAGCCCTCGTCGTTATCGGATGTTTCCTCTGGCTCAACCACAGTATCGTACTGCCCGTTGACCAAATCCGTTATGTTGACGTTGGGAAAGAAATTTTCGAATATGTCGGGGTGGAGGCGCGCGAAGGCGATAAGTCTCTGTATATCGGCGTTGCCGCCGGGCATATACGCCAGTGTCTGGCCGCCAATATTGAGCACGGTGAAGGGCAGACTGTCGCTGTTGTCCATGTTGGCGTATCTGAGGGGGGGGAGATGGGGGAGAAAGGCAAGCAGAGGGACTTAGACGGCGCATCCTGACGGGCGGAAACAAGGCGCAGTACGAGCGCGTGCCGCACGTGAAGAAGCGATTGGCCACTATTCCCACGGTTGAAGTTGTCCCGTTCCGCAAAAGATCCTGATATGCTTGCTCTCTCGAGTGACTTAAGCCTTCGGAAATTGAATAGAGCAATAGGGGGAGGCTACTCACAGATGTTCAGGCCGCTGGCAGAGACCTGGTGTACAGGAACATAGTATTTTCACTAAGCACCACCCCAGAGCGACACAGCATTTCTGGCCCAACGCGCCACCAGATGAGAGTGTGGCGCCTTGTATGAACTGCTGATGCATGCTTCAATTGGATGTAGACTTCTCCGACACCTCGGATTAAGCTGAGCAATGTCAACTGGGACGGCATTATTGGCCGCTGCCCTACTGATGCAGCTCCCGTTAGTTGTCATGTTGCGCGGGCGTCAATTCCCTTTGTAGAACGTGGTTTCAACTTGTTCTCTTTCCAGGGAAGCAAATTCCGAAACGATAGGACACCATCGAAAATATTCCACATGAAGTGGTCCTGACCACCGGCACGCTGCCGACGTTCTTTCCCTTGCGTTATAAATCTTGGAATAATCATTCAAATTAGCTCTAAGCATAGTCAAACAATACTGGATAACAGCTGTGCGCCCCGGGCATTACCGCGAGTCGCATTAAGGTGGAACATCGTCGGTCAGCCACTTACTTGCGAGTTTGAACGAGATTGTTCATACTTATCTCACCGTCAGACCGTGTTGCACCTTCCTTCCCACACGCTCCCTTCATATACTATGGTTCAAGTAAATCACCATGGCATGTGTACTACGTTCGTACTCGACACGAGTCATTGATACGTGCTCCGATATAGGTATCATGGTCGACAAAGTCGAGCAGGAATGCCTGTCTACTCTAGATCTCACCTGCGCGTCGCAGCAGTCGTTCGGAGCTGACTTGGTCTCCAATCTTTGAGCAGTATACGCGTGGATCACGGCAAAGCTAATTTTGAGGTACCACAAACTCGTAGCACATACATTGGTCAAGATATATTGCGCGCTTCGCTTGCGCCACAATTCGAGTATCCGCGCGTTGATACATACTACAGTGGAACAAGCTTAACCACCTTCCCCGTCGCCAGTGCACTCTCCATAGCTCCGATAGCGTCGTCCCGAGCGTCAAATCCCTCGTGCAGAGCGCCCTTGTATCCACTGGTGAGGAAAGAGCATTCGTGGCTGAGCAATGTCAGGAGACATCAGCGCGAGCGGGTGTACCGGGTGCTTACAACGTCAAGTAAACCCCAGGCTGAAGCCCCACGTACACGACGTAGTAGCGCGAAGAGCCTAAGGCCATGGCCTTGCTAGTCGCATCTTCGAGGAAGTGCAAGCACAGGGCCAGGTCTTCGACCTTCAGCTGCTCGCGCCTGAAGCGTTGGCCGACGGCCGCTTCTCTCTCCTGCGACGTACATACAAGGGCGCGGTCGGCAGCCGCGGAGAAGGCGTGCTCCGCCGCGGCAAGAGTGGGATAAGATTTGTACGAGTTGTGAGAAGCGCCCTTGACTTGCGCGAGGCAGTCCGCCCTGTAAAACGTCAGTGGATCCCTCTCAGAAGTCGCAATTTGAGGGGCATGCACCACGTAGTGTATGTCCCCGGTCGTCGTCCTACGAATACCACATACGCTGCACCGGCGCGAGATGAGCGTGAAGGGCTGGTGTGCGGTGCCGCTCTAAGTGTGTCCGCAGGACTGGAGGGGTAGCTCGGTAGCGTGAGCTGGGAGAGCAAAGCTGTGATGTCGTCGGCGGCCATCGAAATCGGAAGCGGGAGTTCAGGGGATGGCTTCAAACGCTGCTGCCTTCTATATGGGAGCGCGGGCGTACTGCGCTCCGCCTAGAAGCACGCTGGGGTTCTGTACCGCCGTCCGTGTCAACATAGCTCTTTGCTGGTGAAGACGGGACGCACCAATGCAGACCTTTTCCGTATTCCCTGCCACGCCAAGAGGGCGTACTTGCAGAGACGCGCCGCGGGGTTCGAGGGCGCTTGCTGGGGCAGACGCGGACATTGAAGGGGATGGCGAGGGACGGCGAAACTGCCAAAGCCCAAGGAGAGAGTGATGAAACAGCCCGCGGTGAGAGAGAGGTGAAAAGAGGAGTCGACATCGAAGGAGAAGCCAGGACGCGTAAAGTCCGCGATCACACGTCGCGTTTCCTCTTTCGGAAACAATGTGATGACACATTGTTCGTTTTTGTGTTCGTCGAGTCCTCGACAGGGCAGAGGGGCACGGCAGGGCATTGGATACAATATGGATTCGACGGCAGTCTTCAGAAGGGTACACGAAAGACACTGTATTTTTACAACCCAACTACGTAGTATCTTGAACAAGAAGGCGCATGCGCAGCTGAATGGCGGCGTCAGCAACCACACGAGGAGGGAGCGGAAACGAAGAACTCACATTTCAATTGGCGACCTCGCAGACACCCATGGCACGCTTGGCGTTGAACCACTGGAGAGCGCTCCCGAGAGTGGAAGGGCACCAAGAGATGGGGTTGGAGACCTTGCCGGTGGCGAGAACGAACATCGACCTACATGGGAAGTCAGAGTAGATCAGAAGGATATGAGAGGACAACGCACGAGTCGTCGAAGACGCCAATGAATCGCCCACGAGCGATGGCGTAATACTTGGCGCTGTCGGTGGGGACGGCGCCGGCGACGAGCTCGTCGATGGGCACAACGCCTAGCGCAATCCCGGCGCGGTGCTCCTGAGGGTTCATACAGACGAACGGGAAGGCGCCGACCGCGACGGCGGCGGGGTTGGCGTCGATCCAGTTCATCGTAGCGTCCTCGGGAGCCACGTTGGCGGGGGCGTTGACAGGCGCGTGGTTGGCGATGGCGTCCATCTGCACAACATCGTCGTCCGGCTCCGTGGGCGTGGGCGAGCTGGCCTGCGAGTCGGCGCCGGAATCCACAAGCGCATCGACGATGTCATCCAGCCCAATGAGCTGGAAGGCATTGTCGATGCTTTCTGCAGCCAGGAGTAAGCAGCGAATCGGCGGGAAGTCGAGCGGGTACTTACCAGTAGACACAGACATGGCAAGGTAAGAAGATGGGAGGGAGAAGGAAGTTGAACTTGGCGATATTCGATCGCGACGCGGCTTTTAAAAGCGGGGCCGTTGAGCCGGGTGGCCGGTGGGTATAGCGCGTTGACATGGTGTGACAGTCGATGCGCGCTCGCCCGGCGTTTGAAGGCGCGTGTCCTTGTACAGAGCGAGCGTGCACAATTGTCTCTCACCGACGTCGTGTCTTGTATCCGTCGAGGGCGCCGTACCGAGCCAGAGACGTCTAACTAGAGACTGGTAAGCATTCCAAAGACATGAACTTCGCGCCACAATCTCACCTGCGACAAGCGCCATTATGCCTGCTCGGGAGATTCCGCGCGAGGAGAAAAAAAGCTTCAAGGGATGGGCAAAAGGAGTCAGGACTGACCAAGTCTTGGAGCCGATGTGGCAGCTGTACTGCGATGCAGCTCAGCGTGGCACAGCGCAGCGGCGGCGCGCTATGGCGACCATCTGCGAACGCTATCATTTTCAAATCCCACCGGAGACGCCGTTCAAGGCAGAAATCTACGGACCTCTGCCTCCTTGGACGCCGGAGACGGTGTACGATCCGTTCGAGGGCCTGACCACCGAGGAGCAGAGGCAGACGCGACGTGAGAGGATGCGGAGATGGATAATGTATGTCGCGTGGTTCTTTCCGTGATTGGTCAGCATATTGATCTCGACATCAGCGCTTGGAGAATTACTTCTCGTATCGCTACACTCGTCTCTCCCGGGCTCCCGCGCTCGCTACCGACCCCGGCTCAAACACGTACAATGTCCTCCTCGGCAAGCTGACCGGTGTCGAGCGCAAGCTCCGCGGGCGCTCTGCGGTCCAGCACTATCTCAGCCTCAGCACTGAGGAGCTCGCCCCAGTCTGGAAGTCTGCTTGGGAGGACGCCATACGCCAGAACAAGGTCGCTGCGGACACCAAGCAGTCCGGGAACTGGCGTGAGGGCGTTGCGAGGAAGGAGCTGAAGAAGAAAAGCGAGGAAGACCAGCAGTATTGGGCGCAGGCGGCGCAGGAGTACAACACGGCGCAGAAGAACGAGTACAGCCGTCTGTTGGCGGAGCCAACATCCGAGAAGCCGGAAGATCGACAAGCGTGCGTGATCCTTCCCTTGACCATAGTCCGAGACTGACTAGCGTCCCAGTGCAATCAACGCCGCACCAAAATGGGTCGCTCCGATCCTGAACGGCATCTATGCGCGTACCGGCATGCACGCCGTGCTCCTCCTCGGAGGCCCCCTACCAAAATACAACGGCCAGCTCAACGTCATCTGCGTTGCAGCGGGGCACAATCATCAAGCCTCAGCGAAGCCGTGGCCCGAGTGGCCGGGGTTCAAGGAACAAGTGTCCGCACACTTCAAAAGCTACCTGGCGACAGCCTACAGTACGTCCCACGTCCCTATCTACTGCTTTATGTACTTACGAGACCCCAGCTGCCGAGGAATGCGAGTCTGCGAGCCTGCAGAACGCCGAATTCGCGCCACAAACGACCGCAGGCACCGTGACTCTCGACACGGATGGCTTACTCACAATCGACCCCGAGGAGGACGACGACGAGGGCAAGATCACAGACGACGAGAGCGACGCCCCTGCCGCCCCTCCCGCGCCCAAGAAGAAGCCGCCCAAGAAGAAGCGCAAGGTGACCAAGAAAGTGAACGACGACGAGAGCGAGCCGCCTGCCCCGTCGAAGAAGCCGCGCCGTGCGAAAGCGAAACAAAAGGCTGCACAGGAAGAGGAAGAGTCGGACGATGAGTCTGTCCGCGCCGACCTCATTCATCCACGGGCAAGTCGGAACGCGACTAGGCCTGCCGCTCTGGCCGGAGTGCGTATCGTCACCGGCGTACCCGAGCAAGGCACCTTCGACGTGACGCGTCCTCGCCAGACCTTTGACGCGAAGAGTCCGCCGGGCGTACGCGAGGGCCAGCGCAGGTTTTTGTGGGAGCGGGAGAAATTCCGCCTTACCCTCACAAACCGAATGCCCTCTATCGCGCGCAAGGACATGGCGGAATGGGACGCGGGGCATGCGGTTGATGCGGAGGGGCGTGTGGTTCGCCAGTCCAAGCAGGCGCCGACTCAGAACGGTGCAGAGAACACCTCTGCTGCATCCGCGACACCCTCTGGATCGGTACCCAATGGTGCCCCGCCGACACCGTCTGCTGAGCCGCCGATGTCCACGCCGACGCTCCCGATCTCGCGCCCGAAGCCCCGGCCTTTGAAGAACGCTGCATGGGGTCCCAAAAGCGTTGTGGACCGGGCTGCTGCAGATAAGGTCGGCACGGCTACCACGGCGACGCCCCCCGGCGCAGCTTCCGCGGTGGCGTCACCCGGCGGCGGGAGTCAGGAGCAGATGAATGTCGACCCTCCGTTCGACCGCCCTTCCACACCCTCCTCGCCATCCGGCAGCTCAGGCGGTATTGGTGGTGCCGTCAAGCGCCCTCGCGCGCCGTCCGCGCCTTCATCGCCATCCAAGGCTCGCCCGATGAAGAAGGCGCGCTCGGGTCTTTCGCTTATGACCGAAGAGGACTTCGCAGCTGCGGAGCGCCTGGAGGAGAACATGGACGAGGATGCAGACGAGGAGGAGGAGGAGGAGGAGGAGGAGGAGGAAGAGGAGGAGGAGGGCATCGAACCGACCACTGGCAATGCAAGTCACCGTGCGCCGGACGCGTCGAGCGGAGCCACGAAGAAGGACGTGCCGGTCGAAGCTGCGAAGGATGTGCCGGCGGAGCTCACCGCGAAGGTCGTCCCGCTCGAATCCGCGACGGACGGCGCCCGCGACAAGATCAACGACGTGCCTGGCTGCCCCGCCGATGCGCCCGAATGGGTCTCCGCAAACTTTGCCCTTCTCCACACCCCCGAGCTGGGCAGCAAGTACCTAGCTGCCTTGCAAGCCTGGATGGCCCTGGAGGCGAAGTGGATTACGACGCGAACAAGGGCACCAACTCGAAGGGGTCGTCGGATCGTCCAGAGGTCTTGGAGAAGTGGATTCGCGGAGGACGCGCACCTCGCACGAAGAAGCGTCCCGTTGTTGCAGACGTGGCGTCCTTCGAGGCAGACGTCTGGCGATGGTGGTCGGGGCTGCAGCCGGACTGGAGGAAGTTCAACGCCGACGGCCGCCCATCTGAGGATCGAGAGGTTGATGCATCGGCGGAGTGGGGCGTGCTCGGCGTTCACGGTCAGAACGGACTCCTGAACGCTGTTGCCGTCTCATGCTGGTGGGGGATGGCACTCGATGGGCGCGGCAGCCGTTCGTGGGATCGCTTCGTTGACGAGGTGATCTGGGCATGTGAGGAGCAGGCGGAGGTGGCGTAAAGTAAATCGTTTGTTATCTTTTCTTGCTGTTTTTGCTATGCCTAGCTGAGTTCGGGGCTCTCTCTTGTGTGCATGGTTCCTGTGTCGAGTATTTATTATGTATCCTATATGTACGGGGTCTCATATATCTTGTAGGCTCGTAGCGACGGGTTGTTTGTATCTTGTAGAAGTTGAACATGAAGTCATGTGACACGATGACGTTATTGAAGCACCTGACTGCGTGTTCGGGACTTGTAAATTTTCAGAGCGCCAACGCGGACGATGAGGAGACAGAGCCCACTGGCCAGGGTATCATTGGCAGCTTTCTTAGAGTGGTTGGGGAGGGCATTCGTTGTATTCACAGTCATATATACAACTACAACATAAGTCTTGCAGCAGCATCATGAAGAGCAGTACAAAGATAAGACGGTCGCTGCCGGCGACAATCTGCTGGATATGTTAGCCTCTGAAGGCAGGGAGTTGACTGTGACACACCAGCATGATGAGGAGGGGCCCATCAGACGTGTGGAGAGCCTGCGGCGGGGCCGCAACGCCGGGATTGCGCTCGCATTGTAGACGGTTCGTACGGCGGCCGTTGCATGCTGAAAGGGAGATAAAGAACGACTGGGGGTGTACAGTAGCGGTGGAGGTGCGGCGGTCCAGCCAGTCGCCGGGCGCGGCGGGGAGCGGGTAGCGGGTGCGCTGGGGAAGCGCGAGCGCGCTGGAGCTGGCGATCGGGGCGTTGCCAAGCCCTGTGAAAGGAGCTATCCCGGGCCTCAGCATGGCTAATATGGTGAGCTGAGCAGCAAGCGGAGGGGCGTGAGTGGAGGCGGGGGGAGGGGGCGCTGGTGGGGGCGGGCGCGGGCGCGTACCGGCGGGCGGTGGGGACGAGCAGGCTTTTTATTCCCAAAGGGGGTGTGATCGTGGTCATGATGAAGCACGCGAGCATCGGGTACCGCAACGCAAGCGCAGCAATTAATTCAGGACCCGTTTCCCGGTGCGGGAGGGGGAAATATATACGCATATATCCTGATATGGGCCTAATGCAGGCATATACCCCAATATATAAGCCCAATAAGCCCTAACCAGGGCCCCAGCCATATAATGGCTGATGGGCCACAACCACTGCCTGGTTAATCCCATGGTCAGTGCAATGCATCCCACTGGTTATACCAATAGATCTTTGTCAAATCTACCAGGCAGGGCTCGAAAGGCGCGTCTTCTCTACCTCCGCCTTCTCCTCTCGTGCCTCGCGCGCAGCCTTCTCGATATCCTTCTTGAGGGCGTCGACGGCGGTTTCCGCTGCAGGCGCACGGCATCTAGGGCATCCTCGCATACCTGGCAGTTTTTGTCCTCGGTCCTAGTCGGATAGCCCTAGTCATAGCGGCTCTGCAGCAGATCTAGCTTGCAGCACGACCTCGCCGCTTTCATAGCCTCCTGTCCGGCAGCCTTAGCACATTGCTGCGCTGTCTCCGCTGCCTTGCCGGCCTTGATTGACGAAGCGCGCGCTTGACTCGCATGTCCCAAAGCTTCCTTGACGGTCCGCTGCAACTCTTCTTTCGCGTTTGACACCTCCGTCTTCAACGAAAGCATTGACGATTTAGCTGCCCGCTCAGCTATCTTTGCCTCTCGTGCGGCATCTTTAGCGTTGTGGGCCGCCCGTTCGACGTCGCTGAGTCGCTTGTGATCCCGCTGGACTTCCGCATCGGCGAAATTGGCGCAGGCGCCCGTTTGCTTGTGAGACCCTTGATGCTAGGACTTCTTTTCGCTAGCTTTGGTGGCGCCCTAAGCGGCGATATTAATTTGGGTATTTTCGTTGAGCCGCCCCCGCCCCCACTCGCTATTGTTGGCCTTGCCGTTTTGTGCGTCGTCAGGATCAAGGCCGTCATAGTCGCCACATCGCCGTGCGTGAAGGTCCGGGTGAAGCTAGCGTGTCTTCGGAACAGGCATGCAAGGATGTGCTCCGCTTCCGACCCTTTTCTTTCAAAGAGAGTATCCGCAATTTGGGCTTCGACCTGGCTGAGTCTTCCTGCGAGACCAGGTGTCGCTGGACATGACGTCCTATGAAGGAACTGTTGTCGGTAATCACTTCACGGAAAGAATACGCTCACTTCTTTCACGTCTCTCCAATTCAGATATCATTGTGCGAACATGCTCCCCTTCGCACGATGAACCGCGTCGATGTCGTCCTGCACCTCGGTGCATTGCACGTCTGGAGAGCTTTGGTTGTGTTGCCGCACGTATTTTCGGAGCTGATGAAATCGGACATGAGATAGCCAATGAGCAGTTATAATTCGCACGCACCGGCGACTCCAAAACCTGCGACGCCTGCTCTGTATCGGACCAGAAAGGGACGCTTGTGAGATCTATGTGGCCCCAAGCTCTTGGAGTAGATTCGGGAGCGTGCGACTATCCGACTGCGACGGGCTTCCGTTGCCTCGCACCTGAGAACTCGAGAACTTACCGGGTCTCCTATACGCTGACTCGGAGTACCGTCTATGGCTGCATCTTCCAGACCCCGAGAATCAGTAAGACGTGGACCATAAATCGGCGCTGCTCACCGGAGAGACTATGGGATGGAACCCCCAAATATCCGCGCGCTTCCTGTAAGAAAGCTGTAGTGGTAGGACCAAAATCCTAGAGGTTTCGTTCTCGAACCTCCACTATCATCCCCGAACACCTGCGCGAGACTATTTTGAATTGACCGCAGATGTTTCTTGGTAGGCTTCGTCGTCTAAGACGTACCGAACTAGGTTGTCGCGCAGATCATTATAAGGTGCGTCACACAATCAGATCGTATTCCTTCAGACTGAGACTCACCAAGGTGGTCCAGGAGACCTTGAAGTACCGTTTGCGTTAGGAACCGCTCGCCATCCGGCGGGAGAAGTCCTTTCTTTGCTGCGCCGGCAGTAAATCGCGCTGAGTAGCGTAAGCAAGACGCATGGACGCTAGCATTCAAATAACCTCTATTCGCTTCATCCATTCTTCAGTGAGCCCGTCTTCCGCCCAAGCTGCAAAGGCCTTCCGGAATTCTGCTTATGCGTAATTTGCAGCAGCGCATCAGTCTACCGTTTCTTACTCTCGAGTCGGGTCTGGATTTTGGCGTCGACGGCATCGATGCGAGACCGAAGTGGCACGGTCTCGTTCTGCGGCCTCATCCTTTACCAACCTCAGCTCGTTCTGCAAGACATCCACGGTCGCGCTCACTCGGTGACGGTCTGCTTTAGAGATAAGTACTGTTCGGATATTGCTCTTTTCCTCACGCACCCGACGAAGAGTCTTGCATGTCCGATTTATATCTTGCTCTTGGTTATTTGCATCGACCGCAGCAGTAGTAAAGTCGGTCAGGAACCACTCGATATATCGTACGCCTTGCAGGACGTATTCGGCCTGAGTTCCTCGAGTTCTGATTTGCGACGGGAATTGGTCCTCTAACGCATGCTCGCCGGTAGACTTGCACTGAAGATACTCAGGAACCGTCATTATCTAGGCATTGAAGGGCGACCTACTAAGTAAGGCCTGACTCAGATGCTCGTAGCGGAGAAGAAAAGAGGTGCTCATGAACGCATGGAGCGTCTGAATGCCACACGACACAAAGGCGAGGACACAAAGGGTAGGCAGAGGGCATGTCACGATCAAGAGTTGTATATGAAGGTCCAAAGCGTAGGTATATGATGAGACGACGCGCGAGGAAACTCCATGGACGGCGCCTTCCGACGTTCAGAAGATAATTTTGCGATGCGCTGACGCATGTCTTGTGCGCTGAGGTCGCATAAGATCCAAGCTGGATCCAGCGAGCGGTCCTTCCTTCCGGCGTCCACGTGTGCTTCATCCTCCGCCGCGCGCCCTCCTCTGCGAGCCCCTTCGTGTTCGTTACGGCGAGATCTATGGTTTTGTGTATCACTTACTGCGAAAGGGTGCAAATCTTGCGCAGCCGACGCACCTGTATGGGCAGTGCTTCCCGCGCCGCCTCGGCCGCCGAATTCCCGCGTGTTCGTGCGCCCCGATCTGTGCCAAAGGTGATGGAAATGCAGGGGGAGATGTGGCAAGAGTGCAGTGTAAGAGCATGGAGGTGGAGGAGGCCAGCGACCACGCCCGCGGCGCGATCGGATGTCGTCAACATGATGGTCGTGAAGACGGCTTGTGTATATGGTAAGCGGCATTTGCCGAGTCATCAGTCGACAACACAGCATCCCAGCCATGTGCAAAATCGCAGAGCTCTAGCCAAATTCTCCCTCGCCTCTTTCGTTCTTACCCCCTCCAGATCTCTTACCCCGCCCTATCTCTCCTAATATCTCTATCTCCTTGTTCTCCCTGCTGTCCTCCCATCCCTCCTGTGTTCTTCCGCTCCACCCCTAATGGTGATTGCATGAGCTTCAGATTCTGAAAGCTTTGCAGGCGGTTGTGCGCTTGCCGATATGATCGGGCTGCGCGGACATTGCGACTGCGAGACCCGGCTGCTTCGTATGGGCGAGCAACGTCGTGGTAAGAATATACGTAGCTATCCTGCGCGCAATTTTCTGACTTTATCTCGGTCATCACGGCACGCGCGGGCCTATCTGGCGAGGTCAAACTTATGTCTGACGAGGGGTCGGTCTGCCCGTGACGAACACGAGCCTATGCTGACCTAGATCTACAGCTCTACAAGGTATACGTAGTGCTTTGGTTTTTCAGCGATCGCCCAAAAGTTCAGCGTAGCTATGAGTACCTGCCCTCATACGCGTGGAGGCCGACGCTCAATTTGAAACCTGGCGTGGGAGCATCGAGACATCCTTGTCTCTCTTCGTCTGCCGCTGGTTCGCAGGCTGTCAGTCAAGTACGTCTCGAGGTTAAGGCCGTAGCCGCCGCTTATGCAGCCTTTTCTTGCTCCGTTCTCCATTGCATCAGTCTTCCCCCCTGTCTCCTCCAAGTCGTCGACCTCGGGCCTTGTTTATAACAGTTTCACTGCCTCCTACTTGCCCTCTAACCTCGAGCCGTCCTCAAACCGGCAGGGCCTGTTTCTCAGGACGACTCGTCGTGAGTAGAGACTGCAGGGTAGTGGGGAACACCACAGCGGATGCAAGTTTGTCTGGCCGAATGATGAACACCAGTCAGCGCCGTCCTCGTCTCGAGATCTCCTCGCTATTCACGTTTGTTGGTCTAATGCCGTGCGTGAACACGTTTTGATGACGCAATGCTCATAGTTTCTCTACGGCGCCCGGTCCGAATGCCGATTTACCCATGTTGCTTCGCCTTTCAATGCGTGCGCGCGCACAAACTTGTCCACTACCAGTACTCTGTCTTCCTCATGGGCCCTCTCATCTATCGGTTGAGGAATCCTCAGCTTGCGCCGCGCACGGCTCAGATTGATCATCATCATGTCCATCTCATGCCGTCGATAGGCGATATAACAGCAGTACGCCCTTTGTCTGGTTACAACTGGGTGGCGGGGCCTTCGAGTCCTTCACCAAGGCAGGTTGTCTTCACCGTCTACTGTACATATGACTCACTCTTGTGTAGTTCTTGGGACGCATCATCTGAAGGTTCCACTTCAGACGAGGCGGATGACATGCCCCCCCTTGAACAGGTCGACGTGGCTTCTCCAACCCTCAGGCAAGTTCCTTTTGGCCTTTATGCACGTACAACTTATGTCTGGGCAGTCATTTGAACACGTCAGCCCAAATATCGACCTCAGACGATCGCGAGGCATTGGATCAAACGTCTTCGACCGCCGCCGTTCAGCAAGGCGCAAGTGACAATGACGGCATCCCTACCATGTTTCCTGTCGAGGAGCACATCCCCACACCCCCGTCCCTCATATCAATCACTACCCCTAGCAATTCATCGGCTGACTGGCAAGTCCATATTCATGCGTTGCGCGTCAGTCACTGATATATTTACAGCGCCGCACTGCTCTCAGAGCTTACTCTGACTATATTGTATTGCTCTTCTGTTGCAGGTACCGCGGAGGAGTCACGGTGAGCCGACCACGAACATCCTGGCCAATGACTGACACCGTCCAAGTGCTTCGGAAGATCTCGCCCGTGTCATGCAGCGGTGTGTAAGTATATATGTGTTCAAACTCTGAACAGGATGCTCATCTCACTCAGCTACAGTTCGTACTTGCTCGCAACTCCCGTTGCCCGTGAGTGTGGTGCTTGCAGCTGATGTTCAAAGGGGGAGGTTGTAACGATAGATTTTCCGACTATGTCCACTCTGCGCCGACGCGTTGATTTATTGCGTATAGACGAAGAACACGGAATCATATAGTTAGCTATTTCGTCGCTTACTTCGTTCCCGCTGACCTCATTCAATGAGACGTTCAAGACGTGACCGCGTCAAGACGTCGGTCGTGGTGCCACAAAGTGGCCGACTCCTATGTGCTCGCGAAGGCTTTTATTGATCGCCTACATAGCTTGTTTGCGTACGCGGCGACAATTTCTCTCTGTCGATGATGCAATGACCGCCACGGTATCTTCTGTCCCTTGACTATGACAAGCTAAGGGCTTCGGGCAGACTGTGGTCTGCCAGGAGAGGAGAGGAGAGGTGGAAGGAGCGGAGGCATACGGCTGATCTTTGATCAACCCCACACGACATGTGAGAGATGTCACGGCACGCGTCGCTTGTCCGTGTATACGGTGTGATAATGAGGAAGGTATACGAGAGCATGAAGGAAGGAAACCCGAAGTTTGCCATGTCGGGCTTCGGGAATATCAACCATCACGTGACAAGTTGATATCTGCGGCCGGACGTCGAGTTGCCGACAGTTACTGCGAGGGGAGTCCGGTCT
Source organism: Schizophyllum amplum (assembly GCA_007026445.1). NCBI lineage: Eukaryota > Fungi > Basidiomycota > Agaricomycetes > Agaricales > Schizophyllaceae > Schizophyllum > Schizophyllum amplum. The sequence goes on from VDMD01000019.1 coordinate 70,031, forward strand.
GACCGACATGCAAAGGCCGCAATTAACCAAGGCCGAAGCAGCGCCGAGCGTAGGCTAGTCAAAAGGTGAAGGACGGTGCGGCGAGAAAACGAGTGGGCAGCGGCTGTGTCAGCTGAGTCATGAGCACACGTCTTCGAAGAAGTGACGCGTAGTACGCGCTCGGACTCTCGGACGCCACAGCAGAGCGTGACGCTTTGGGCCAGCATCTGCCCTTCCGCTCCTTTGCTTGCCTGTCAACAGGCCTCGCGCTCATACTTCGCGTGAGCGCGGCTCTCATCAGTGTTGATTATATTCCGGTTCGAATCGCACGCGCCGTCCAACGACCTCCATGGTAAAATCTGAGTTCACGCAAGGCCATCGATACGCGACATCGCCCGGCCAAGGATTCCTGTTTCCGCTCGTGGCTTCAGTGCCACGTCGCCGGTACAAGCTCCTTACAGGCCTTGTGTCATGTGGTCCCTATCAATAAGCGGACTGGTTGGGCGCATGGTTCTCATGAGACTATGAATGTTGCCGACAACCACGTCACTGTCCGTCAGCGCACGCCTACGAAGTTCAAACACATCGCATGCGGATCCTGAAATTCATCGTGGACATGACTACGATACTTCGTACGCGCGCTGCATGACCTCTTGCTTGGACTGCACCTCATTGACTTTGTACATGCGGTGCACATAGTAATCACCAGGCGCGCTCGCCCACGAAACAGAGTCTTTGGGGTACGATCTCTTGACGACTTCGAGACGAGCGTCATCCGCGCACCACTGCAAACAAGCATAAGGATGAATGTCAATATATCGGGGAATACATATGAATCCCTCACGTAAAGTTGCGTGCCCTCGACTGGGGTAGTGTAACGATTGCCCGAACGCGTCTGGCTGGTCGCTATGAAAGGGTCCGTAGCGATAACGACTGCACCGTGCTTCATGTTACAGATGAGCCTGTCGATTATATGCCGATTTACTGGCAATTCCATGATGCATAGAAAGATAGATGTAAGACTGGGTACTCACGTGAACTCCCAAAACTTTGTTGTTGGCCACAAGTAGATCCGCACGGGCGACCCATTCGGCGACTCTTGGGCTCAAAAGCATATCAGCGTTCTCCAGAACAACCCGACCCATCGGTACAGCCAGGTGTGCACATTGCAGACGAGCAGCAAGGTGTAGTTCTTCGGCAATGATGTGAAGCTCGGGACGCAGCTCTACGCCATATGCGTCGCAGCCGATCTGAATGGCTGCCTGAATGACCAGGTTGCCGATGCCGGACCCAAGATCTACAACAGTCGACGCAGAGTCAAGATGTACTTCCTCAAGGATCGTGTGCACAAAATACGGCTGGAATTCACCATACGTGACTTCCCGTATTTTGGGACACCCCGGGAGAAGATCGACGACGTGGTCGACGTGCTTCCGACGCAGTTCCCTCAGGACCCGCATGAGTTCGGCACCTATGATATGTTGAGAATACCTTTAGAGGCGGTAAACAAGAGAGAGAAGAGTGAATTCTCCCACCGGAAGGCTTCCGCGACGGAGGCACAAGAGTCCAGACGTCCCATCGGAAGATGGGCACGCGTCATAGAAGCGCGCAGATCTTCGCCTTCTTGTTTTTTCCTAGCCCTAAAGCAATTCGTTGTAGCTGGAATCGCAACGGTATATATGGTCAGACTTACCTACGCTCTCTTGCTTTCGCATTGTCTCGCGCGCGAGTGTCAGAGTTTTCACGACGCTTCTGGGAGCGTTGCGTCGAAGTAGCAACATTGCGCGTGCGGATGACACCGAAGCTTGGGGCATTGTCTGCGATCAGAGTTCTTGCACTCAATTAGCAAACTTTGGCCGGAGAGGAGTTCACGGTGAACGTACTCCGACTGACGAATCACATCCTTCTCCTGCGTGAGAGCACCGTGGTACGAGCCTGAGCGAGTCGTTAAGACCGCGAGGTCGGAAGATGAGACGGGAAGGTAAGAGCACCATACCCGAATTGTGCATTGTCGAACTTGCGAATGACGTTGTGAATCTGATGGCGGTAGTTTTAAACGATTCCAAATTGGGTCACGCATCGTGGCTCGAGGCCGGCCGATGCCAAAGTCACGTGACGTTGACTCGTGGTGACGATGATGAACACTCGAGAGACGACTTATCTTCTGCTGCTTCGCTGTGATCCCAGCTGGCGGATGCTTCACGTCTACCCCTCTGATTATAATTAGGAGTTCGTATATGACAGACTTTAATCGCCACACAAGCCCTTGAATCCACCTTTGGGCAGAGTCAACGACACATTCTGTCGTGCCTGCGAGCTACGACTAGTAAGTGGCCCTAGGGCATGTACGAGACCTGCGTGATAAGTAGACTACAAAAACTATATGTGGCCTGAAGCTTGATCAAGTTCTACGTAACTTGATTCAATGTAAGTACTGTAAACAGACAATGAGATACAGACAAAGTCAGACATATTTGCCCCACAATAACAGGTACCTCATGACCATCGCTACGCCAGCGCACCGACGTTTCGCCTTGCTCGCGGACGCGTACCTTGCGGCTCGCCGGACGGCGATGTGTTGCCTCATCGCCTAGGGACCTCGTTCGCCGGACGTCACGAACGCTGCTCGATCCGACAGCTTCACGACCCCGTCAAAGGCGAAACCAAAGACTCACCCCGCTCGCCGGACGGCGATCCATTGCCTCAACGATCGGGCGCCGGTACCGAGGTACAGGCGGAATGGCGGATTGGAGGGCGTGAGATGGAAGGTCGCGAGATGGAAGGTGGCGAGCTTGGAGGTCGTGGTCGTAGGTGCGTCAAGGTCGTTGGCTCGAAGTTCTCGCGCTTCGAGGACGAGGTCGGCGGACTTCGAGGACAAGGTCGGTGAGTTCGGGGACGAAGTCGTCGAGCTTTGAGGGCGACCTCGCGAACGTGAGGCACACGACGGTGGAGGCGCGGCGAAAGAAGACGCGAAAGCGCCGCTCGCCGGACGTCGATACATTGCTTCACGACTTGTGAGTCTGCAGGTATTCGTCAGTGTCGCGGAGCACTGAATGAGCGCCTTACGCACCTTCCCAGCGCGCACGACAGCCTCCCGACATGAGCGACGACGCTCTCCATCCTCGCTGATCACGACTCCCTGCCCAACATCCGCGGCACCTCCCCCAACGTCCACGGCACCTTCCCCGACATCCGCGGCACCCTCCCCAACGTCCACACACATCCAAAATACGCGACCACCCTCCCAACACGCACGGCGGCGCTTCGCGCCGCCCGCCGCACTCCCAAATCTCCCCAGTCGCCCCGAAACCCATCCCCCAAGTCCCCCAGCCCGTCGCATCCGTCCTCTAAAACTCCCGCGCGAATATTCGCGAAATCGACTTCCTTTTGCATTTTTTTCGCCCTTGGAACCTCGCCGGGAACTCCCTCCGCTTGGACCGGGTAGATGGGGCTACGGGGCCGGGGAAACGCGCCGGGGGACGCGGGGGAAACTACATGAAAAATGGTCAGCTCGCTCGCGAAATAAACAAGTCGCGCACTTCTTCGCCGTGCGCGGCGGCGCTTCGCGCCGCCCGCCGCGCTCCCAAGACTCCCCTGAATGCCCCGACTTCACCTCCCCCAGTCTGTCGCATCCGTCCTCTAGAACTCCCGCGCGAATATTTGACGAATTGACCTCGATTTGCATTTTTTCGCCCTTGGAAACTCGCCGAGAACGCCCTCCGCTTGGACCGGCTGGATGGGGGTACGGGGTCGGGAGAACGCGGCAGCGAAGTCCCTGAGTATTTGTCAGCCGAGCCCGCAAAAATCAACAAGTCGCGCACCTCGTGCGCCGACCTGTTATCACCGTGCGCGCCGGCGCTTCGCGCCGCCCGCCGCGCTCCCCGACCTCCCCAAATCCCTCAAAACCCCCGTCCCCGCGCCCCCCAGCCTGTCGCATCTGTCCGCTAGAATTCCCGCGCGGATATTTGACGATTTGACTTCGTTTTGCATTTATTTTGACCTTGGAATCTCGCCGCGAACGCCCTCCGCTTGGATCGGATAAATGGGGGTATGGGGACTTGCCGGGGAGGTGTTGCGGTCGGGGCGGCGTGGGCAAGGCGAGGGGAGCGTGGGTGAGGCCGCGGGCGAGGTGATGAGTGCGTGGGTGACGTGACGGCGAGGTCGCGGGCGAGAGGGTGAGGCGACGAAGGCGCGGGGCGCGGGTGAAGGCGAGGGTTGCCGGACGTATGGGAGCTTGAGTGCGATGGAGAACGAGCTACGAAGAAGTCAGAGCGGATGCGACGAAGACGACGAAGTACTCACCCCGATGCAGACAAGCTCGCCGGTCCTGACGGCGTCGGTGATGGTCAGAGTCGCACTCCGGCTGTTGCGGGACTAATCGTCCTGAGCGGGATGTTCCCGCGCGCGGGGTACCGCCGGTGTTTTGCTTTGTGTCGTAAACCCCGCGTTGTCATTGTTCCCGACGCGTCTGCCTCGCTCGCCAGGCCGTCGGCAGCACCGTGAATTCCCGGTGCGGTGAGTACTCAGAACGGTGTTGCCGACGGCACGGCGGGCAAAGGCAGAAGCGTCGGGAGCGACGACGGCGCGGTGCATATCGACGTCGACGGCGTCCACGCCGTCGACGTCCTCGAACGCGTATTCCACCTCACGCGCGGCAAGCGCAGAGCGTAGATAGCACCTGGAATGTCTATGAATACGACTATTTACGGCGACCGACGTCGGCGACGACCTCGAACTTTACGCTGGTTGAGGTCACGTGACCGCGAACGCAAGCAACCGTGCAAGTTCGTCCTGCCTTGAGCAGCTCAAAGGGGAGCATGTACGGGGCGTCGGGGCCAGTGGTATTGTGGTTGGGAGCAGCGGGCATGTCTTGTAGCAGTATCCTGACGTCTGTGTCGTCCGTAGAGAGCCGGAAACGCGTGAAACGCAGCGCGAGATGATCGAAAAATGGGCGAAAAAGAGGGTAAGGTGGGGCGCGTCCAGGGAGAACGCACAGCCCAAACATGTTGAAGTACAATGAAAACGCCGCCGGGGCAGCGGCGGCGACGTGAACGACGTTGAGGAAGCGACCGTGAAGGTCGAGAACAAGGCGCGAGGATGGATCACGCGGCGGTGCGGTACCCGGGCCGACTCGCCGATCGCGCTCCTCCCGCGCCGCCATCTTCGCTTCCCGCCCATCGTCGATTTCCCTCACGCCGCCATTATCGCCAAGCTATTCGTCGTCTCTGATAACGCCCATCTTGAAGAATTGAACACGGCTCCTCGAGCGGATCGATCGCAGTGCTCGACGATGTGCCGAGTGGCGCGCAACAGCGGCGACCACCTTTCGGACGGCCCCCGAGTTCGTTCTGGCGCCGGGGATGGGTCGTATCTGCGCGAGGTGAGTCGTCCATTTGTCTAGATGAGTTGCTGAAAGTGCCGATGAGCAGGATCAACGGCGTCCCTTATCTTTCGAGAAGGTCGACGACTTCTCACTGTAAACCTCGACATCCTTTGGTCGGTGAGTTGGCACCCAACTTCAAAACTTTTCTCACTCGTGATTTGTTCGTTTAGCGCTCAGATATCGACTCCCGCAGGCCGATAGGCCATCTTTGCCGTTGAACTCGCCCTGTCTCGCGAACAAGGGCGATTTCGTTATGTGGCGTCGTTTTTGGTACGTTCATAACGTGCTCGTTTCGCCTCGGGCTGCCATTCTAGATGACTAATCATGGTACACCAACCTTGTCGTCAACGCTCCGGGTTGCAAACCGCGCCTGCGCATCTTCTTCACCACGATACACACGACCCCCTCCTCCTCCCTCCTCCCTTCACCCCGTCCCGAATCTTCCGGCTGACCGCACCGCGCTTACAGTATCCTCTTCTGAGGTCCGTCCGAACATGCTTACGATGACGCGCCGCGCCGCGCCCGCCGCACGCACTCGCAATAGCGCCATTCCCCTACGCGGGGAATACGCCTATTCGCATCTTCCATCCACGTCCATTGCGTTTCCGCGCTCATTATCCGGGTCCTAGATGCTGAAGTATCCCATCAGATTGATGGAAACGTGATGCGAGGCGACGGCGGCGACGCTGCGCCTGCCGTCGCCCTGCACGAATCGTGCTCACTCACAGGGCGCGTCTGCGCGCATTCACCCCGAAAACCCAGGAGTACGTGTATCAAATGTCAATATATCATTTTGTGACTGACCCGCCGGTAGCGACGCGCTCGTCGAGGCGGACGACGCTCGCCAGCGCCGCGCCGCCTTTGCGAACTCAAGGCCTTCCAAAAGGAGTAACGAACTGATCTCTAAGTTCAACAACGACCTCGACCTCCCTCCCGCCTCGTCGCGGACTCGCTCACTTTGTCACGCGTTACGTGTCACTTTAGGTACGCTTTCTTACCTCTCTCGCTCCCTCTGCTGAACGCTGCGGACGATGGCAAGCAGCTATAACGACTCTACGCGCTGTGACGCGCCACCCACCACGGACGCCCTGAACTTCCGTCCTTCCGCGCGAGACTCCCGGTACGGCCGCCCATGACCGAAGCGGTAAGTTATTTCTGAACTCTGTTGCGACAGGGCTGACGCGCGGCGCAGGGCAGCGGCAATACGTTGCGAGCGCGTCCGCCGAAACTTCCACCCTTCGGTGCCCAAATTTCGGCCCCAGACTTTCCGGTGACGTGTCTGCGGGCGCATGATACCGCTTTGATGCGTGAGCAACGGATCGTCGAGGCAGGGACGCGGCGCGAGCGGGAGGGTAGCCGTGTCGAGGGGTACATAAGGCGAATGGATTGTTGGTTTTCTTCATTCCCCATCGCCTTCTTACCTTTTCCTACTAATATGTCTCACTATCCAGCGTCCTATTAGTCTCTTACCTTCGTACTTGCCCCCGCCGCCCTCGATGCTCCCTCACAATGAGTTCATTTTGGTATGTCTTTGCTTTTCCCTCTCGTTTTCGTAGTCTTCTAACCATTTCGTTATAGGTTTTCTTATTCTTTCTAGATCCGCCTTTACCTCGCACATCAACTTTGCAAACACCCTTTTCTTATTCTTTCTAGATCCGCCTTTACCTCGCACATCAACTTTGCAAACACCCAGCTCCCCTCCCCTGTCACTCCCAACACGCAGTTCGTCAACGCGGCACGTTTCTCCTCGACCGGTAAGTCTGTCTGATCACTTCGTTCAGGTCCTTTACTGATCCGCCTTACTTCCAGGTCACCCGAGATCACCCTGCTGCGAGTCACCCGAGATCGCCTTTCCACCAGTCACCCGCGAAAGGCACCCCCGAGATTGCCGCACGCGGCCCGTTTCGGTAAGTGTTTTATATTGACTTGTAAATCGAAAACTGATCACTGTAGCTTGTCCCTCACCGCCACCACGCCGCCTTCATCCTCTCTACGACGAGCGTCGAGGTCGAGGTCGAGGTTGCGACGCCGACTCCGACGTGTTGGACACCGACCTCAACGTGTTGGACGCCTACCTCGACGTTTTGGACGCGGGCGTACCTCCACGCTCAGCACGTCGACCTCGGCATTGTAGACGACCGCCGCCCCCGTCAACCCGCGTCCTTGACGATGGCGCCGGGAGGAAGCTCTCCACGAGCTCGGCGCTGTTCGCGGCGGGTACGACTAACGACGTGACGCGTCCTCGACGCTTTGTCGTGCCGTTGACGGCGTCCCTCGCCGACGCGTCCTTGACGGCGTCTCTCGCCGATGTGCCCTTGACGGCATCTGCCCGACGTGCTCGACGTCCCGCGCCGGCGGGAATGTCGACGACCTCGTAGGCGCGACCTCGACGCGTCGCGGACCGACGCCGGGCCTCTTGGCGGCTGGGCGTGACGATCACGAGGCACGTACCTCTCGCTCGCTACTCTCACGCTAGACGAGCGGGACGATGGTGACGCCGCTGCGTTTTCCGTCCTCGCAATGTCGTTCTCGTACACACGCTAACCAATTCTAGCAGACGCGGGCTTGCTTCTCGTTGCGGCAGACGACAGCGGGGACTCGGCTGACGCCGACGCTGGGACGTCGTGGTACGTGGCCGCGTCAATTTAAATTGACCTTTAACTAACTCATTCGTAGGTAGAGTCACGACATGGGCTGCCCAAGCTACCAACAACAAATCCCCCTCACCACAGGCAAGCCTGGCGCGCGCCATCGCTGTCAGGTCCGCGCGACCGCGTTCCTCGGTGAGCAGAGTCCCGAGTACATCGCGTGTGCCGCGACGCTGACCTTGCGATTTCGCAGCGACACGCCCGGCCAATTCGACATCAGATCGCGTGGGACGTACGTAGCTGAACTCGAGCGCGGCGAGCGGACGCGGCGATCGGGTGAGTAATGCGCGGCAATGAGACGCGTGCAATGATGCTCACCATGCTGCCAGGACACGCCAGCGACCTCGCCGGACTTCGTCGTCGTCAGCGCTCGCTGTCGACGTCGGCCCCCGCCCAGGTCGTCCACCCCGGTCCAGGTCGCCCGCCGTCACGAACGTCGCCCGTGGCCTTCCCCTTCACACCCTCGACGCCTAAAACCCCATCTGATGGTCTAAGCGGAGGGGATATTGGTGAGATTCCGAACGTCAAAATTGGTGCAAAATGAACTCGATTGTCAGGATATCCGCGCGGGAGTTCTCGGGGACTGCTGCCAAGTGCGATGATGGCGACGGAGGGGGTCTCCCGCGGCGGCGGCGCGCTTTATGGGTGGTACGTTATTTGTTGCTAGTACTCTACCTGAACTAACGTGAACTTTGATATGTTTTTCGGGGGTCGTGTGCCTGCCTTCGAGGTGAGTTTCCTGTGTTGTATATAACGTTTCCTGTGTTGTATTCAACGTTTCCTGTGTTTTATTCAACGTTTCCTGTATTTTATTCAACGTTTCCTGTGTTGTATTCGACGTAGATGCGCCGCCCTTCACAAGTCTTGATTGCCCCCGGCCCCCCTCCTCCTCCCCCGCGTTGTCTTTAATCCGCTGCGCGTTTAGTTTACGATTCATGTTTTTCGACCCAGCGATGCTGACGACCACCACCCAGGAGCTTATAGGACGTCTGCGTCTATGTTCGGATGGGGTGCGCAAGGCTGCGCGAGCCCACGGCTTGCACGTGAGTTCGTACCGCCGCCCTCGTCACCCGCCCGCCCGCCATCAGACTATACATGTAAGTTCCCCTTTCCTGCTTTTCATGTCGTACTCACGCTGGTGTTATTGCAGACGACGACATTTGAATTGGGGGTACACTCCCTCTCGCCTTGTCCCTCCCCTCTCGCTCCTCCCTCCCCTTCTCGATTCACCTCCCTTCCCCTTTGCTATCCCTCCCTTCCCTTCGCTACCCCCTTTACTTCCCTCTCTCCCCTCCTTTATTACCCCCCCCCCTCCTCGCTCCTCCCTCAGCCTTGCCTTTACGTCCCCCTTCACTCCCCCCTCCCCCTGTGTTTACCTCCTTCATAATCACTCCCTTACCTCCCCTTGGTCCTCCTCCCCTCCATCACTCCCCCCTCCCCTCCGCCCCTCCCTCCCCCCATCCCGGCGCGTTGGGTGGGTATGTACTGATTGTCGATGATGTAGGGACTACATGCGTGCGCGACGCCTGCGTCGCATTGCGCCTTGTGGAGAACGACTGGGGAGATGGATGGTGAGGGGGGGAGCAAAGTATCAAGAGTTAACGACGACACAGGGCCTCGTTTACGGCGAGAACGTAGCCTCGTTTTCGGCGAGAACGTAGCTGGAGTAGCAAACGTAGCTAGAGTAGCACTGTCCGTGTGTACTTTGTATATAGGCAATATAAACTGTGATCACACTTCGTGCCATGTCCTCCAACGGACTTGAAGATAAGTACGAGTGAGCTAAGGCGAGTGCGTCAAGTGGCGCAGCGCTCGCCGCGTTCATTTTTCCGCCCTTTGTCCTTTCGCATTTGCCCATCCTCGATAGCGGCAGCCGCTCGTTCGTCAGCTGGCGTTCTGGCACGCACTTTCTCGCCGCGGCTTTTCTCGCTCGCTCACTCCCTCACGTCTCGCGCGTCGACTGCTCGCTCAGAGTCATAGGCTATTGTCTCCCCCCCTCACGCGGCTCGCCGCATCCACCGCGCTGTTCCTGTCCCCCCATATAATCCTAGTCTGCTTCACCTGCCTCGCTCACTCATGTGGTCTCACATCTCGTTGTACGGGCAACAGCTGTTTCGCGCGCTAAACTACGAGTACAATACATATCCGTCGTCTAATGTTGGTCCCAGTTGCCGGACTGCTGCGTCCTCCACGGGCTTGCTCATGATGATGCTGTCGACGCCGAGCACGCTGACGGCGGCCTTGGCGGCCAAGCGCAGCGTTCACGCCTTCTGCTTGTGCCTAAGCGCGAAGACCCGCCGCTGGAGCGTGTTGCCGGCTGGAGGCGGTGGCGGTGGGGGCGAGCAAAGGCACAAGGGTGCGGATGAGGGAGAGGGCGGGGGAGGGCGCGAGACGGTGGCGGTGGCGGACATGGGGACGCTCGTCCGCCGGAGCGTCGTCGAGTTCGTCCAACGGATCGTCGAGTCGCCGTTAAGCGATGAGTAACTTGACATGATGGGCGCGCCGGGCGGGACGCACCTGGTGCAGAAGCAGTTCACGTCCACCACGATCACCGTTGCCGATCGAGTCCAGCAGGCGATTCGGTCAGTCACGAGCAGGCCTTCATTACAGCTCCACGCACCGCAGTCCGGGCGGAGAGCATCGAGCTCGCATGTGCCCGTCGCCGACCGCGTTGCTGACGCCGACGACTCACCCGACGAGCTGCTGGGAGACGGAGATCGGGTGCCCCGGTTCCAACGCACGACATCAGCTGGGCATCGTCAGCCTGCTCGACATGCTTGATGAGGCGGCCACCGAGGGAGAGGTCCCCTTTGCGGTCAACAAGTGCGAGGTCCGATTATGGAAGTTGAAAAGCGTGGGCGAGAGCGAGTCCCCGGCAAGAACGCCCATATTTGACGCGATGCTGGTGTCCGCCCGTTCCCCATTGCAGCTTACGATGTACCCCATATGCTTATAGAGCTTTCGCACCCAGTCGTACAAGGGCCCGCGCACCCCTGCTCTGTAGAGTTGGAGCCATAGAACGTCATGCCGGGTAGACGGAAAAGCGTTTGTCAGGTCAGGAAAGACGACAAACAGCGGTTTTCTTTCGCCTACGGCGCGGTCAATTCCGCAGCGCAGTATAAGGACGTTGTTTAGCGCGTTATAACCCTGTCGGAACCCGTTTTGCGTGTCCGGGAGTACACCGTTCGCATCCATCCACCCTTGGAGCCTTCGCTCGATGAGGAATGTGAGCATCTTCAGCAGGCAAGACTCCAACCCGATGAGGCGATAACTGGCGGCGTCGAGGGCATCTTTTCCCGGCTTTAGGATAGCAATGAGCAGCGTGACGAGCCATACGTGAGGCGCAGTGAACTCGCTGATGCACGTGTTGAAGAGCCGCAGCAGAGCATCGTTTGGAATGGCGATGAACGTGAGGTAAGATTGACGGTCGTACCCGACGGCGGATGTCCCTCCGTGGGCTTTCGCTCTCGCCTTGCCTTCTGCAACCTCCGCGAGCGTGAATGCCTGCGAGAACCAGCCTCCTGACACATCCTGCGTTCGGGAGGAGACGAGTGCATAGCCTGCCATGGCAGCGCGAAGTGCGTCCTCGTCGAGCCCCGCCGGGAGCGCGGCTGGCACGTTGATTCTCTCCGTGAAGTTGCAGCGCAGTTGTTCGACAGTGAGAGGCAGGTCGCGCGGTTTTGGGTCCGTGACTCTGCGCAACATTTTCCACATGGGCCCCTCTGTGGTACCCGGCGCGCAGGCGTCCTCCAGCTCCTGCAAGAGCGCGATTCGCATGGCTTGTGCGTTGGCGCGACCTCGAGGAGACCTCCCGGGCGCGTTGCCGTCTTTGGGGATGTCACTCATTGCCCTCGTTGAATCGAGCCCGACTCTGTTGACGCCGACCCCAGCCAGCTTAGTCCACACCTTGCACCCTGAGAGATCGGGCTCTCCCCGCGTTTCCCAAAGTGGTGCTGGCGGCAGCACATATTCGATGACACTCTCTGCCGCCCGCCTCGCCATTGTGTCCGCCGCGTCCTTCCCCGCATTGCCTGAGTGGCCCTTGATCCATCTGAATTCGACTCCAGCAGGTCTGCGCTGCAACAGCGTGACTGCGTAAACGATGAGGTCGGCGTTCGCACAGCGCCACCCGGTTTGCTCATACCCCCGGGCCCAGTGGCAGTAAGTGTGAATAACATTCTCACTATCGGAGTAGACAACAAGCGGTACGTCAGGCTGTGTGGCCAATAACGCGAGAATGAGCCCGAGGTGCTCCCCACGGTTGTTTGTCTGCTTGCCCGGCACGCGTGCAGCACAATTGTCGCTGCATTCGTGGGCAAAGTATGCCGCACCGGTTGCCCGAGCACGAGCCGTACCGTTGTTCAAGGCCGAACCATCGGTCCAAACCCGCCTCTGCCCTTTTCCGGTCAACCGAGGAGGTCCATAGAGCCTTCGCATGCCCTCCTCCCCATCCTCGGCGCAGTGCAGCACGTTGTCTAGCAGAACATCCACAGACGTGGCGGGCACCTCTGCCAATGTGTGTGCATCCAGCGGCTGAGGTAGCCTTCCGCCTCTACGAGTTCCCATTGGTGCTCGCCGAGGCAGCCGGCGGACATGCCGAAGTGGCCTGCGAGCGGGAAGTTCCCGCGAGCGTTGCAAGGAGATGTCGAGGGAGGAGTGGTCTGACCAAGCCTCAGCGTTCAGGACTGTCACGCCACGGACACGCGCGAGCATGCTGCGCGATGCGATAGCGCAGTCGATGACCGTGTTGACCGTACCCTGGTGTGACGTGCATCGCCCTGGATGGGCGCCTTCGAACTTTGTGCCGTTGAGAAGGAAAGCGTCGCTGTCATTGCACAGATGCACGAGCCTCCGCCCTCTTGCACACACACGTTCACCATCGCCGGAGTTGCGTGACAGACCGAGCTCGGCTCCGTTCGTGTTCTGCATGTTCCCCGTACGCGCGTTGAGGTCCCCAACCAGCAAGAAAGGCGTGTTTGCATTGCAGCCCAGAACAGTCATGAGCTCGACCAGCCGCTGTTCAGGCGCTACGGGGAGCACATCATCCCATGTGGAAGAGGCAGGCAGTATGTATGCGCCACAGATGCATGCATCCCCGATGTCCATGACGATGAAGTCCGGGACGCACAGAGTAGTGCGGAAGACGATCGGCAGCTCCGTGCGGTATAGAACGGCGACTCCGCCGCGCTGAAGCCTCATATCCGAAGAAGGTGGGTGTGAGCGGGCAAAGATTGAGTAATCTCGGGCAGCGGTAGACTGTCCTCCTCGCCTGGTAGGAGCCACGTCTCTTGCAGGACAATGATGTCGTAGAGCGCCCACTGACAGAGAATGATGCTGTTCTCGAGCAGCAGCCGCGTACGGCCTTTGATGTTCCAGGCGAGAATGCGGACATCTTCCAGCGCAGGCAAAGCGTGCTGTTGCATCGCTTCCAGGTGTTCAGATATCTGACGACTGCCGCCTTCCAGGGCAGCGCGGCTTGCTGCTGGAGGCTCTGCCCGTCCGGCCGAGTCAGGCGAGGTACAGAGCTGAACGGCATTGTCATTATCTGCATTGGCTATGCGACCATTCAGTACATTGCAGCAAGCGTATTCTACGTCTGGCCCGTACCATCGTCCTCCGGGAGCAAGGCGCCGACAATGTCGTGTGCCCGCGGGTCCACCCATCCAGCACTCATGCCACGCAGTCTTGGCGGCACATTTCCCGGCTGATACGCGTTGACGAGAGCAGCCGCCACACCGTAGTTCTTCATGCGAATGCTGATGACGTACGGATCGTCCATGGCGCGCACAGTCCCCATGTTCACGATCTGGATGTGGACAAGGGACAAGACCAGTTTGGCGTCCTCGGTCGGGTCGCGGGATACCTTGAGAAGGCGAACCCAGACATCCAACGGGGAGCCTTTGTTCCGCACCCGATTCGCATTGGCGTTGTTGCTATGCAGCGCCAGCGAACCCGCCGCCGGCGCCACCCCGTATGAGGGGGACGCAGTCTGTGGCCCGCCATCTGAACCGTCGACCCCGCCGCGCATGCGCTTGGATGGCATTGACGATCCTGAGTCAACGCGGGGACGCACGGTTCCGGCTACAACGCGTGGCGCTGCCCCTGCGGCTGGCATGCCTGGCTGTGACTGCAGCTGCTGGGCAGTGTGTCGCCACTGCGGCTGCTGTACTCGGTCGATGCGTGTGGCGCGCGGTGCGTTGTTCACGCGCGTGGGTTGCCCGATCGTGCTTTTGAGGTGGATATGCTGACGAGCGGCTTCCGCACCACCTCCCGATCCCCCAAGCAGTGGATCGGCAGTCATGGGCGCGACTGAAGATCATGAGAGAGTGTACGACGCTCCAGCGTTGTTACGCACCACTCGCACGGCCGTAGTCCCCTTGCATCAGCGCATCCCACGCGCTCTCCGTGTGTGCGTCTCCTTCATTCGAGCGCGCGAGAATGTCTCCTTGACCCCGCAAGGTGTCCACCGCGTGACTGAGCGAGACGTGGCTGGCCTTGTTCACGTCCACAACTTCGTCGAGACGGTTGATCGCACCCGCGAGTGCGTCTGCTTGATCCTCGAGAAACTCTAAGCGTCTGGATGAGGGTAAGATGGCGCGTAAGGCGTGAGAGCCCGTGCACTCGCCTATCCATAGCCTTCTCGTCCCTGCCCGCCTGCTTTGAGACGGTGATGTCGTTTTCCATGCACTCCACGCGGCTACATCGGCAGATCAGCATTCGCGTACGAGCATGGGCCACCGCGCACTCGCCTGCGTACTGCGTGCACCGCAGCCGCGATCTGATCTGCGCGAACGAGCAGTCGTTCAGTGTTGGCGGTGTGATCTGACATAGCACCGACGAGCAGCTGAGCTTGCGCATCCATTCCAGCGACCTTGCCCTCCACCTTCTCCAAGCCCTGGAGCAGCGCGACGATATGCGATCCGGTGATGGGAAATTCGCCTCATGCCGTGACCGCGTATTCCCTGCGGTCTCTGTCCCCGGTGGCGGCGGACGCAGATCAAGGGTGGTGTAGGTCTCGGTATCATGACCTGAGCGCCATGAGACACGTACGGCGGACGTTGCTCAAGCCACGTACCCGTCACTTCATTTCCCTTTCCCTTGTTCGCCCAGCTCGATGCGCTCTGCGAGGCCCCAAGCTTGCGCCCCGAGATTGCCGAGGGCGCTGCAAGGACGGATGCGATGATAGCCGCATCGGCGGGCGCGCGGTCGTCTGGCGCCGGCGGATCTGTTACGGTGTCTTGGGTGCTCAGTTGCTACCCGGCGGCTTCGGCTTGCATGGACGTATCGTCGAGGGTAGCGGACATGGTTCGAGCGCTTTTTTTGGGGGGTAAACCGGTGCATCTCTCCTTGGGAAGGACATGGTATAAATCCTCCAGGCCGCCCCGCGCGCAAGCGCATCCTGTCTCGGCATAGATGTCAGAATACCGGTCGCATCGTCCGGAGCGGGTGGGACGCACGGAGGCATAGGTGCATAGCACCCGGGGAGTCTATAGCGTGTCCCCCGGTAGCGTTCTCGCCCGCATGTCTCTCTTTTCTCCCGCGCGACAGCGCCTGGCCTCATCCCGCGCCGTGTCCGCTGGCCTCGGTCCTGTGCAGCCGGAGCATGCTGATATGAGATGCGAGCGGCAGAATAGATGCTCAGGTGAGGTGAGGTGAGGCCATGCCATGAGTTTTCCTGAGGGATGGTGGACGCAGGAGTTCTCCTTCGCGTTCCCGACGCTGTAGCTGACGCGTGAGAGGCTGACGTAAGGTCACGAGTACCGTCCCACGATGCCGAAATGTCCGGCCCGGTAATCCGCTCATCAGCGTGGCTGCTCAGCCTCAGGGGCTGTCGCAGCCGTCGATGCACATTGCAGACTGTGAATACCGCTCGCAGTGTGCGGTCTGTGCGCCTGTCCCCCGGGCTCGAGGCCAGAGCGAGCTCCCCGCCAGGAGCGGACGAGGCCGCTGCGGCAGACCCCGCCGCGATTAGGTTGAGTTTGCGCATGCGGCATTCCCGTCGTCGCCTCAGGTTTGCGAACTGTCCGACCTACTGTCACTTGTCCATCTCCCTGCGCACCTGGGCCTGAGGCACGTACGCCAGCCCAGTGTGACGCCTCTCCCGTCGTTGCGATATGCTCCTCTGCGCCAGCGCGCCGCCAGTGCTCGGACTTGGCGTACGCGAGTCGCAGGTGAGGGTAAGCAGTCCGCTATACGCGTAGCTGTTCCATTCACTCTAGCCAGTATATACACCTGCTCTGCTAGCATCTAGGAGGGAGACCTCTCCTTTTTGTGCATCTCTGCAGGCTGCCCCCGCCGAAGGCGCGAGTTTGTATGTCCTGCGTCGCGTTCATTGTGCGTGCCGCGTGGGTCGCGCAACCGCCGGCATCCCGCTGAATGATGATGCGAGCGCTCGACGTTGCGTGGGCGCGCTGGCCGAGTCGTGCTGGACTCCGCTGCAAAGTTCCGGGTCGGCATCGAGAAGGCTATCGGCGAGCACCTCGCCTAGGTGTTCCGGGTGCCAGCGTCTCTCTTCGTGACCTCAATATCATCAACCTTACTGCTATTGACCATTCGTCAGGTCATGCAACGTACTCCCTTGATAGACCTCACCTAGCGCCTCTTGATGACCGGCGTACCATGAATTGATCAGGCTGGCATGTAATACACCCTGGCGGCGTATCATCGTCAGTACTTACTAGACGTCACGGACACCTCAGACCAAAAAAACGCACAGGGTGGCAAGCGTGGACACGCCGATGGCAAAAAAATATGACAACCCCACCAGAACTTGCCGGACCCGAAAGCCAGTTGCACAGCATAGCGACGGCCCAGGCGCCGAAAAGGCTGATGCACGTCTCAGTGGCACGATCGGTATAAAGTGCTTGAGTCCTGGCGGCAGCGGCATCCAGAGCAAGACTGCGATTGACACAGTCTTGGACCGCTTCGTCGGTTTGCAAATTGGAGTTCGCGGCTCAGCGCCGTCATCGATCTAGTACAGGAACAAGACAGGTTAGGAGACTCTCATGACATGTAAGTTCACGGATCAGCGAGGCACATACGTTGGGGACGAACGACATGTAAGTATCTGAGAGCGCGCCTTCAAAGCTTCCAAGCTTCACGCTTCACGTGTCACGCCTTCAGCTTATCTCATGATCAGTGGCCCGTGACAACGATTGTGTCACAAAGACTCGGACTTTGAACCGATCTTGAGGCTCGCTCCTCTGCCGACTTACAACCATGTCCCCGGCCACCCCAAGTGAAGACCAATTGGCGCCGCTTATAGCAACGCCTGGGATCAGGCGGAGGCCATCATGAATCAATACGGCACTCCTCGCAAGAATCTCATTCCCAACGGCTTCTGCCTCCAGCCGACACCACACGCTGCCACCCGAGCCCTCGCTATCTGACAACCTCCGTCACGTCTTCATTACGCCCGCTGTATCCATGCTAGGAGAAGTGCTGCAGATCTGCGTATTGAAAGCTATATACGTAGTCGCGATGCTCTTCCTCTGGCTGATCGTGATCCTCCTGGTCATCGCAACTGCGTACAGTGGCGGAAAACTGGTTCTGGGACGCGCTTGGGATGAGGTCAATAGTTGGGGCTGCGAGCACCTCCCGTGGCCTGTAACAAGCGGTCTCGCATGGGACTGCCCTTCGTCGACGTCCAACATCTACGAAACGCAGTCGGCTCTCAATGACATCTGGCGGTCCTCAGCATTCACCGGGTCGTCCTCCGATGCAACCTTCGCTGGTGTACAGTCTACAACAGCTCAGCTGGCTACGTCGACATTCAGCAAGCCCTGAGTCGCGCGGCCACAGCCGACCCAGTCAGTCGCGAGATAGCACTCATCACGGAGCTAACAGATCAACTTCATACCCGGCTGCTCTCCAGTGGTATGGAGGATCTGAAGGAACTGGCCATCATCGTCGAAGAGGTGCACAGGACTATCCACCTCATAGGCGGAGCTGTGAAACAGACGGCGTTTGGCTTGCGTACGCTGTTAACAAGGTGAACCTCGGATTTCTCTTCATTTCGATCTAGTATTGATCACCATTAACATCAGTATTCACGTTACGGCGGTTCTTGCTTTGCAGGAGCTGCAAGGTCTAGCACTGAGCCAGTCTGTGCGAGCGTGTGGGATGATCTCTAGTCCGACTGGGGTATCCAATCTTGCGGACGCATTACACGATCAAGCGCAGCAGCTTCAGACACTCCTCTTAACGCTGAGGGCCGCACTCGTATCTCTGCGGACCCAGGCAGGCCCGATGCGTCGCATCCAGCTGTCGCTGGCCGAACATGAAGAAAATCTGCGATCGACACTATTCAAACTACTCGATAACGCGTGGATCAAGGTCCGGCACAGTGTTGGGTTTAGTACCGCTTTCACTCGGAGGAATATGCACGGGATGGAGCGCGTGCAGTGGCTGCAGCGCGTCCTCGCCGATACACGTTCCTCCGTGACCGTAATCGAGTTGGAGTTAGAAGCGGTCACGGGTCATCTCCAGGAAATCGTGGGGCAGATATCGAGAGAGGAAGTGCCTTGCACGATCTATCTGCGCACTTTGCAGGCAACTTTATATAATTATTCGCCCGCGAGGGGCGCGGGCGAGCCGGAGTCGCCTCCCAGTCTAGATTAGATGATACACTGGTAGTACTTTGCCGTAGCCGATACGTATGTTTACACTGTTTGCCTCATCGGCCAGATCGAAATTAATGCCCGTTTTCACTCAGTCGGATGGGCTGGATCTGCGAGAATATGGCGACTTGAGAACTAATCCGAGACCTGCCCGTTTCGTGCCACCGCCCGCTTGCCCCTTCCGCCCTCTCGCTGCTCCCTGAGTCATCTCTCCTTTTTCACTCAAGCGATCCGAGGTTTGCGCCGCCCCTGGCTAGTCCCAAAGTTGGCTTGTACCCGTTACCTGACTTAATACTTGTCCGCCCGCACCAATTGTCCGCTCCCTTCTCGTAGCTCCGCCTCGATGCACGTTTTCGCTGACCCTCAATGGATTTCTGACTTGACTCCTCTAGCACGTTGAACACCGTGAAGGCTGCAACACTGTCACTGTAGTCGCCTTAATTATTGGGCGTCACGGTAGTAAGACCTCGCTGCTCATAACAACAGCGGAAATACTATACGATACCTCAACACTTGTCGGTGTCGTGAGCGCAGTGGATGCGGAGTTCGTACAAGCGGCGGACGTATTTCACGACGGCAAGGGCGAAGGCAGAGCAGACGTGCCGACGCCGCTTGGCGGACAATACTCCATCTGAAAGGCTCATTGTCGCTGTAGAAGTCGTCAATGCTGTGGGAGGTCAGAGATAAGGCCGTGCTATTCGCTCTGATCGCCGAAACACGATACCCTGCGTCAACGCCGGAGCGCAATAGAGAGGCCTTGTTGGCGCTCGCCGGCATGAGCTCAACGAGTGGTCGCCGAGACAGCGATTACAACGGCGAGCAAGCACACGGCATCGAGAGTGAGGCACGGTATATTTGAGCGTGACTCGCAAAGCGTTAGACTCAATCATGATGCCGACACAGTAAGCAAGCGTACGCTTCAAGTTTGAGACTCGAAGTCAAAGCAACAGATATTGAGGAAGTGCTAGTAAAGCTCCACAGTATCATTATGTCGACCTCGATGTACGGTGATGGTCCTAAGAATGGCGTCCGGTTCAACGCGTGCGATGTGGACCGTAATGCGTCGAAGGCGAGCTTGGAAACCGAGACGCTGCGCAAGCATTGGATGTCAATCTCCCCTTGCGCGTGATAGTTCGACCTTGCAACGGGAAATATCTGACACATCGGAACCGAAGAGCATGTCATCGGCCTAGGAGTCGAAGTACGAGACGCACTGATGTCGTGCGCAATGCGCACGCCGACGAATTCAATATCACAGCTTGTAAGCCTAGATATTTTGATCACGAGCTCGAAGCCACATGGTGAGCGCGATGGACGGCGAGCGCGTCGAGAGGGTCAGGTCGACTCGACCGGGATGTCGAGCTGGCCCACGCTTGAAATTTGGAGAAACCGTCGATCTCTATGCTATGTCCAGCGTGACGCCGTACACGTTGCGTTAGACACGGGCAGTTTGGCCTGCACGAGAGATATTGGTCGTCAAGGTGAAAGCGAAGGTGAGGGGAAACGGTGGCGTTGCGTTGCGTCCTTCAGCACGCCGGATGTCGAGCTGGTTCGACTTGTCGGGTGAGAGGTCGGATTCGAGACGCAGGGAGAGGAGGTCGAGGGCACAAGATGTCCAGTACAGTCTGTCGTTGTCATGATTCGCGCGCTTGACCTTGAATGCCGTTGTGCATGATGCGCAAGATTCAGAGCTTTATGCGCGCTTCTGAACCGATGTGAAGTACGGTGATTTCTCGCATTTGTTGCCAAGTAAACGCGCGCAGGAGTCTGGTAATTGCGTGAGACATGCGGATGCTACACCTGTGAGCGCGCACGACTGAGCGCCGCCCGATAGGAAATCGCCTGCACTGCAGCGCGTCATTGAGTCATCCTTCTACGTACGGGCGAAGCTTTTGATACATACCTGATACCTGATTCAGGCGTAGAATCGCGGCCAAGGTCAATCTGTACGCAACAGTCGATATGCGAGCAAGCACCCACCTCAGTCCCCTCGCACCTTTCGATGTGGGCCGTGTAAGAAAGGAAGGAAGGAATGTTTGTTCTATGGAGGTCCCTAAACAGCTATCCGCTCTGGGCAGCCCAAGGGTAAGAACTAGAGTTTTCGAGAGGGGGGGGGGGGGCAAGTGGACCAGAACACCCACCGACATCACTACTTACTGCAAGTTCCCGGCCGTGCGATATGGACTCGAGTGAATCGACCCCGGCAAGGTACGCACGACCGTAGAGTGGGGTTGAAAACGGAGTGGGCGGGGGCATTGCGAATATAGGGGAGGCCAGCACTATACCGGCAGCGCGACTCGTTCAGGGGGGGGGGGGGGCGAGTAGCAACGGGAGATGGATCAATATCGTGTATATAGCTAGAGATCCATGCTCACGCGCCTGTGAAGTTGCAGGCCTCTCGGCTGATCGACATGCAGCGTCCGCAGCAATGTATGCATGGAAACACAATCGTCGTAAGTTGCATAGATCTGCCGTGTGTATTGTCATCGGCAGCCTGCGGAGGTCAGGGTCTGTGCTACAGTAAGAGCCTGTTCAGCTGCGCCTCCAGCCCGAGGTTGAGCTCGAGTTCGAGTTTGAGTTTGAGCTGAGGCTCTCAGGCTTGGAAAGGAAGCTCCCACACCGACCTTCCTAATTCGGCGGTCACGGCAAGTTCCATGCTGGTGACGTAAGCGATGCGGGGACGCCGCTTCGAAGGCTAGTCGAAAATTGATAGGCAAAGCAAACTTGCCAGGTCCTCCAGGTGCAGGGGCAAAGTATGAGAGTTCAAACGTTCAGGACTTCTTCGGTCTGTAATAGCCTCGGTGAAAAATAAGTTCAAAAATTTGAAACGACGGGGAATCGAACCCAGAGACAGCGCCCGAGCGGCGCGGCGCACGAGACCACGAACTAGGCAGGCAAACCCTTGCACCATAATACCTTCTTCGTCATAAGTTATATTGAGTAAGAACGCGCTCTCGTGAAGTTGAAGACGCTAATGACGGGTCTCCAAATTCACCGGAGTGGGAGCTCGGCGCTCGCTTTCCTGTCGCTTTCCCTAGGTTTTCTATCTAGCCTTGTCGAACCAATTTACACCGATTCGGCATCTCCCGGTCGCGTGCCAGTAGATGTGCTTTCCTCTCATCATAGAGCACGATTGAGCGCTCAAAAGTATTTTCTGTTGCCAGGAAGACTGTTCTAGCTACATGTTTTTTTTAAAATCTTTTTCCCACCGCAGAGATGCAGGATGGTGTAAAACGAGGCAATCGCGGGATTCCCCGAGAGCACGCGGACCGACATCTCCGACAAGCCCAAACAGGAAACCCCAGCAATTCCCTGCGATTCCATCATCAATACTGATGCCAAGCACTCGCGTGCGTCCCACAACATGGCCTGCACGCGAGCGGATCGATTCTGGATCACACCTGGATCGCACACTCCTCTTGATTGACAGCGAGCGTTGAGCTTTGATACAAGGACTTCGTCGCTGTATACACACGGCTTGACTCTCATTACCGTCCGACATGTTCCCGCGGCCGGTAAGCCACCAAAGTGCAATGGTTCTTCTTCCATCCCGGGCCAGCTGTACCATGTGAACGAACCACTTGCAGAAGTATACCCGCAATAAAGCTTGGATCTTCTTCTCCTTTATGCTCCGCCTTCCGAAAGGTATGCCTCCGCCTTCCGAAAGGCTTGATAAAAGGCAAATATGAAGGTCATAGCTTCGCTCTTCTGAACCTGAACCACCACCATGCCGCGTGACTCTCACCTATTCGTCGTGGTTGTCCCTGGCAGCCCCCTCAAAGTCACCGTGCCACTGGGGACTATCTCTGATATTGGATCGATCCACGATTTACAACACCACAACAATCTACCAGACGCCAGAAGCGCGGATCGTCCTCGAGGCCACTCGTGAGTCCGCCCGTCTCTTATTGATTTCATCTCTGAGCGACTTGTAAGACGTGGGCCTGCACCTTATGCGCTCGCTCGACCTATTCAAGCAAGAACCACAAGACGTGCGCACGAAGAGGAGGGCAGAATAATGAGAGAGACAGCTCTGGACGTTCGGTCAAGGTGAGCTTGACATATCTTCGGACAAATCATTAGCTTACGATGCATAACGTCTAGACGGCGTGCGCCGGCCCCCTCGCAATCTGTGCCCGTGAACAGCATCCCCGCGCAATGGATGATCGTGATGAGGATGTTGAGTCAGTATCGAATTGTCTCCTTCGACACCCCTATCTCACAGAAACACAGCATTGAAAATCCAGGTCCACCTTCGATGTATTGAGACGTAGTTTGTCTCGAGACTTGCATGACTCTCATTCGCAGCAGAGGGGAGCCGAAGCAACGCGGTGAGTTGCTCGCCTTCGTACCAATAATATCACTCATGCACCCATGGCAGACACTCATCCCCCGTTTCCGATGCTGCCCCGGGTCATCAAGCAGTACAGGCATGACACCGATACCGAAGATCCCTGTCTGAAACGGAGGCCGATGTCAACTAGTATGTGGCACACTTCCGCGCACGTCCGTCGTCTCGAGCAGGATCTCTACAGTGTAGCCCCGAACCCATGGTCGGAAGACTCTTGGCAAGAACATATATTGTCGCACCTACTCTGTGACGGCCGACTTTATCGTTGTGGCTCCACCCTTCCAGCTGCAACCTTCGATGGAAGTCGTACAGGGACGTCAAGAATTTGTGTTTTATGTTCATGATCATCCCGCCAACGAAGAGACGAGTATCTGGATCTACGAGCGGAGGGGAGCCAATATCACCAACATGTGGTACTCCATAGAACCGGGTGCAGAACGTGTCATCTTGGGACGTCAGTATTACCTTTCCGTACAGCGCTACAAGGCCAAGAAGCTCGTGCGCTGGGTGTCCCGTTTCACGTACCACCAGCACCGTCGTAAGGATGCCAGTTGATCTATATATACAGATGTATCAATGAACTGCTAAAGGCTCAACGTCAGGGTGTGTCGATTACCTCAATCATAGTAGTACGAACTCAAAGCCGGCTACTGCTACCCTTTCATTTCTACGTTCACGCCGGCTTTTCGCCATCAGGGACCTTCACATTTCACATGATGACCATGGGTTGCTGCTTATATGCAGACTAGACACAAGCGCTTATAATTAAGCATTAGTGATCACTGAAAAGCCGCTGATTTGCCGATCGAATGTCGCGTGGCGGGACACAAAGCCTGACAATTGCTCTCGTCACGATTTCACGTCAAACGTCATTGCCGCTCTTCTACTCCTCCGCGACGCCCTCAGCCTGCGTCGTACGTTCCCCCTCGCATCAATGGCAAACGGCGCACATGCACCTGATGATGATACCTGGATGATACTCGCCATCGACTCGCATCGAGCTCAGATCGCATCACGCCAGCGCATATGTACCTTACGATCTATGCCTGCTGAAACATTGTCTACAGGCTGACGACAGTCTCGCCCCCACGACGAACGCAGGAGGTGTATAGCGGGGTGAGCGATGTTCGCTTTCACATAGGGCGAGCCTCGGCTGTCTGGGCGTACGAGGCTCGCATGGCGGCGTTCGGGCGCTGCAGCCACTGGCGGCGCCTTCCCCAGTGTACGCAGAAGGTCACGCGGGCTCTTATGCCTCCCATGACGGCACATGGTGCGGACCACCCCCTCTCCCCCTTTCCTAGCTCACCACCCCCTCCACACAGGCTGTCCGGAGGCGAGCCGCCCCTCGCGCGCTCCACGACTTGCTCGCTACGACAGTTCCCCACCCCTACATCGCCTACACCGTCTTTACCTTCAAGCTTAGGACCACGCTCACTACTATCGCTGCGCTTGTGCTGTAGACCTTCCGGGACTACGCCACCCACTTCATTTTCACCCAGCACATTTGCGCGCACGCATTGACTGCGCCGACCACGACCCCGACGGCTCGCGCCTGACTCTCTACTACACGCGCCGGTGCTCATGCCGCATCAAGCACCCGCGGCGGACGCCTGCTGTTCAATACTATCTCCCATTACCCCAAAGATCCCCGCCCTCGCGCGCGGATGAATATTGCGTGCATGTCGTGCGTCAACTACGCGCTGTGTTTAATGGCTAGCCTGCGCCGCCTCCCGCCGCGCGGATGCTCTGCATCAATGATACAGCGAGCGTAGCCGCGGCGCGAGGCTGATGCTTCTCGCAGAGCCGTTCGCAGCGCGCGCCGCGGGAGCTGGCCTGCGATCAGTCTACTCCACCTCGCGCCTGGCCATGGTATGGCCCCTATCATCCACGCAAACCCAATGGACGCGGCAAGCACGACGCTGGCGCCTGTACAAAGGTGGGCAGACGTCAAGCAGAACGCGCATATTTACTGACCATCATATTCACAAAGCTATCATGCTCGCCGTCGTTGACGACAAAAGTCCATAATCCGCTGAAACCGGGCATACACCGATCTCAGTCCTTTGTTATCTTGCTATCCTTGCTGCCTCAATACGCGGCGCCCTCACCCTCTCGGCCACGTTTTGAGGCGCGCAATGTCTTCCCGCTCTCATATGTCTTCATCCTGAATAGCTCTTTAATCTTATCCGGTCCTTACCGACATACAATCCTGCCTACAGGGACACAGCAATTTCCTCAGCTTCAGTAAGCACGTGTCTGAGTAGTTAGCATGCGCTCTGAACTTCTCCATTCATTCCCTAGCAGGTCGCAGCCCTGCGAGAAAGTGACAGACTATGCGTTATGTGGCGGGCGCACACACCGCCTCAAGCTCATCGAGAATGGTGCCCTCTTATCAAGGGGCATACCTTCTGTCACTGGTGAGTAATTAGTCTCGCTTGCCTTCTAGATGCTGACGCTTGCTAGTTTCCCGGGGCAGACGTTCGTAGGACGCCCGCGTGCCTTTTCCGCGCAGGCGCTGATATGCACGATGCTCGCAGACATGTTAACCCAGAATGTTTGTCAGTGAGGACCAGTCGACCGAGCTGTAGCCAGGACGGCAACGCATCCCACGCGCTCTACAGCCGCGCCGTTGAGTGCGCCAACAATGAGTGCCGGCGGATCAAGTCTCGAAAATTTGGTACAGTGAGGCATCGATCCGGGCGTCACGCGCGCGCCTGAACATTTGCCTGAAGTAATCGCCTCACCGTCGGCAACAAAGTCATGGTCCAGGAGGACACCATCGCCGCTATGCAGGCCGCCATCGCTACATCCAACACTCGCGTGCAGGCTATGGCGGACGAGGTCATGGGCCTCCGCAGAGAGGTTGTTGGCTTTGGCAAGTCGCCCGCGGGCTTGACTGCGGCGGCCATCGACTCACTTGTGCGCGAGGCCGTCGATCGTATGCCTCTGGATGACGCATCTCGCTTCCGCGAGCTGTGGGTCGAGGTTTTCAAGCACGCCGAGACCCTCGTTGCCATAGGCCCGCGCACGCCAGCCGACCTTCGCGCCTTCGTGGTCAATGTCGGACGCGAGTCCACGACTGATCACTTGACGCGTGCGGAGCTCGATGCTGCTGTCGCCGCGTCTATCGCCGGAGGATCAGCCGATACTCTGCAGTCCCACATCCTAGCTCAGTCCACGACATCGTCGACATGGGGCATGAGTGCGCCCACGGCAGTCACGCCAGCCGTGCTCCCCTCATTCCCCCAGCCATGTGCGCCTCCTGCCGCACCTGCACGCAGTATGCAAAGCAGTCATCAACGGGGTTGATGCGATGTCATCCTTGGCCCCATGGTCGGAGGCATAAGCGACGTTAACCAGGTCTCCCGCGACGCTGTCATCAAGGCTGGACTCCCCGCGGGCGTCATCCTCAGCAACCGCACACTCCGCGTGCCGCGCACATCCATTGTCGAGCTCTCCATCCGTCTGCGTGAGAAGGCTCATGCGGACACTTTTGTCAACGCATATCGCTTCCCCGATCCCGAACTCGATGGACTATGCGCTCGCTATGGATCCAGTCAAGGCAGTGGCAATGGTGTCGCGGGTGGTACAAATATGCCTCTGTTTACTACGGAGCAGAAAATGGCGGCAGCAGCGGCGAACGCGCCGCGATCCGGAGCTCATGATAATGTTGGCGGAGGGAACGGTAGTCGGTAGGCAGAATGCCTCCTTACTACCGCGTCATGTATCTCATGTATTATAGTTCGCTTCTTGACGCTGCCTGCTCGCGTTCACTCCATTGCTCTGCTGTCCCACATGAGCCCTCGCGATGGATCACGGTTCAGTGCTGGAACATCGCGGGCCAGTTCTCTGCGAAGTACGAGCGACAGCCTGTACGGGATCTACTCCAGCAACATGATATCAATATCGTCCAGGAGACGTGGATGTGCGCGTCGCATGCTGATGCTATACGTGATCTGCCTGGCTAAGTATGCACTCGTTCATATGCCTCGACCAGGTGTTAAGCGCGGACATCAATGGGGTGGTCTGATCGCCTTCCTCCGCACCGACATCGACTACGTCGTCTCCTCGCTCTCGGGTCCCGATCTGCTCGTGCTCGATCTCGGCTCTCACTGGCTCGTATCCGCGTACATCCCTCCGTCAGGTAGCAACTGGTTCACATGGACCGACGTGGACCCTTGGGATCGTTTATCGGAGGTCCTCACGCTGCTCTATGAGAAGACATGACAAGCCTATCATGCTTGTGGGCGACCTCAATGCGCGTACGTGGTCCCTCCAAAGCGGACACCCTCCCACGACGCTGTCTCGCAATGCAACGGACGATGTTGTCAGCACACGCGGCCGGGCCTTGCTGAGGCTATATACGGAGTTGGAGCTGTATGTACTGAACGGCACGCCCTACGAAAATATCAGCCCCGGCGCGGCAACCTCGTTCCAACAAATCGAGTCCCGGTCCACTATAGACTACCTCGCCGTATCTGCCATCGCTCTCGCAGATGCCAGTGTACGCAACCTCGTCATGCACCCCGCGCTCGAGCATTCCGACCATGTACGCCTCTGCTTTGCGCTTCGCACGGCGGCCCCGCACGCACCACGACCATCCCAGCGCGATTTCGGTGTCGCCATAAGAGATACTCGCAAGGACCTCATGCAAGCTGCAGGCCCGCTTGACAATGCACTCCGCGATCTCCTAGCGTCCGTCCGCACTGTTGAGGAGGCCGTGGATGCTCTGTACGGACCGGTCTACAATGACGGCCCGGCAGTGTCGGTTTACATCGCGGTGCGCATGTTCGGTCATCTGGCACGCGTCGCCGTATTCTGGGGATCGGGCAGCAGTGTTTGATTTCTGGGATCTGGCGGACGCTGGGCGAAAGCTTTGGCGTCGTTGCTGCGAAGAAGACAATGCACTCAAAGGACCCGGCCGTGTTGTATCTCGGTGCGGATCAACTGTGAGTACTAGCCGTCATTTCTCCCTCACGGTGCTCTGACCTCGCAGTAAATCTCACGATCTCTCTACAACGTTCGTCAACGTCGATGGCAATGGGTAGACCTCTGTGGTCGCTCACGGCCGACGCGGAGACCATGCATCCACGTCCAAGATTTGTGGTGCCACAGCCACCCATCTGAGCGCCGAACAATAAGCTCACGCAATGTTCTCAGCACGAAGGAAAAAGCAGATGGCCTGCATCGCGAGTGACCTGATACGTGGTTATCCAATGGTAAGTAGACATGATGTCCCTCATTTTCCGCATTCTGAACTGACGACAATGTCCTCCATTTGAGGAAGTGTTGGAAACGACGTCTTTCTATCGCCAGCCGGCTTCTGGCACGCATATTACGACCTCGATCACTCAAACTCCAGGATATGAATACTCACCTCTTCGGGACTGCTCTTCGTTGTCGACTTCGAGAGTCGTGTAGAGGGTATTGGACGGCGAGACGGCAAGGCTCCCACCGGATGAGGCCGTTCGTGTTTAGGGACCATCCTCGAATAAAAACCATTTCTTGCCTTCCTTCCAGCGGAAGGGCTTCCCGCTCTGACTGTTGTCGCATGTCGAAGTCGTATTCGAGACGGAGGGCGTGGACGGCGTCGGGAAGGCCGTAGCATTCAACGACGATGGGCTGGCGCGGACGATGTGATGGGCGCCGAAGACGTGATAGGCGCCGAAGACTTCGCCAGGGCAATGGTGACCGTGGTGACGACCTTGGGCGTCTGCTCGCCCGTCAGGGCAACGGCCGCATACCGCTGACTCTGAAGATGCGTCTTCAGTTTGTACGTCACCCTTCGCGAAATATACGTACTTGATCTCGCCCTTCGACATGGTTGTCTTGAGGGGATGGTCTTGAATGGCGGTGGCGAGACTGATATTGATCGTTATATCAGAGATGCCATGATTTCGACGGCGTTCGAGAGGCGTTTGGGGAGGTGGCATACAATCTTCCCGGGCTTTATACTGGAAACTCACAAAGGCAGATGACGACGCCACTAAGTCATTCAACCATGGCCCATCGCTTTGCAAGCCACCATTGTGTGCAGTGGCGTTGCACTGGTCTTTCTAGCCGTGGGGCAATGCGCTTGCCTGTGGGGTAAAAGGAGCGGACCGATTACGAACGAAGTCCCTGGACCAGGACGAGAGCTTACTTTGGCGCTTCTAGGGCTTTGGGATTGTTGGGCGCAGCTCAAAAACCTGACTGGGATACAAATCACTGAGTCGAAGCTATTCTGTATGTAGCGAGCAGTCCATGAGCAGTCAACCTCGAGGTCCGCGATTCAAGACGTCAGTAACGTCGATCGGCTCGCGTGCTTATGTTGTGGAGCATGTGGGGCTTCAGTTGCCTTATGGAGGAGCATCAAGTGATCCAATATTCAATGGCCGGCCCGTTCAATTCAAGCCGGCGCCCACAACTGGCTGTCGGACCCCCCCCCTGACCGCTTTTTTGATCGTATTTAGATCATATTTAAATGAGTCTAACTACGCCGACAACACCGCGACCCCGCCGCGCCCCTTACTTACGCGCCCCGACGCTTCGGCGACCCGCGCCACAAACGCGTCGCACCTCCGTCGGTGGACAGTCGCAAGGCAGTGGACCTGCGTCCATTGTCTGCCGACCGGTCTGTCTCGTCTGCATCCCTTGCCGGAGCTGCGCGGCCTATCGGCCCCCTTTCGAGACATCTCAGAAGACTGACACTTTGTCATCTTCCGCGCTGAGACACGCGCCTTAGTTATACCTCGAGGGAGCCACCCGGGAGGTCTCTGGCGACTTTGTTCTGACCTCCCATGCTCCCTCAGGTATGTAGCTTCACGCTACGTGGTGACTCCGTTCTGACCCTCTGGGCTCCCTCAGTCGTCGCATCTCAAATTTGAGCCTCGAGGTGAGCCTCAAGAAGGCACGATCGAATGCACAATTGAATGCTCAACCGGAGGCTTAGCGAGGCTCATGGTACTTTCGTTGATATTGTACTTATCCACGCACAAAAGCGCCCAACGTTCCAACTACGAATGCGGCGATAAGTGCAGCCGCCAGAGCTATTACATCTTTCCAGCTGGAAGTGCGATTCATTCGAAGCAGGCGTACGGATGGATCACGAGTAGGACTGTGCACGGTCAGGGTATAACCTGCGGTCGATCAGCCAAGGAGAATTCGATAGCATCCCGTCTAACATACCTTGCCGCCACAGCCACCAGTTCCGATGTAATATAGCAACACGACGGGAGAACTGGTCGACCTACGCTCGAGTGGTTGTTAATTTGGCAAAATGCGTTCAAAGATTGGGCGTACCGCAAGCATCATGTCTTCGTCGCTCTCCGCCAAGACCTGACTGACTTTGGTGCTCTGCAAATCGTACAAGATGGCCCGACCAGAGCACGACATTATCAATGCTCGTCCGTTGTCGAAGAATGATATGGGAGGACAGTGGCCACTTCGGCGCAATACATTGTCCTGGATGTAGAGACTTGATAGATCACTGAGATTGGTGACCTGAATGTACTTGCGCAAAGGATCGTAATGAGCGGCGCGCATGATGCCTGACAGCTGAGTTACATCTGAGGTAGTCGCTCTGGCCCTGCAGAAGCCTGTAAGCCTAGCATATAGATACGTGGGTTGTCACGAGTACCTGTTTGTGATCGTAATCGTACGTGTTACGCCCAATGAACGATGCCAGGCCGCTGATGGAATTGTGAACTCGCTGTCAAGTGAAGGATCAGACTTCATGAGCCGGAGTCTTAAGCGACCGATCTTACGCAAAACTCAGACGATCTTGTGTCGCACAATTATGAGAAAGTACGACGATGTCATTCCTAAGCCAGCTGAAGCTCGATAGCGTTCCAGGTTCCACTGCAAGGGCTTCGGCCAAGATGACTCCCATGTACGTCAAGTCTTCGACAAACTGACTCAAGCCATTACAGACGCGACGCATGATTTAAATACACACCTTGCCGGTGGTCTACGACGCGGTATATCTCGATGGAGGAGTCGTCGACAAGAACGGCCAATCGGTGACCATCAGGGCTGTACTTGAGGATTTCCCCACGGGTAACCTTCCTGGTCGCTCTGGCGCGAGATGTGCTCTCCTGCAGATGATGCTGTTGGAAATGAGCATGTACAGCCGGAAAAGCGACGAGGGACTCGCCACGTTTGCCACTCTAAGGTACCGGTCGTGTATCTGCAGCCATGCGACTTCATGGCGACGAGTAGGGCACCATGCTATGGCAGATGTGCGCGGATGGGTGGCGAGTGTAACTTTCGGTGAGATTTCGGGAGAGAAGATTGAGTGAGGCTTCTGAGTCGAGAGGTCATACACGGCCATATGTCCGCCGGCAGAATAAGCTAGGAAATCGCCAGACAAAGCGATGCAGTCGATCGGGCCTCCGGGCATCGAGTATACTTGGATTAGATGTAAAGCAGTGACGGACACGGCGGACATGCCGAGGGTGTTAACAGCGCGGATGGCAAGATCCCCGGTGAAAGGTGAGTTTGAACCCGTTCAGACAAGAGACTTTCCGCTCGCGTGCCTCAGACGCCTCGTGGCTGCAGCGTGGTTGACGGCGGCGCCTGCCGGATGTTCGACTTCTCGACTTCGGTGCTTGAGCCACCACTCGGTCCAAGGTCACAAATAACCGCGCACCAGCCGAGATGAGCGCCACGGAACCAAAGGTGACCTTGCCAAGCAGACGCTCTCTGTGGGCGTCAGCCAGCAACAATATAGGTGGCGAATAATACAGCTAGTCGGGCGGTATTGCTGAAGGAGGCAGACATTGCCGATATGAGACCATGTCCGCGAAAACACCAAACCAATCTCTCTCTCTGCTGAATACCGTCGTACTGGCATGATCGCGGCCATGACATATCGCGTCTAAACGCGGCACTTCCCCATCTGTCATTGCATCTATTGAAATCCCATGCATCATCGTCTCACCTCCATTCGACCTCAACATTCGACCTATCGCACGAGAGCTAAGCTACTATCTCAACTACTTATGATAGCCACGCTACAAATGCGGCCTTCGCGAAACGCAACGCAGATTCTGACTTTCCAGTCATCAGGTTCTCTCCCTCAAGCAGCGTCGGACGACCTTCGGCTGTCCATAGTCACCATCTTGCACTATCGCACGAGTGAGAGCATCCTAGAGTGATGGTTGCATCGCATGGACATGACTACTGGTAATGACGGGGAGACGCTTTTTACTGCCATAGATTTTTGTGATCAAACACCGTACATTGATATTACTCTTCGTCTGACTCTTCCATTAGAGGATAAGGCCTATCAACCACGACTGGGGCCCAACCTGCAGGTATTTCCTCATACGCCCCGCTGTAATCGTTGCGATACTGGACGGTGTCATCGCCCCAGTCTAGTTTCCACTTGTCGTCCTTCACTCTTACAATGTCTGGTCCGCATGTATAATGACCACCGCCGCGGGCGAAATTGATCTTGAACGCAAACTTCTTGTCCGGGTCGGGGTGAGGGTCTCTTGGCTGAACGGGGGCATTGCTCGCGATAGATATTAGGCGGAGGCCTGTGAAAATGCGGATCAGAGATCCATGACCGCCCCTACCGAGCTTGTAACGCACCTATCGACACTTTGGACCGCAAGCTCAAGCTATGTGTTGCAGCCAAAGACCGGACTTCATTGGCTTCAACAACGAAGTGCTTCACTTCGTCTTTTCTCATCCCCACAAGTCTTTCTTCCACAACTGCTCCACAGTCAGCATACACCGAGTTATCTGAATAAGACGTACCCGAAGCCCATTGCTTTGCCCCTATCAGTATAGACTTGACGACGGTCCATGCATTAATAATATGTCCGAAAAGCATAGAGAGTAATACCTGACGTGCGTCCAGGAGCAGGTGTCCAGCGGATTCCGTCTTTACGGTAATCTGTACATCTACTCTTGATCCATCGCTGACGACTGGGCCGGACGGCGATGCAGATAAAGACGGGGGGACTTGAAGGTCTTCATCCACATTCTCAAAACATCCCATGACGGACAACGTGCTGGATGAGATGGGTCATCTCCTGTTTCTGCTTCCTGTGCACCGATTATGATAAGAGCACTCACTTGGGTCCCTCAGCACTCAGAGAGAATATATGAGGATACAACATAATCATGTTCGCTGAACATTGCTCCACCTGCGGTACCGATAAAAAAAGAGAGCAAGTACCAACTTAAGGGATTGACGACGAACTTACATGATATGGAGTCAGTCTGCAGATCATCTGCCGGCTTGGGACCACGCGGTGGGTTTCCTTTGATTGAGTGGACAAGACCAAATCGGTAGCGCCTTGATTGTCTGCCAGCGTACG
Source organism: Schizophyllum amplum (assembly GCA_007026445.1). Classification (NCBI taxonomy): domain Eukaryota; kingdom Fungi; phylum Basidiomycota; class Agaricomycetes; order Agaricales; family Schizophyllaceae; genus Schizophyllum; species Schizophyllum amplum. Next base: position 103,321 of record VDMD01000019.1, read on the forward strand.
TACGAGGGAGACATTGAGAAGACGAAAGGATCCTTTGTTGATTTCGATAGTGTGTGAAGTGCCCGCACGGAGCTCTACAGACCTGCATTTTAACTTAGAGATACTGACAACTTCGCCGTAAGTCAGAAATAGCTTCACGAACCATAGCTTGACCGTCATGAATCGAGGAGGATGGTTTCCACTCCGGCGGACTACGCTTCACAGATCGACTGCTCGCGTGAACGTGCAATGTTGTATAGCGATGGTATGACCTGATTATGATTGCCGTGCTTGCCAAGATGTTCGTGGTCGAGCCCTGGTCGAACCCAAGTCGAACCTGAACGAAAGCGTGGGAGAGTAAGTCCACGTTAGGACCCGATCACGAATCGGTCCGAGATTCCGGAACCCGGACCGGACCGACTGGTAAGGACAGGCATTTTTTGTGTTTTGTTTTTTTGAAGCGGCGCTATCCGGCAGCACAACATCAGGGACGAGCCTATTGTCCGTTGGCTCCGGTTGGCCTTCCTGGCAGTTTGGCGGGGCGGTCAAGCCCCGCCGCACAGGACAGGCGTCTTCACTGAGACTTATCCTGAGCTGCAGCTTGCTCTCGCTTGCTTTCGTTTGTATCTTGAAGCAGCCTCGAAGGCTTCGCTCAGCCAAGCTCCTACATCACTCCCGCCTACTACGTAGCTTGATCTCGGACATGACCGCTTGCATCCCCACGGCGCCGAGTGCCACCATGTGAGCCGACACCATTCCGTGATGATGCCTCGTTTTGTTGACGGTATTCATGGTCAATCCTGCCAATGCTGAGTGCTCATGCGAAAGTGAGTACCCAGGGGCTTTGTGAGCATGTCGCATCTCCCGCAAGTAACGCGTCAACTTCATAGGTCCACCCACATGTTACGCCGTCCGCCGCCGTCGTTATCAAGCTGCTTTCCGCAGCCAGCTCTGTCACCGTGAGGTCACACGTGCACGGCACTTCTCTGCTTAGCCGACGTAGTCACTGTTCACAGTCTTCCACGCTAGTCTTTGGACTCGCGACACACCTTTGGGGCGCAAGACGAACGACGCCGCCACTATAGCGTAGACAACGAAGGCCCCTTTCAGAAACCTGAGCTGCCTGAGGCGTACGTCTCCCAGAGGCTACCTGATTCCATCGACGAGGTACGCCCCCATTCACCGCCGACCTTGAGGCTGATGCAATCGCTGATACCGACCCCAAGGGTCAGAGCTCGGCCAGTCATCGCTGGACAACCTCACGGTGTAGGAATGAATCGCTGAAAGCTTGCGCGTGGTCGCTTATGAGGATGTTCCTGTGAGCGTTCCTTCAGTGCCCGTCCGATTGACTCCCAAGTATCCTTGCATGGCGCGAATTGATGTCCTTAAGGACGACCTATGTGCGGCCTTCGCGCCATCGTCAACACGCGCGCCAGAATGGGCCGGGGTGCGGCATAGCAAGTCCCGAGTTCCCTAACCTTCTCCTTTCCTTACTTACTCACTCTCCTTCCACTCTCTTCCGTCGATCGCCCATCGCCTTTGGACACCTTCTCTTCAGTCCCATTCCATATCTTCTATTGACTTGCTTGCCCTCGCCTCGATAACGATGTTGCAGGCTTCAGTGTACACTTACTCGTTCCCCTGGTTCGGCGCTGTCTGCACTTGGCCAGATATCAATTTGCTATCCAGGGTATGTTGTCCATGATTCGCACCTTGCAACTGCTGAAAAGTGCATGAGCTTCTTTGCGGCGCTCGCATTCCCTCCAGGTCTGGCTGTGTGAGCCTATTCACGCATGCCTTTGCGCTGGCCCGATATCCTTGAATCCAATCACATAAACACTGATCGTGGCGTCGCTGTGCTTATCTTGTCAAATGGTCATAACCTGTAAGTCATTCGATGTCGCTGTCTGCATTGCATCTGATGGTGCAGTCCTCAGTCTAGTTGTCGCCAGTCGCAAAGCTGATCATTCCCGTGAACCTGCGCTGTCAGTCATTGCCATTTTGAAGCGAAGCTCCGTCTTTGTACTTCTGATTAACCAGCCGCGCATGGGCTCAAGGGCAGGTGATCTCGACGACGCGTGCGGCCCGCAACAGTGCCTCACATATGATGATCTGTAATTACTCTACATGCCGATAGGCGAAATCGACACGATCCGCGGGAACAAACACTGGATGCGCGCTCGCGAGGGTGTCATCTCATCTCAGCGCTTCGGCGAGCAGCTCGACTTACTCTACCCCCATCATCAAGACCGGCGGCTTTGACTCAGCACCTTTCAACAATGTTCTCCAGCACCTTATTCGTCAACGGCGTCTTGACGCTTCCGGAAGCTGCCCTGATGTTCATTCCCGAGGCGTGGGTCTGCGTTCCTGCCGAAACATCGTCACCAACGACGACATCATGGTTTGTGCCTCTGAAGTCGGCGCTGCATACATCGCCCCGGAGAAGGTCGTACAGAAGGATCGCCTCAAGCCTGGTCGTATATTGCTCGTCGACGCGGTCGAGGTTCGCATAGTCGACGACAGGGAGCTCAAGCTCAGGACCGCCAACTCGAAGGACTTCGCGCCGTGGCTGGAGACGCACATCCTCCACGTGTCGCAGATTGTGAAGCGCGTTCGCCCATCCCTCTCCAGCTCGTTCTCGACGACGCTCCGCTCAGCACGGACCCCAAGCTTGCTTTTGGCTTTCGGCTTCATTGCAGAACAGCTCAGTCTCCTCATGCTTTCTATGGGCAAGGACTCGCTCGGCTCCATGCGCAACGACGCGCCTCTCGCGGCTAAGGGCATGTAGCCGGAGAGTCTTTACGACTATTTCCGCCAGCTCTTCGTGCAGGTCACGAACACGCACATCGAACTTATCAGCGAGAGCATCGTCATGTCGCTCGAGACCGACGTCGAACCGGAGGGCAACCTGCTCCAGATGAAACCCGAGCAGTGCCACCGCATCCTTGTCCCGTCCTCCGTCCTCGACATCGAGGAGATGAACGCGATGAAGAACCTCAAGTCGGCGTACAGCACTTGGCCGTTGCGCACCATTGGAATCTCCTTGCCGAAGGGCGATGGCTTGCCGAGTTACCAGCTCGCGCTCGAGCGGGTGTATAGCGAGGCGATGGAGGCCATTGCGGATGGCGTCAAGGTAATCATCCTCAGCGACAAGGCGACTGGTCCCCACCGTCTTCCTCTCTCGGCTCTCTGGCGTCCACCACCATCTGAGCAACTACAAGATGCGCGACAACGTCGCGCTGATGATCGAGACCGGCGAGGCGCACGATGTGCACCATTGCTGTGTGCTCCTTGGGTACGGCACCGACGCCATCTGCCCATTATTAATGACGAAGATCATTCTTAAAGTCGACAGGGAATGCTTGTAAGTCCGAGAATTGTTGCCCCCGGACAAGTACCAATGATTGCTCAGGGTTAAGAACGCCAAGAGTGTCTCCGAGCTCTTGCTGACTGTCGCCACTCCGTAAACAACGACGTCCTCAAAGTCAAGTCGAAGATGGGCAATTCCACACTGGCGTTTTACTTACAAAGGCGCACAGATCTTCGAGATCATGGGTTATCAGAACCTTGTCCAGCGTGTTTTCGCCGGCACCGCCGCCAGCAGAGCGCAGGGCGCTACTTATGACCTTCTCGCTATGGTCGCCTTCAAGCTGCATGAGACGGTGTATGTCTCAGCCGCTACATTCAGATCCCTCCTAGCATGCCGGAGTCTGGCGGGTACTACTGGCGCGACGGTGGCGAGTCGCATATCATCGACCCCGCTGGTAGCGCAACCTCCAGGCTGTCCGCGAGAAGAACCAGAGCGCCTTCGACGCCTGAATTCGCAACGCGAACGAGCAGATCAAGCGCGTGCACCTTCGCGGCCTGCTGGCTTCAAGTACGAGAACGCGACGCCGATGTTCATCGACTAGGTGGAGCCTTGGAACGAGATCGTGCGACGCTTCGTCGCCGGCGCGATGTCGTACGGCTCCACCTCGATGGAGGCACACTCGGCCCTTGCTGTTGCGATGAATCATTTCCTCAGCGGCAAGTCGAACATGGACGAGGGTGGGGAAGATGCGGAGCGCTCGAACGTCCTGCCGACGAACGACGCTATGTCACTCTGCCATCGAGCAGGTCGCCTCTGGTCGGTTCGGTGTCACCTCCTACTATCTGGCGCACGGGGCACTCAACGGCGGGTATCGTATCGGTCTCATCTCCCCGCCTCTGCACCACGACATCCACTCCATCGAGCGTCTCAAGCAGCTTCATCTACGATCTCCAGTGTGCGAATCCGCGCGCGCGAGTGTCCGTGAAGCTGGTGTCCGAAGTCGGTGTGGGCATCGTCGCGAGCGGCGCCGCGAAGGTAAGGCGGACCATATCGATATATCTGGATACGAAAGTAATACGGGTGCTGCGCGGTGGATCGGTATCAAAGCGCGGGTCTGCCGTGGGAGCTTAGTTTCGCGGAGACGTACCAGAGTTTGTGCTGAACGTCCCGTAGCGTATTACTGTGCAGACGTACGGTCAGATTGGACGGGTAGCGACATCGCTATCGCATGCATTCTGGGCGCAGAGGAGTGGGGCTCGCTACGGCCCTGCTCATCGCCATGGGCTGTATAATGATGAGGAAGTGACACCGTGAGCATTCTCCCTACGTTTCTCTGGCACTGACTCATCTTGTCATTGAGGAGCACTTGCCCTGTCGGCATCGCGACGCAGGACCTGCAGCTGCGTAAAAATCGCTGGTCAGCCTGAGCAGATCATCAACTTCTTCCGCTACCACGTCGGGACCTTCGCGCCATCGTGGCCAACTCGGCTTCCGCATAGCAACGAGATGGCCGGCAGCGCGGACATGCTTAAGGTCAACGAGGCGCTCCGCACTCAAAGACCGCGCACCTTGACTTATCGGCGGTTCTCAAGCCGCATGGCAGATGCTCCCGGGTGTTGCGACCCACCGCGTCCGCTCCCAGGATCGCAAGCTTGTCTCCGTATCGCCAGCATATTCATCGCCGGGGCTGACGAAGGGTCTTCCCTTCCACATCGAGTGCGACGTCACGACACCAACTGTGCTCTGGGTAACATCCCTGCCGTACAAGATTTCCAAGCATGACAGCGAGGAGGGTTTGCCAAAGGACATCATCACATCTCGATGAAGGGCTCCGCCGGTCAGTCTTTGGACGCCTTCTCACCCCCGGTATCACGATGAGCTCGAGGTGACGCCAACGACTACATCGGCAAGGTCTTTCGGGTGGCGTCTCATTGTCTATCCTCCGAAGAAGTCAAGTTTAAGGAGAGGAGAGCACTATCATTGGCAACATCTGACTGTCCGGGCCATCTCCGGAGAGGCCTCATCCGTGGCATCGCTGCCGAGCGCTTGATGTCCGCAACTCGGGTGTCGACGCTGTTATTGAGGCTTCCGGTGGCCACGGGTGCGAGTCAATGACGTTGTCGTACGATTGTTCTGGGGACTACTGTCGGTCGCAACTTCGCGGCCGTATTACGGGGTATCGCCTACGTCCTTGTCATGGCCTACATCTTCGCTCAGAAGGCGAAAAGGAATTATAGCGCTCAGCAAGGTCACGGACCCAGGGAGATTGCGGCGCTGCGCGTGCTCGTCAAAGACTATCGCCACTGCGATGTTCTTGAGGTCGCGGACCGCGTACTCAAGGACTTCCCATACATTTTTCTGCTCTTCGTTCGCGTTATGCCGTAGGACTGGCGACGAGAATGACCTTCAGGTGACTACGCTTGTGCAGTATGGCTTCGACGATGCTGATCTCTCGCAATCCGCTGTTACGGCTAATTCGTAGTCGCCATCGTCCTCCGGCGCCCATTCTCGCTGATAGCACAACCAATGCATAATATTGCATACTCTGCACTACTCTTCAGCCCGACTTAGCAACGGCAACGACAGGCGCAGCCCCGCTCACAATCAACAATGAGGTGACAGCTTCCGTACCGCGCGAAACCACCTCAACTCAGTGCTTATTTCATCTTTATCAATTCACACGGAGAGCCATCTGATTCCCAACGAGGACAAGGTACTTACTCTCTGATGAGTCCCTCGACATGATTGACGCGCTGTCAGGTTGACCAGCGCGACGCTATGCGCCAGACCTGTGGGAGCGTTGTCTCAGAGTATGACGCTACCGTGCGAGTTCGCCACCTTTCAACGCACCCGATGTCAGAGGTGGGCTTCCCTACACAGTCTTCTAAATCGGGCAATATTTCGTTGCGTCGACGCAACGCGCGACCGCGCGACCACCGCGCGACCACCGCGCGACCGCGCGACCACCGGCGACCACCGCGCGACGCGCGACCACCGCGCGACCACCGCGCGACCACCGCGCGACCGCGTGACCAACGCGCGACCAATGCGACCCGAAGTGAAGTCAGCGACACGTCGATGCCAGAGTTGAGTCATCCGCTCACGCGCTCACCCATCCGGTACGTTCGTCTTCAGTGATACCGGCAGCGGGGAAAAGATGGCGATCGCGGCGTCTGACCGCTATTTCCTACTACCATGAGCGACGCGATGCGCGCACCGGCCCTCGCGTGTTTGCTGTCGACGCGCGGGGATGTGTTTTCTGGCAACTGCCAAAGTATGTCGCGACCATTTGTCAGTCGATTTTCGTTTCTGAACGTGCACAGAACCCAGCCTTTTTATGCTGGCGGATGTATATCTCACCAGATCTTACCTTCCACTGCCGCATGACGCGTCGCGAGCATGCGCTTCGTCCCCCCCCCCCCCCCCCCCCCCCCCGCAGGATGATGCGGTTGCCGTCGGATCCGGCGGAAAATATGCCCTCCATCCTCATCGATTCATTACTCGGAAATTCAACTCACGAGTGTAACACCAGATTTATGTCTGTTCGTTGGCAGTTGTGCGTACGACCCCCCATCTACCCTCCGTGGACCGGTCGATTTTCGCAGAAGGCACATCTCCCTCGGCTTGCTCTACGGCCGCCTTCTCATTGTGGCCCTCCTCCCCGCCTGTTCCGTGGCTACCTTACCGCCTGTCGTGCTTTGACATCACCTCGAAAACGCCACTTCGCTTCTTTCCCTGACTGCTGTCGGCTCGACAACGCTAGCCCATTATACAGAGGTATGTCTGACTTGACTACACTTGACGGCAACTCATAAGCACTAGGATAGCTGAAGTTAAAGTGAGGTTGGAATGCCCCCACCTCCACTAAACGGTCGAGAGCTTAGAAGGCGCCCAGAGGGGCGGACCTTATTTACCAACATCTGGCTTCAGGTTCGAGGGCCTCGATGGAGGATCCTGGAAGCCGTTGGAAAGGCCAAGTGAGGCTCGACGGGGCATATAGCTTGGTGAGTCAAGAGGGGCCCAATCGACGGGCAGAGGAGGGAGGCTGGCGCAGGATGAAGGCTTTATCATGCTCGCTTTCGCTGCGTCGAATTTTGTTGCTATGAACGTGCACCGGATGGGTATAAGGTACTTGGCGGCCACCGCTGGAGGAGGCTCTCCGTCGCTGGCTCGAGGAAGCGGTCAGCTGAATGCGAGGTGACGGGATCGAGTAATACCAGGGGAAGGCTCGCTGGGTGCTCGAAGTTTCTCGGTTCTCAGCGGCAGTATTGGAGAATACCCGGAGCGCGCATTTCTGGTGAAGGAGCCTCAGGAGACATCCATTGACGCCCTGAACAGTAACGAGACGAGACTCGAGGTGAGTGTTTGCATAAATTGTCCGGTATTAGCGATCGGTGTTGACTTTCAGTGCTGGATCAGGCAGATGAGTCTGGGAGGTCTGATCCAGGTCCGGTCCGACCTCGCCTGCACTGGGTGGCATTCGGTGGAGGGTATTTCATTTGGTCCAGATAATCTGACCACACAGGTCTCATCTACGCACTCGTGGTGTTTATATGCAGATTTACCTGAATCCCCCGCTGGAGGGCTCATCGGCACCGGGCAGGTCACAAGCTGATGACGAGCCGACGTGGATGAGTCTCCAGGAGCGGAAAAATAAATGATCAATCATGTTATGTGTGGATACAAACGCGCAGGATAGATATATTCATGGGTGGTATTTGTTTCAAGTAGTGATCGTCATAATGACAAGATCTGATAGTGCGGGATTCAGCGACCCTGCTCACTGGACAAGAAATTGGGGCGTACCGATCACCACGCCTTGACCCTCGCAATGTGCCCAAAACCACATCCCTTGATCTTGCTCGTAAGGTGAGAGGGGATTGTATTTTCCTTGTCCCTTCCGCTCCCAGCCCAATGATGTATGGAAGCAGGACTGTAGAGCCAGTATCAGGACCTCGAATTTTGTTCGCATAAAGTGATACTCACATGCTTTCCGACCCTTGAGCTTTGGTCGTCAATCACAATCTGTTCCTGGGACAAGTGAGCTGATAGGCGGTGACAGAACAGTCGGCTGACCTGGAATTCTGCTACACTTCCGTTTGCACCCACTACAAGCTTCGCAACGTAGTCCACAATGTGACCATGACCAGTCGCGGCTAGCGGCGGACCACCTTTCTTCCTACAGCGGACGGCGATCTCCTGGGAGTCGGCCCAGCTCTCAAGTGTAGACTTCTGGGCTCAGTATGGTACAACTGCTGTAAGCGACCGTCACGTACCACTTTCGCCTTAGCGATGGGGGCCTTCGGTGTCGTATCTTTGTCTTTCGGATCGGTCTTCTTGCGCCTTCCTCGTGGTTTTTTGTTCTCGACGGCAGGTCCCAATTGGCGTGTATCGGCGGGCTTAGGAGTGGTAGACCTAGATATGTTTCTTCTCCGTCTGGGTCGCTCAAAACCGAAAGGACTGCATCTAGATATTCATAGTCAGACTAAAACAAACTGTAAGAGACATACTCACCGCCCTCAGACTGTATCCCAACCAGAGATATGCTACTAAGAATAGGATAGGCGACAGCCTACGACAAGCTTGAGAAGTCAACTCACTTGTCCCCATGGCATTGCAGCTCGTACTTTCGGCCCTTAGGCAGAAGAATGTCCAGTTGTGTGTGCTCGTACTTCAATGAGCTATCATCAGCGGATGGTTCACCGTTAGTAAAGTGCAAGACATACGCGGAAAGGTATGAGCGTCGTAAGTGGCACCAGCTGATAGTCGTCTTCAAGGTCAGGGGAGATCTTGAAAAGCAAACAAGTTCGGGAATCATCGCTGGAGTTCTTCAGAGGCTCTCCCAGACTGGCGTTTACTATGCGAGCGTCCTCTTGAGCATCCATGGCAACACAGATACGCAGACGTTGTCCCGGATCGACTGTGGCTGTCCTGTGAAAGACACATTGTCAATCAGTGCGCAAGCTATAAAGATTTGTCTCCCTTACCATGTTTCGTAACCCATTGAGGGCGAGAGCGCGGGTATTGCAGTAGATCGTCGAAGAGTGATAGACGGTCGAGGATCGCTCCTGAGCGTGGGAAGTATATCACGTGCAAACCGTGACCCGACCGAATTCGAACATTCACTGTCAGGTATGGGTCAGGCATCGCTTGCGATTGCACATCCAGACGTCAAGCTATGCAAACTAAACGTTACTCCGGATCATTCCAAGAGTCTCTTTATATGTCAGTTGCTCGCGCTCAGGCCTCAGGTACGGAATTTGTAGCAAATTCGTAGCATACAAACTTTCGAAGATGAATCGATGAACGTGCACCGGTCTCACGCACTCTCTGAATGGCATTCAGCCTAATTTCTGCCACCGCAGATCAGCTTATGATTCCTCATTGCTGTCACAACCGCTTTGCCTAGGGTTTTAGCTCATCGCGCAGGTTCTGCGCCAGATGGTATCGTATCACTAACTTAACGTTTGAGAGCAACCATCTACGATAGCCTTTTTTGCTTCTGAGAGGCGCCTTTAGGCGAGACGCGGTGATGCAGGGACGTGGCGCGAGGCTACGGGTGGTAGACGGCGATGCTACGGGCGAGGAGTCAGACGCGAGCGAGGGGGAAGGTGCTGACGGAGGTTGGGTCGCTATCCGATAGCGCATCTTATGGCGGGGGCTGTTGTTGCTGCCACAATTTTGTGATAGATCCCTGCTGCAAGGGCTGCGCTGTTGGTAACGTCGCATCTACGCAGACGGTAGGTGGCGTAGGCTGCCGAATAAATGCCTGTGGAGAAGTGTTAAGGATGACGGTGCGACGATACGACGCACATTCAGGAATAACAACTGCACACCCCTGCGTACCACTGAATTCGCGCTTTTTCAAAAGAAGCCAACGCCCCTCTTGAGCGAGGTCCTCGACAGAGCAGCCAATATAGCCACATGACGCGCCTTCCTCGTGAAAGAACATGATAATTGGCTTGATATAAGGGAGTTGATGTCAATCGAGTGCAAAATCACACTTGTGGTGTTGAACTTCGGACTGAGAAATCGAATGCATATATGCGCACCAGCCTCAATATCCCATGGCGCACAATGACCTTGGCCTCCTTCACTTCACCCGGAATAATCCTCTGCCTAAAGATGAACGCCGGTCAAGGTGATGAAGCGATCGCAGGTCTCGCTAGTGATCCATCGGTATCGCGCCGCTATATCGCAATATCGAAAGTATTTTCCTCTTACATAGGGAGCTTTGCGCTCCGAGAGCGGAGTCGTTTTCATCGCCAGACACAAGTCTGCGCAGCCAAGATGACGAGAGAAGGCAAGAAGGACGACGCACGCGAACTTGGCAATGGGATTGGGCAAGGACAACGATGGCGATGTTTGGTCGTGTTTTGCTACAGCCATGTTGATCGTGAAGACCTCGCGTCTTGACTTCGCACTTTGTATCGCACCTGCTCGTCGCGCTCAGTGTGGCCGACATGAGTACTTCCCCGTCTCCCTCTTGTTATGAGTCATGTACATCACGAACACCATGTACATCCTTCCCGGTCGAGGATTCATTGCGTACTTCCTCGGAAGCTGCGCCCGCCTGAGCGTGGCGCGACGAGCACTTACACGGGGAGTGCCTCGAGTATGAGGAATACACTACGCATCTTATCGTCGCGCGGCGAGCACTCGAGTAAGGCTTCTCCTCCTCTGCCGCACACCCGGCGGGATGGGACTCACTCAGGAATTGACTGCGCTCTCCTCGTCGACTTCTCGACATCGGGAAGCGATTTGCACTCAAGCGGCGCCGCCAGACTCCTGATCTTGCTTTTCCTCTCCCTCTCCCTGCCTCACCGAGGCCTCATCGTGCACTTGGGACTCCACAGTAAGCATAATCAAGCACGGGGACTCCCCCATTTGCCCTTGGTTGCACCCCCCACTAAGTCGGCGAGGCAGGCCTCGTCACGCATGAAGTGTGGAGAGACAGCTTCTGAATCCCGCCGCGCACTTGCCGACGAGCACGACGACGTACTGCTCCGCGCATTTGACCGGAAGACTCCACTGCACATTTCTCTTGACCCTACCTCGCACTCGAGTCGAGGTGACCCGAAGGCAGCCCACCCGCAGTGCACAGTCTTCAGGGACTTCACCGGCACCCGTGTACGCTTTGAATGCGTTCTCTGATCATGCCCGCGGCTGGCTGGTCGATGCTGCTCATCTGGACTAACGGAACGCCCGACCGCTCGATGCTGCACAGCATGTGGATGGCGAATATGTTAGACTTCTGGGAGTCCGATGATGAGGACGATATTCCGGGACGACTGGGCGTCTCCGTTGGCGTCACCCTTCAGTTGAGGCCCGCGCCGCCCACAACCCCGTCTCGCAGAGCAGATGGTGTGTCAGCTGGTTGATTACGCCAGCCAACTAACACCGTTCCTGAATTGCCCTTCACGCCCTCTGTCCCTCCCCATCCTCTCCTCACGATTGTCCCTCCCGCCCTTCGTCCTTGAGGCCTTGGACGACTGGGCCGCGTGCCTCCTCATCGACGACGGCTCGCTCCTCTGAACAACGTACAAGGCCCTGACGCGCGCACTAGAAGGCGCCGCCGTCACGCTGATCCGGCTTATCAAGACGTACACCGACGTATACGCACTCACCGCCTCATAGGGTCAGTCAATCGCGGCAAACTGAAGTTATGCCCAAATTTGACGTAGTTGACTCGGTTGCCTTCATGCACTTGACATATTGCTCACAGAGAACTGGGATGAGAGAATTAAGCTGACAATGGGAGAATATGTAAGTCTTTCGCTAGCGGCAAGTACAACAAAATCTACGTGGCTATCGCACGGAACGACGCGTAAACTGCGCAGTCGACCCCCCTATACGACCTCTATATCATGTTCTCCATCCGCGCAGTACTCAGCCTCGAACTGAGCGTCCGATGGTCCTATTCGGCCCAATTTGATTGAAGAGAGAGCTGCTCAATATACGCAACTTGTCGTCCCGTCCTAAAGGCCTGTCCCTACGAGTATGAACATGTTCAAAGCGAGCCGCTCGACTACAACGCTGTCAGTTGAAGAGTACGTGGGCCAGCAGGAGAACGCACCTGATTAGCGCTTCCGGGAGCGTCGTATCGAATTCGCTGCCTATGGAAGCCAGGAAAAGTTGCGCATCCTCTGTCCCAGAGCGTTCTAGCTGACGTAGCCATGCAGGAGAGTAGAAGTTCCGCGGAAGACCTTTGGGCGCGGGCATTTCATAGTCGATCAGTCGACCGGTACGAATGCGTTGACGCGGGAAGTTGCCTTTCAGTGGTTCAGAGTCGTCCGTAAAATGGGCTGCCATTTGCAGGAGAGCTCCCATCCGGAACCATGCTTCTTCATCAGGATTACGCCACTGAGGGATGCGAACCTCGTAGGATCCATTACGTTCGGTGTAGGGTCGGCCGCTGTCGGCCGCGGGAGATGGAAAAGAGGGTTGGTCGGGGCTCACAACTTCATACGGGAGCTTGACGTAGAGCTCATGATGTCTATCGACGCCCGGAATGTCTGTGTTGATGTAAAGACCTTCGCCTCTGCGTTCGTGTTCCTAGTAGAGGGTTTAGGATCAACTCGTACAACAACTGAGCATTACGCACAGTCCTCATGCGATTTAGCGTTTTCTCCCTTTCAAGCTTCTCCCTGCCGGCCTCCTGAGATTTTCTTTGGCGGACTACGAGAGCCCGTAGGGTTTGCACTCTTTTTCGGAAGAGCTTTGAGAACACGTCCAATGCGGGTACTGCGTGATCGATTCGGACAAAAGTCCCACAAAGCTTCTCGTACAGCATCACGCAAACTTCGGCGTTCCAGTCCGTAGCCACCATAGAGCCACGTCCTTCTCGACCGATATCCAAACGGACAGGTTGACGTTGTCGGGGGCCGCCGATGTAGCTCTTGTCCTTCGCAAAAAGCGCTACTTCCTCCTCGGAAGGATAATGCATCTCCGTTATGTCGTCGTGCTGACCGAGCTCCATGATCTCACGGAGAAGTATGCGAATGCAATACTACGGGAATAAGCCATCAGCTACATAGCAGGTGTTCCACGAAGGCTTGAGCAACGTACCTGCAATTCTTTAGCCTGCGAAGTCTTGTATGACTTCCTCACGCCATTGCGCCCCACCACCTGGATGTGCGCCAACAAAGCTTTGGAATAGTCATTGTTGCCCACCTGCAAAATATCTATGAGCACTGCCTCGGACTCTCGAGCAATGCGTACCGCAGCAGAAGGACTGTGAGGACGAGAGGCAGGAGGGTCGTCCCGCTGAACTGCAGAAGACTCCTTGTCGGCACCGGGTGGACCGTCAAGTACCGCGAGAGCGCCAGTCTCCGCCACTCCTACAGTTATTCAGAAATTTCGCATTCCCATTCAAGTGGAATCATACCTGACTTGAAGGGAACGACAAGGCCGCTACGGACGATTGGCGAGGCATATTGGCCTCGTGGAAAGGTGGGCTCACGCCTGGTAGACGTGGAGAGCTCGAGATGTAATTCCCGGAGAGGTCTCGAATTTAACCCAGAGAGATCATGGCACATCGTCTAGCAGGTGTCAGGACGAACGCATCATCATAGAATAGACGGAGCTCACCAAATCTCTTTCCCGTACTTCCGCGTCAAGTGCACGTTCGCGACGTCGGACCAGCCGTTCAGAAGTGGACGTCACGACTGAGAGCTCAAGACGTAGGCCTCTCCGAAAAAGCCCAGTTTGCCTGATCTCAGGATCCGTGGCATTTGTGTGCTTGGAGATTTCCTGAGGAATGAGTTAGATATTTATTAACATCGGGGACGATAACCCCCGCGGACCAGGTCATTCATAGAGTCTTCGCGGTAGGGCCTACTCACTGAGCGTTGCGCAGGCACGCCTTGGGCGCGAGACGTCGAGATTCCCGTCATAGCGCGCCGGTGATCGAAGGTCTCTTGAGGCTGAGCGACCGAGGGGGTGGACAGCTCGAGACGCAAGCCCCTACTAAAGAGCGAATTCGGCTCGCCAGTGGAAGCCGCGGCGCTCGCGTGCCCGGAGACGTCCTGAAGAACGGATTGGTTATATGGTTTCTTCGAAAGGTTGATGGCGCGTACCATCTCGTTCACGGTCTCTTCGCGGTAGGGCCTGCTCACCGCGCGTTGAGCAGGCGCGCCTTGGGCGCGAGACGTCGAGATTCCCGTCATAGCGCGCCGGTGATCGAAGGTCTCTTGAGGCTGAGCGACCGAGGGGGTGGACAGCTCGAGACGCAAGCCCCTACTAAAGAGCGAATTCGGCTCGCCAGTGGAAGCCGCGGCGCTCGCGTGCCCGGAGACGTCCTGAAGAACGGATTGGTTATCTGGTTTCTTTGAAAGGTTGATGGCGCGTACCATCTCGTTCACGGTCTCTTCGCGGTAGGGCCTGCTCACCGCGCGTTGAGCAGGCGCGCCTTGGGCGCGAGACGTCGAGATTCCCGTCATAGCGCGCCGGTGATCGAAGGTCTCTTGAGGCTGAGCGACCGAGGGGGTGGACAGCTCGAGACGCAAGCCCCTACTAAAGAGCGAATTCGGCTCGCCAGTGGAAGCCGCGGCGCTCGCGTGCCCGGAGACGTCCTGAAGAACGGATTGGTTATATGGTTTCTTCGAAAGGTTGATGGCGCGTACCATCTCGTTTACGGTCTCTTCGCGGTAGGGCCTGCTCACTGAGCGTTGAGCAGGCGCGCCTTGGGCGCGAGACGTCGAGATTCCCGTCATAGCGCGCCGGTGATCGAAGGTCTCTTGAGGCTGAGCGACCGAGGGGGTGGACAGCTCGAGACGCAAGCCCCTACTAAAGAGCGAATTCGGCTCACCAGTGGAAGCCGCGGCGCTCGCGTGCCCGGAGACGTCCTGAAGAACGGATTAGCGTTAGCGGTTTGATTTGCTGCGAAAGATTGATGGCGCACCCCGTTGACATTCGCAGACTCCTCGCGATGTAGAATACCCCGTGAGTGCTGAGTGCGCGCACCGTGCAGCTGATTTACTCCCTCAAAATACAGGTGCTCATCCCCATTGCCTAACGCAAGAAGGCTGGCCGGAGATAACTCGGGATGTAGTCCTTGCATGCGCTTCAATCGTGGCGACCATAGGCTGGAAGAGGCCCCCGGTCCGTTCGCCTGAAATATTGTGTCAATGCGACATGGATGAACATCAGCTAACACCTACCGCGTCGGCAACGATCTCTCGATAGTCAGATCCATTACGCCGAGAATTGGAATGACATGCTTGATGAGATAGAGCATCCACTTGATCCTTCTGTTCAGTAGATGGTGCGGACAAGTCGAGCTTGAAGTGTCTGGACGTCCCTTCGTGTGGCCCAGAAGAGTGATCGCTTACTAGCATTGATCGGTCAAGCCGTCGGATGCTAGCAAAAGCGGGCGTGCCACAAATGCCACTGTCGCCCTTCCAAAACCGATTTCAGACGATACGAACACGACAGTATATACAGAACGTACCTGCCAACTAGCGGAATCTAACAAAGGTGCCCGTAGCTTCGACGCGAATGGTGGTGGACGGTAGCCACCAGACATGAAGTTTACGTGAGACTTCTGCGATATTTAGTTTAGAGATGTACGACTTGAGATCACGTACAGGATGGTCGGCTGGAAGGTCAGGGAAACCGGGCATCGCGAGATCTATATCGAGAGAGCCAATGGCGGGCGAATGCACGCCTCGGACCCAATCCTCTACTCCTGCGCGGCAGTTGTAATGGTGTTCGATGCGGTCGCGACTTCCGTCGAAAAGTGGCGAATTCGCGTGAGGGTCGTGCGTTCGTGTTTTTAGGCCGGTAAACATCGCCTCAGACGAGAGAGCACAAGTGGCACAACGGTGCTTGCGGAAGAGATCTAGAGGATGGAAACTGCGTGACGTCTTTCAAAGCCTTTCAATGCAAGATGCCTTTGTTGCCGTTCGTCAATACGCATGCCTGCCTTGCATTCGCCAACAAGAGTCTCTGCACCCTCGGCGCGTTCTCGTGAAGCCTCATCCAAATCCAGTTCCCTGCGATGCTTCCCGGTCTACCTCGGTCTGTTATAGAGGATGATGATCGTCACTGTCAGGCTTCGGGCTTCCAGCAAAGCCACGTGATCGAGCCACGCGGGCCCCGGGATTTTGCGGGCTCGTTCACCTGGGCTTACATCTCTAGAGCTCTAACCCCTGATCTACTCATTGTACCCTCCGTCAGTCAGCCTAGTTCTCATCGCATGGCAAAGAAGTAGTTGGCCATGGATGAACAACTGCGCGTTTCTTTCCCTCATCGTCTGTGATGACGAGCGCGCGAGACCAGCCATACGCCCATGGCCAGTAGCAACCCATATTTACTACTCCCCAACTCACTTTGCCCCCTGGCTCCATTGCGACGCGAATCTTGCGTGCTCCCTTCAGCCCGCAACGGCCACTCCCGTGTGCGCAATGAGGGCGGGCGCTCTTCCTTTCTTTGCTCTCACAAGTGCCCTTCATTGAGGCCGAGCTCCGTTGAGGCGTTGGGGTCTCAGGCCCGATGCCGGCGCGTTGCCAGCCTCGCCGGAGGCCTCCGCTTCAAGCACTCGTGTTCTCATGGATAGGGCATCGGCTAGTCTCGTAAACCATCCTCGGGTATACTGGGGTATACTAGAGTCTGGAACTACATGTGGGGGCGGACGGGGGGTAGCCTCTGAATAGCGACCATTTTGGGCGTGTCCCGTGATGATGTCACCGGCGGCATGCGCGTCCCGGCTCTCAAGGAGCTCTTCACTTGAAGTTATGTACATGGCACGATAGACTGGGTTGAGCAAGAACACTGTATATGAAGGCATCTCCCATCTCGTTGGAATCAAAAGCTCTCGGAGCAAAGTCATAAGCATGCATCTCGATTCTCCACGCTCCGTTGTACGGTTAAGTATTCTCGTTACCATTTTGAGATACAAAACCCAAGGCAGAGTCAATCCAGTACGCAGTAGCTTCAGCGCCGAGCGGTGCAAAGTCTGACTGCAACACAGGAACGCCAGGCTTTCGTCGAGTGGCTTTCGAGCCTTGTCGCGAAGCCAAATCCGGGAGGCGGATATTGCCGGCCATGCTCGACAGGGAGTCGCCACATGAGAATTCAAACTCCGAGGTTACCCCCCTCCGCCCCCGTACGGCGTAAGATGATGTGCCAGACTAGCATCAGCCAAGACACGTTCGAAGGCAACTGCCGTCATCGTCGACACCATATTACAAAGGACTCTGTAGCTACACTTTAGGCGTCGACTGTGCATACAAATGGATATCTTGGCTCGGAGCAGACTCTCGATCAACCGGCTTCCAGTGCCGATGTGGCCATGGAATTGATTCTATCAGATCAGTCGCTTTCTGCCGGACAGACGCAGGACAGACGTGACTTTCATCCCCACGCCAATGGCTTCCAATGTATCGCGCACGTCTTGCCGCACATTCTCTACTTTGTGGTACATTCTCTGATTCTAAATTGTGCCCATGTTGACTGGAGCCTACTGTAGGATGGCTTTGATTGACCCATCAGCGCCACTTCGGTTAGCGCTTTCCTTCGACCTCCGCCTCACCAACGTATGTCTCGACACGGACTTGCGTGATAGCAGCATGGGATCTCGTACGGCGATCTCCTTGCTCGTCCACGGAAGCTCGAGTGCCAGCGCCGATGTTGCTGAACGTCCGGGTGTATTCGCCGTGCTGACGCCTGGAGTGGTAGGCCTTTCTTTGGCGTATGTGCGTCCCGCTATACATTAAAATCGCTAATACAGAAAGAGCAAGCAAAGATTGATGTTTTATTGTGTCAAGGGAAAGTTTATGACCTTTCCTGCTCTGGTCAAAAGTGGGTAGCGTATTGTTTATGAAAGCCGTATTGAACCTTCGTTATTAGCGGCATCACGATCATCGGATATCGAGGTGAGTATAGTTTTAGCTCCTGAAGCAAAGATGGCTTACTTCTTCTCTTCGCATGATGTAGTATCATCGTCTGTACCGACTAACGCAATCAACAACTCGCCCTATCGACTTCCCATCGTGAAAGAAACAACGAGCGGAAGTGATTGGGAGACTGAAAGCGGGGGAACGTACGGCGTTCAGGGTCAATCCGTCAAGCGTCATTCCGAATCGCAATACCCCCTCGACACCTCTCTGGAAACAACGCCACGGCCCGTAAAGCGGCCGAGAAAAAATCGGATTGAGTCTGAACCGTCAGTGGGACCAACCGAATCACTGGATCCTGGCGATAGCTATAGACGGGCGACTCCTTTGGGCAGCAGAGCATCCACCGCAGGTGTAGAAGTGCAAGCCTCACCTACGTACGCCGCGCAGACATCAAGTGGAGGTGTGTCAGGCAGTAACTGTAGTGCTGACCTTGTTCGCTGACATGTGTCGCCAGGTCGTATCAGAACGAGTATCACTGAACACGGCGTAGCGGCTGCCAGCCCTCTCGCAAGGCTTGGCATGGTGATGTTTGTATACTACGTTCTATATGTCAATGGCACGCCCACGCGCTCGGAGACTCAGACGCCCGTTTGTCCTTCATTATGCGAAACAATTTTCAGCGCTTATATCGGCACATTTTCCAGCTACGCATTACGGTCGGCAATAATGGGATCATACCGGGTACGATGCATCTCAGGATATCTCTACGTAGCTAATATCTGGCAGGCATAGACGAAGCTTTCGTGGGCATGCGAGTAGGGGAAACGCGCAGAATTTACATGCCTCCGGAATTGATTCGCTCATCTCTGAGACTGAATGCGGAGGACATCGTCGTCTTGGGTGCGGCGTACATCTCCACTCTCATTTAATGTTAACTGATTTCCTGTCCACAGATGTCCAGGTCTTGGACATGGCTGAACATTAATATTCTAAAGTCAATATATTGCATGCCGACGCCACAATTTCAACATATTATACGCTTGCGGCGGTTCACCGACATTTTCCCCTTCTTATCTTCCAAGTTCTATCTGGCCCGCAAACTGAGGCTGGGAGGGTGCTGCTACTCATAGGCCACAACCATGCACAATTGAATGATCAGAACCTGCACGACTCGAGGATCCATAAACTCAGCGGACAACGCCTCTGTCCATGCCGTGCTACCTAGTGCTACCGCCTCATGGGCGTCACTCGATGGTGGAACCAACTGGTCCGACTCAAGAAAGGTGCCGTTCCTTATTTCTCCCACATTCCAAGCTTCAGTTGTGCAACGGCGTACTACAGCACGGCCTACGCGCTCTCGACTATAAGGAGTTTAACGGGCAGCTGGAAGCCTTACAACAGATGAACGACAGCTGAATACTCTAGCGAGTGTACCCGGCAGCGTGCGGGAAACCACCTAGCGCGAAGCTCCGCGTCGAGCTGGTAAGTACGGTTGGGCGGTGCGAAGCACGGGAAGCGGGAGATGGAATTTCAGAGACGGCGCATATATAGCATCGCCAAGGCGAACAAAGCACTATGGTAGATGGGTAAGATATACACTCGTATATTCAGACTTACCTATCCTCATCGAAGCGTGGCTTTGTCGTCGGTCGATCTCCGAGAGTGACTAAGCGTCGACAAGCCTCCCTGCGGCGTCGTTGGCTCACACCAGGCTCATGCGGCTGTCAATGATTCGGGAGACTTTGCGAGCGTCTGCAGCGCTTGGTGGTCGTTCTAAAGGTCTCCAGGAGGCCGAAGGCTACTTGATATTATGCTCGACCACTCACGTGCGCCTGGCTAGTACCGGCCAGGGTTTTCAACACAGGCGCGTCGGTAACTCGTGCTAATTGGACACTCTGCCCGGGCATCATCTTGAAATTTTGAAGCTTGATGGCTCGTGCAGCCGCCACTGCCAGCCCTCGCCCGCCGCTTGTCGCCGTGCGTGTTGAACTTCGTCAGCGTCGCGTGGCACCTTGTGTTACCCATACCTTTATGTCGAACATAATTATTGTGGGACACGATTTTGTGGGCGAAAGGCATTTAGTCAACCCTTGAAAAAAAGATAGAGAAAAACACAGATGAAGCATGCCTTCAAGGCACTCACAACCGTGCCGGTTGTTCACATTGACTACGAGCACGGCTATGCCGAAGGCTATTGATCTTCTACCATAGTTCGCTCGTCCCTTGTGCGCTCCCGCTTCTCGCCCCCTCTCGCTCGCCCTTGCTCCCTCCTCTCGCTCCTTCTCGCTCCCCTCGCTCTCACCTCGCACTGCATCCCCCTCGCGCTCCTCTCTCCTCTTGCTCACTCTCGCTTCCTCCGCTCCCCTCGCCCTTCACTTCTGGGACCCGCCGACATGAATGAATACAAACAATAGCCGCTCGAGAGGGACGGAGGGGCGCGAGAGAGGAGAGGACCCATAATAGGGAGGAGAAGATGACACGTGGGGAGGATACTGGAGAGGGGGGGAGAGGGAGTGAGTGTGCAAGGCGGAAACACGGCCTACGTCAAAATGGTACCCGGCGAGATGATCGATCTGGGAGAGGGGTAGAGGGGGAGGGGGAGCGAGACAAAGCGCACCTCATCGTGTGCGAGGTCGCACACGCTGCGGGAGAGGGGCGCCGTCGCCTCGCTTCTCGCGCTGGTAACGTCGGAACTCAGTGCTGTGTGGAACATTGAGCTTATATATCATGTGCACAGTTTTAGCCGCGCACCTTCAACCCCGTCGAAGGCTTTGCTCGCCAGACTCCGCTTGCAGCCGCGTCAGACGCATAATTGCCTTTGGGGCGCCCGTCGTCAGGCTTCCGCTGTGTCCTGGATTTTCAGTTATTTGGTATGCTTTCCGCGAGAGCGGTGGTAATGGTAGGGGGTAATCGCAGTCCGATGGTCCTCGTTGAGCGCTCACCTTCTTAGACGCTATTTGATCGGTTGAAACTCATCCGAGAAACGTTCTGTTCGGTCGTCGTTCAGAACTTTCTCGCTGTCAGTTCTAACAAAACAGCGTCGTTCTGAACGCAGTTGAAACTTGGCGTCAGGCCCTTATAGGGGTCTGCGCCGTCCTTTGGCCCGTGGGGCGGCTGGGGCCGCTAGCGGCTAGGGGCTAGGTAGGGGCTAGGGCTAGGTAGGGCGGCAGAGCCAGCGGGGTCCAAAATCGGTCGAGCACCGATTACGGCCGACGAAATCGGTCGAGGACCGATTTTCACCGATTTTGCGGGAGTTGCCGAATGGCGTGGGAAAGCCGCTCAGGCAGATCGCCCGCCTTGTTCTGCGCGCTCACACTCACGAACAGCGACGTCGGACGGGCCAGCAGAGGCGCCCCACACAAAGAGAACACGCGCGAGGGCTGTATATGGTTCTAAACCGGGATTCCGTGCGTCGAAGGTGCGTGTTGGGCTCTGCCCCCGGAACGCTCGCTAACGCAGATAATAGGGGCAACGCGACGGACGGCGTGGGGCGGGGGGCGGGGCAAGTAGAGAGATTGAAAATAACGACAGGAGGCGGTATAAGTGCGAACGAGGGGAGAGGTGGACGCGGCGGGGGACGACGGGCGGCGGGCCGCTCTTCAGGACATCGACATATCCCCAACGCCAGGGCTCAACCTCGCACGTTGCGTCTGAAGCAGCCCCCTCCCTTCCCTTCACCTTGTACCTCCCCTCGTCTCTGGAGACATCCCTACCCATGTCCCCCATTCACGACAACCCTCCACGCCCGGCATGACCCCTTCTCCCGATCACCATTCATTTGCATCCCCTTCTTGTCTCTACCCCTCTAGTAGTAATACCTAGATGTGTAGTTATCTTGAATATGCATCTCTTTCACCCGTAACTTGCCCTTCCGACCCAAAAGAAGAGCGCGACGCGCTCATTTTGCCGCGCAGCGCGAGCAAAATGTCGACAAGTTGACATTGAGCCCGAGGACAATGAGCATCATTTACGCTGCACGATAACGACAGGCGCGGCGAACATTGATAACCGTAGGCGACGAGCAGTTGCGCGGCTTGCTTTCGAGGGCGCGCTACCGCGCGCCACGCAGATCTCGCTGGCCAGCTCTTCGAGCTTTCCACCGGCCCCTCCGGGGCCGGACCACGCTGGCTATGACCAAATTTTCGTGCGAACTGCCTTCCATTTGTAAAAATCACCTCTGAACGTCACAGCGCCGGACGATGGAATTTCAATTACGCCTTTGTTCCGCCCTGGCTCTCGCCACCATGGACTTCCTTGACGGTTGAGTGGTCAAGCTTTCACTTGTGATTGACTATACTCATGAACCGTGCAGCTACTCTCAACCGCACAAAGAACGTGAATACCCTCCGGAGCTTCCACCACTTCGCCCGCGTCAGGTCTGTATCACTATCTATGCGCCCATCCCTGGCCATTTACTAAAATCATCAGCGCCTCCGTCTAGACATCGTCTTCTGTTATGCTCGGTACTCGTTACACTGTCGTGGAAGATTGGCAGGACGTGTCCAGATGGATAAACTATCGAATTGGGCGTACACAGAACGTGGTCTAGTCACGTTCACGGCTACGTTACCATCACGAACGTGGCCTTCATGAATGATGGAGCCTACGTCGCCCACGAGTGGACATCCCCGACCTACAACTTGTCTGCCATGACGTTGATCCAACGGTATAAGAAGTTCAACTCGGGTCTCGATTATCGCCAAAAGGAAGACCTGCTCCTTCCCGAATGCGTCATATCGACTTCATGTCTCGTCCCTCGCCGTTGCTGGCAATTCCCCGGCGACACGGGCCATATTGGCATCCACCTTCCACGCGCTGTCGCTGCGTCGGCGATATCCTTATACTATCCTGGGGACAATCTTCTGAACGCCGACGATCCTGCTATGCCGAGGCAACTACGGGCCTGGAGTCTCATCGACGATGTCACCGTACGGCGGGCAGGAAATGCTACCACCGAAAACCCCGGCTATTTCTACCAGGAGTCTACCAACTACACCGACTACCGTGCATGGAGCTCGTCGCAGCTGGCCAAGTCTGTCTTTCTACTGCTCGGCACATGGGAGAATCCTGTGCGCCACGTTGCGGGATACACGGAATTCAAGATCCCGAAGTCGACGCTGACAGTTGAGTCCGAGCTGATGATTTTGGAAGTAAGCTCTAATTGGGATGTACACAAGAATACGTGTTTGTACATGGTAGGCATACACGCACTCGAAGGCTGAAAATCACATATTTAGCGAGACTTGCTTGTCCGATAGGCTAAGGTCAAGGCCATTGATCCCGCTAACTGAACGTGCCTATGGCGCCGCGTCGAGTCCAGTCTGTTGTACGGCGTCCTCTCGTCAACTAGCACCTCCCACCACAGATCTACTCGGTGCCTGTGCACTCGCGCATGCGTATCGTTTGGCAGCAACGGGTGGCGCACTCTCGGACTCCCCGACATCTGCAGTCACGTCGGGTATAGGTGAGTAACACGAAAGTGGAAGTGATCGGAGTAAGTAGGCACCAGTCGCGCGAGTGCAAGTCACTTGCGCAAGTCCTGACATGCGCGGCCGGGCTGGCTGACTCATCTAATGGCGTCTATTTGTCCAGCGGGGTTGCGCACGTGTCGTCGTGGGCGCCAATCATTCCTGCATCCTTCCACCGCGTCGTCGTCGCCGCCACCGTGCTTGCCTGTGTTTTGAAGCTCTCGCCCTTTGCAATATGACTGAACTGTCGCCGGAGGACCTGGAGGATCTTGCTGCGCTCCTCGAGGAGAACGGCGGAGTCGCTATGCTTCAGCGTTACATTGATGAGGTGCGTGCTGTTCTCGTTGTTGACGCCTGTCTAACGCATAATCACAGGTAGTCTCACCTACGATCATCAGGATGAAGAGGATTACTGTCGACAACGCCGAAGAATGGGTCGACAAATTCACCGACTGGATCGTTGCCGCCTCCCAGCAACGTCATCGCACCAGCTCCACGCCCTTCCGCTCCATCTCAAATACTTCTAGTGAGCAAGATGCCTACAGCACTCCAGCGAAGGCAACTTTCTCTCGAGCCAGCAAAGCTATTGTATCGCCTGTAACGCCCTATCGAGCCCCGAAAGCTATTGCAACGCACAAATCTACTGTAACGCCCTGGCGAGCCCCGAGCTCCTCGCTTCCTCCTTCGTCTCCTCCGGGCTCTACACCGAGGCGGCAACCTTCGTTACCTCCCCTTGATCTTTACGAATACTCGCCGCCCCAGACCGTAACTATGCCTATCATGCAACCCTCGGACGCGCGCCCGCTTCCAGACGAATTTTATCACCTCACAGACCTAGACTCATGCTGGTCAAACTCCATCCACAACACAGACCGGGATTCATGACAGATATCGCGAACTGCACGACCGTTGTGGTAAGGCATATTGCCGGGAGGGAATGCATAAGCAACAGGAGAGGCGCGCGTGCGTGTATGCGCACGGTGTGCTGCCCTCGTACCAGCTTGTGCTGTACCAAGGTTTGTAAACCACCCCGTGAATTTACGTAGCCCGGTTTGCAAACTGTACGTGAGCTTCACGGGAACGGCATTTGCCGACCCGAGAGCCCGCCGCTGCCTTCCGGGGTGCCGGGCAATGTCCAAAACGAGCACCGGCGGGCTGATAAACACAGCGCGTGGCCTTCCCGTCGCCGGGAGGCTCACGTGCTGCACTGATGCGCCGTCGGTGACGTCACCCCGACATGCCGACGCGTCGGGGGCGCGTCGCGCGCGCCCGCCGTCGCCGTCGCTCGTCACTCCGGGCGCGTAAATTCACAAAAATTTATATAATGTACTATATTATCTAGCTGATGTGGTATATGGTAAGGGGGAGGGGCGAGGAGCAGCAAAAGAGCGTGAAATGGGCGGGCGAAAATTTTCGCCGGCCCTCAACGCGCTCGCGCTGCTCGTGTAGGGGGCGGGGGCTTGCGGGACGGGTGGGGGCATGTACGAGGATGTCCCCTGAAGTAGGGGACGCGTGACCGCGCCGGCAGACGCATGCATTCACGCTGAGCGACGAGGTTGCGGCGAGGGCGGAGGACATCGTTCCCCATGCGATCGCAGGCCATGCCCGGTGCAGGGCGCGCTGAGCGTCGCTCAGCGCACCACAGCGCACGCGTACGGCACCAGACGACATGCAGCAGCATGTCGCTAGTGTGCACGAGCCGAGCACGTTGTACGTGGCTCGCACTGCCGCTGCCGCTCACGGACGCGGAAGCGCCCGCTAAGAGCCCGCGCCAGGACCATACCCAGGCGCTGTGCTCCCTAGAAAGGGCAGACAGACGCTCAGAGCAGGCGTCGGGGCGTCAGGCCGCGTCGTTGCGTGACAGCAACTGTCGCGCGTGGCCTCGCGACGCCGGTGAACAACGTTGTCCGCGCTATTGGCGTCCACAAAGCGGTAGGTAGGAGAGGGGAAGGACGCGTGGGGTGGGTGGGGGCGCGTGGGCGCGTGGGGGCGCAAGGGTGGGGGGGGGCGCGTTGATAGCAGCGCGGTGGCGGCAGGTGGCCGCGTATGCGTTCGCATTGCCTCAGAGGGCTCCCCGCTTAGTCCCCTACCTCGCTGTGGGCAAAGGTGGTAGAGGCCGCTGCTGGGGAGCTCTCTGAGACGGTGTACGCGCGTGCGCGGCCGCCTCAGGTCTGCACAACGAAAATCGACAGTATTAGTACCATTGACGCGTCATATGGCTAGCAGACGCACCTTACAGGGCCCCCGTGCCCGTACCCTGCGTCTTCCACGCGCCCAGCGCGTTTGGCGGCGACCGTGCGGCGGCGAGATGGTGGTCGGAGGAGAGGAGCATGCGTGACCGTCACGTCACGAACGCGTCTGCATGAGCGCGTTCGGCGGCGCGCGCGGGCGATGCTGAGCCATCGCATCCCATGCTCACTCACAAAACAGCGTTTGACTGCACATCTTGTACTTTAGATCTCTGATATAGGGCCAGATGTAATTGTACTTAGCCAAAACATATCGTAATGGTGATATAGACTAGAATCAGCCACTGTCAGCCGTTCACTGGCCTTATCCAAATAATCTGAGCCTTCTCCTACAGTAGTTATACATGTTATAGGTACATATAAGCGATATCTTCTAGTCCTGAAATTTTTGAAGGAGGATCCCTGCAAGGGAAGCACGAGAGTGGCATCTCGCTTCAGAGAGAGAACAAATGCAAACCCCTCGATTTCATTCACTCCCTCATACAACTCGTTCATCAGTTACCTACCTTCCCGCCGTTCAAATCGTTTGAAAATTTCGGATATATATGCCTGAGGTACTCTAAGCAGTATCGTTGTGTTATTTTGTGCTCTCATGTAATGTGGCCGTTTGCCGAGACTGTCGAACACAACGACGAGGGCCCTCGGATGCCGGTCCGAGGGTCGGACCGACATCCGCGCGGTCCCGAAGAACACTGTTTGCGGTCCCTAAGAACACGCTATAGATGCGCGCGCACCACCGACGGCGCATTCCATGCCGCCGATGGCTCCCGCGGCCTCCCCCTCGCTCCCTACCCACTGCACACACCTTCCCCAGGGCATCACGCACCGCTTCGAGCGTGATCGCGGCGTGACCGTCACTCGAACCTCTCCTCTCCCCTCCATCGTCTCCGCATGCCCTCGTCGCCCGTCAACTCGCCAACACGCTGAGGGAGAACAAAGCGGAAACGGGGGATCAATGAATCCCCCCTAGGTGCGTCATTACACAAGATTGGAGGACTACAAGCTAACTAAAAACACGGGCCATGCTCGCTGCGAGCCGCGCTCGCTTCCTCACACACCGGCACAAGAGGTAGGGCAGCGAGAGCTGCCCTACGCTACATCCTTCTTTCACCCACATCACTCCCCCCACCCTGCCGCCTAACGCGATGCCGCGCGCAAAGCCCGTCGTCGACGCGCGTCGAGGCCTAGTGTGTGGCGTTGCGCGCGCGCCGCTGCCCCCCACCCCCCCTCGCGTCCGCGCCACCGTCTGCATCTGTGCACCCTCATAGGGTGCTTAGTGCTCGGGTATGCGTGCCGGGGCCGCAAGGGCGCATGCTCACGACCGCTTGCGCTGGCGGGAGGGCGAGCTGAGCCTGGCCGCGCACGACGCGCAGCGTCTCAGCGCGCGCCTATCGGCGCATACTATGGTGCGCGGTCCATGACACGTGGAGCGGGAGTGCGCTTCAAAAGCGCTTCCGACGCCCGCTACCACCGCGATCGTGCTGTTCGATATGGACGCTAACGCAGCGCAGCGCGGCAGCGCCTTCCACCAAGGCGAAGGCATTGCCTATGCCCTCCCCCATCCTCTCCTCACGCTCTACATAAGCCCCCGCCCCCTACACGAGCAGCGCGAGCGCGTTGAGGGCCGGCGAAAATTTTCGCCCGCCCATTTCACGCTCTTTTGCTGCTCCTCGCCCCTCCCCCTTACCATATACCACATCAGCTAGATAATATAGTACATTATATAAATTTTTGTGAATTTACGCGCCCGGAGTGACGAGCGACGGCGACGGCGGGCGCGCGCGACGCGCCCCCGACGCGTCGGCATGTCGGGGTGACGTCACCGACGGCGCATCAGTGCAGCACGTGAGCCTCCCGGCGACGGGAAGGCCACGCGCTGTGTTTATCAGCCCGCCGGTGCTCGTTTTGGACATTGCCCGGCACCCCGGAAGGCAGCGGCGGGCTCTCGGGTCGGCAAATGCCGTTCCCGTGAAGCTCACGTACAGTTTGCAAACCGGGCTACGTAAATTCACGGGGTGGTTTACAAACCTCAGTACAGCAAAAGGTGCTCGTACGGGCAGGCGGAATCGGACTGGAGGCAGCTCGACATGGGCGGAGTCGGAACAGCGGCCAGGGAAGCGAATGCGACACATACAATATTCAACCCTCTTCCACAAATGTAACCCTTCGCTATGCCTTCACTCTTGCGTTACTTCTTTTTCAATGCCGCACGTCTTCCTTCTGCATGCTTCTCCTTCCCTCATGCCCCACTATCCGCTCTTCCATATAACCCCACGACACCCTATGAACGGCCTATGAACGTCCTTCCTTTAGCGCCGCCGATACCCCCTGGATACCCCTACACACCTTGATCCAACTCTGCGACTCGGATGTGGTGAACGAAAATTGTAAGTACGGACGGCTGCGAAAGATCGCGATGCATCGATGTCCCGACTGACGATGGTCCGCTGCGGCCATGGGTTCACGCGAATCTCTCAAGTACCAGCCGCATGCATTCTAGATAGAGCACGAGTAGTACATGATGGGGCGGATAGGTGCACTGGATCCGCATGCAGTGTGGGGTGGAGGCGACGAATGCGCAGAATGGAGGTGCTGAGTGCAGAGGCCACGAATACAGGACCCGACGTGTAGGGATGTACTCTCGGCATTGTGCAACGAGCTGGCACTAAGACGGGGTGAACTGGAGGACGTCGAAGTGAAGAAGCTGAAGTCCTCTTCGAGCGCCCGAATAGTAGCCGCGGCAGCGCACCGAGGAGTCGGAGGATATAAGTGCAGGTTCAGCAACTGAAGACTAAGAACTTCGAGGTGCAAAACATGGTAGATGGATGGAAGAAGAAACTGGAGAGGGCGGTCGACCATGATCATGACGCGCCACGTTTTGGCGGCGGCCTATAAGGGGGCGGATACTTGAGGATTACGGAGCGCTTATGAGAACGACGCGCAGGCGCGGCGCCATGCCCTTATGTTGCCCTTCTGAGCGAGTCTAGTCGAGGCGCTCTGAACTCAGCATGCCTGCGCGCGCCCTTCGATGGCGGATGAAGTGGTTTTGCCGGCGGCCCCGGCGCTTCGGCGACCTCTCCTTTCTCACCTCGTTCGCCTTCCTGAGTGGGAAGAGATGGAGTGCTGGGATAGCCTAGGAGCTCCTGAGAGAACGGATGGTGAAGGCCCCGGATGGGATGCTGCACGCGTCTAACACGCCGAAAGCTGTCTACGGTCGGGCCGGTGGGCCCGACTGGTCTAAGCGTTCCCTCGTAAGCCCTCCCAGTCTCCCTACTGCAATGCGCCCCGCAATAAGAAACAAAATGGCTTCCAGCTTAGCTATCAATTGTCTGAGGACGTAGAGAGATGTGGCGATCCCAGAAGTCCACTCGCGTCTCTTTCCCTGCTTTGGCATCTGGTGCGTCGTGAAAGTTAACTTGACGAAATCACCATCTGCTTTTGAGACCAGCACGTAGCTTCCATGCCAGTTCCATGCCGACGCGCGCAATCCCTCTCCTCTCGCCCTTTCGCCGGCTTCAACTTCATAAGTCACGACTGTTCTCAGGGAGCTAGCAAAGCCACGCGACTCCTTGCTGCGCGACCAGGCGTCACACGCCAGATTGCACTCTGAGATCGCAGGGAGTCAATAGCAAGAAGAGAAGTTAATACTGATCCATTTTCCCTATGCAGCAACAATGTCCTGTCAATGGCACCAGCGACACCCGCCTCTGCAAGCGCGAAGGACCGCGCGCGTCCACATCGCTGTCTGCAGCACCTCCCGGTTCGCAGCCAAGACCGCCATTGAAGCCGTATAGATGCCCATCTCTGCGTTGGGGTGCGGGTTCGGTGCTTCGGGGGATGAGAATTGATTTACTAAGTCGCCGTTAGCGGATGTGAGAACACGAGTATGACGAGCACGCACATGCTGGCTGCTGCGCGACTTCCTCGGGCGTCACGATAAGAGGACTGGGCGGCCTCAGGGACCTCTGGCGTGGCCAGCGCCTCAGCGGCAATGGACGTCGCCGAGGACATTGCCGCTGAGGCGCTGGCCACGCCTTTCAGATAGTCGGCGAGAGTGACGGCCGGTTGGTCCACTTCGGTTACGGCTCTTGACCGTCGGGAGTCATCAACACGTCGGATGTTGGCTTCTCAACGGCAGCTGTCGGGCCCAGAGGGCGGCTCTCAATTCATCTTCACCTTCACCTTCCTCCTCAACGAGCATAGGCTCCTCCTAAGCAGAACGATCTATCTCTGCTTCAGCGGTATCTCCTACTCGATTGGCGTCACCTCCTGCTCCATAGGCGCACATTCTGCCGCCTGATAGATGCATCCCCGCGCGGATTCACAGCGTCCTTTTCTTCCTGCTTGAATTCCACATCCTCAATGGCGGCAATAGGGATTTTGACCGCAGATCCGCACCTTGACAAACGACTCCAGGAAGAACGGCTTCTTGACGTCCGTACGTTCAAGGTTGCGCGTTGCGGTGAGCGTCGAGCCTTCCGTATACACGTTCAATGCGCCGTACCGTGCAAGGACATCAAGAAGTGCAGGGACGCTGGATATCGTAAGTGCTGGGGCGGCGAGCGATACTGCAGCGATGAGAACGCTCTTCATAGTAGCCGCGGCCGGGCTCACCGGAGTCAACGAAGCGCCGCAGTACGCCCGCGTGCATGCCGAGGAGCTCTCGCTGCACCTGCCCGACGTCTCGCGAGTCGCCAACACGTCTTCATGTGGTCTCACCGGCGCGCCTGCGCGAAATATTGATCATCGAGGTCTCGGACGTGTCGGACGGTGGGTCTTCTGGGGAAATCGAGCGGGAGGACGCAGACGAGGACGAGGAGATCGGGCAGGAGGAGGTCCTGGCAGCGGAAGACGCGAAGGAGGCCGCGCTTGTCGAAGCCCTCGTCCCCGGTCTCATCGACGAGGAGGCGGGAGTCAAGAACACTGTCGTCGAACACAACGAAGTGGTTATCCGGACCGCCATTAAGATCGACACCGCTGCCCCCTAAGAGTAGATGTTGCATACTAAGTCCATCGAAGATACCCCTGCCGACCTTGTCAATGTTCCTAGGCTCATTTGTATCCCATACCATTACGATGCAACGACGATAGTAATGACCAATGCCAATATTTTGGTTCTAGGGCAGTAGACCCAGGTAGACAGATGCATACAGGCGCAAAGGGTTGCCTCGCTTTGGGATATTGTCAAGCTGCTGTCCCATTGACGACTGATGAAACACCGATGACTATATGCGATGCAATCAGAAAGTGCACCGAGTGTGCGACAAGGGCATACCGATTATGATGATGTCGCTGGGAGAAGCTTCATAGTTGCGCTCGTTCATCCATTCGGTAATGGTGCTAGCACGAACGCGAACCTCGCGCTGACTTCCCTCCACGGCGCCAAGCATCTTCATCTCAAGCTCTTCTATTTTGAGAAAAGAGCCACGGCAAAAGTAAACCGCGTACCTCTGGGTAAAGACCCGCTTCCGATCACAACGCCGCTGAACTGGCAAACGAACGAATGAGTCGTCTAGCTTAGGAAAACACAGACTTTGAAGCAGGTGGCAAGTGTTTACCTTCTTATTAATACAGAGCCATGTGCGAGTACCCTCTATGCGCACAGCGATCAGTCCACCAATTCGTGAGCCACGATCACCAGTCCCGAAGCCGGGTGTAAGCTTGGTATCGTTGAGGTCGGCTGCGCCTGCTTCACGGGTTGCGGGAATATGGGAGATACGCCGTCCGGAACTCCCGATGTCCGGTAGGCTTTGCTAGCGGTGAAGGTGAAGGTGAAGGTGAGCTTCCGCCCAGAGAGTACATGCTCAAGTCGAGGGGCTCGCTGCAACTGCCGACCACAGACATAGAACTGGCTAGTCATGAGAGGCCGTCAGATCACTTCTTACAATATGGGACGTACTTGGGACCATTGACGGTGAGCTCATATGTTTGCGACGAGCCTAGCGCCATGGATAGGCTGATCTGCTCGACCTGTAATAGGCGATGAGCTTACAAAGCCTTCCACAGGTATCATATGTACCTTGGACGGCGTTAGTACGCACATCGTCGCGCAGTTTAACCCGTCGAGTGCCGGGAAAAACGACAAGACTAGCTCCGTACGCTCCACTTGTGATACAATCTCTCGTCCAAGGGACACGTTCTGCAGTCGATAGCTATGGCCAGAAGGTAGGGTGAGCGGTTTTCCGGGGAGCAAGGTGACTGCCCTACACAGATGGTGAGTACGTCCGAAGGGTGACTGGGTTAACTCACCATAGGGACTGGACGTTATCATGGAGCGATACGTCGTTCATTGTATTACTTGTCGACTCTCCTGAGGCTCCCTTCCCACCAGTGGAAGACAGTCAGTGTCGAAGCTTACGGACCTAGACAAGCGAACAGATCCGTCCTGATCTGTCTGTCAATGGGAAGGTGGGTATCAGCCGCTGCCGGCAATCACGTGTCATTGACAATTTGTGGCAATTTTGTGATCTCATGGCGGATAGTCGGACCGAGCGTCCAGTCCAGGACGGGCCGCGGCGCTCAGCAGACGCTGGGCAGCGCCAGGAAGCCTTGAAGCTTGGAATCCGGTCGGATTATGTAGCGACTTACAATCGCGCGGCGATGGGGACTTCCGACGCTTCGCTGAGACCATGTCCAAGAAGAAAAGGTAAGTGCCGCCGCTTATCAATCGCACCAAGCCCAGCCCTGAGCCCAGTGTATTGAACTCAACCCCCTTACCCTTACAGCATGTTCCGACCTATCTGAGCTCTCCTAACTACCTATATGTAAGCGCGATGTGCGAAAGGAGCAGACCACCGCCCCCGCGCTATCCGGCGACTTCCGCGAAAAATCGGCTCACGAGTCACTGTCGTTCCCAAGCCGGTCATAATCGGCGGGGGATGGGCTCGCTTTATTCCCTGACCGCTCCTCCAAGAAACCGGTACGAAGCTCAAGGGCAGCCCAACGCGACATGGCTTTGACTGCTCAAGCGCTCATGATCTGGTCAAGCCTCAAAGCTTTTCGTCTTTGAGACTTCCAGCCTCCGTGTTCCAGAGGTCAAAGCCCCGAACCATCGTCCGTACATATAAGACTTCGAGAATCGAACCCTTTCTCACTAGCTTCGTTCCGCTTCGTTTGACCATCATGAGGATGGCCGCGGATGATCATACAATCGACCTCTCTACCCTATCCCTGCATCAATGGCCTCGGCTGATGGATGTAACATTTTGTCTGCCACAGCAGCCTCTCGCAGCGATACCACGATACCACGAAGATGCCCAAAGTCCAGTTGTCGAGATGATTTCCTAGCAAGTTAAAGTAAGTCGTCCTATATGCCTGTCTTCTTCGTGAATCTGACCTGGAGCTCTTTGTAGACCACCTGCTTCATTCCCAGCCCAGAAACACATCAGTGGCTCGAAGTTACCCGTGTTCACACCTAAAGTGGGTTCCCTTTTCCCAGAAGAAGCGTCGCTTGCTGAACATTAGGCTGGAAGGCTCCTTCCAGCCAAAGGCGGCAGTTGATATCAATGCGCGCCGACCTCGAGCGTTCTCCACGACGGACCACTCGAAGCCTCTGAAGTTTGTGGCTCGCGTGTGGCTTCTCATGTTGCGAAGCGCGTCGACGTGTCGAGTCTCGTATTCAACGCCTGCCGTGCCCAAGCCTACACTCGCCACGCGGCCGGGTAGCCAGTGTACACCTAGAATATTGCATAAACAACATCTCCGACATCTGCCCATGATCATAGCTCTCACGAGACTCAGTTTGTTAAATGAACTACTCGTTGGTCCTTTACTCTGCGTCCCAGCCTGCTTGTCCTCTCCGCCGAAATACTACCCCGCCATTGTGTTGGCCTCGTTGGCAGGATATTCATCATGATATAAGTACATCGCCGTGAGCTCACCTGAATGCGCGGCGCCCATAAGTCTTCTGCTCGTCGCCGCGGTCGTCCGTGAAGATGTCCAACGTTGAGAGTGACGACTTTCGAGTCCATTATGCGAGTAACGCGACCTTCGCCTCCGTCGAGCGCATATTCCGCTTGGACCGCCATACGCGGTACAGTCTCGCGCGTCGGGGGCGCGGGGGCCAGTACTAAAAGCGTTGCAATTGGGTACGTCGGGATGCAACCTCCGTCAGGAGTCCTGTTGATGGTGTCGTAGCGAACAGAGGGCATGATAGACATGTGTTAGTGGGTATGCGACGTGGTCTGAGTGACTGACCAGAGAATGCGGTCTGTGTGGTCTAAGTGCTGAATAAGCAGGCGGTCTGTGCGGGACTAACCCTACCCGAAATCGCAACATTGGTACGTGAGAGCGCTCGGCACAGATCGTGGCGTCGCTCCTCCTGCTCACGCGCGCCCAGTATGAGCTCGGCGGCGTGTGCCGGCTTCCATTATAAGAGCTGGGAGAGATGGCAATGGCAGCGCGGATGCATGCAAGGAGAGCGGACTTGCTGCTAACCGTACGCGTGGACTGCGAGCACGGCAGTGTGGGCCATGTAAGTAAGTGAGTAGATGTCGGCGTACTTGTGTAAATCACGAAATTGGGCACGCGAGGTGACTCAGACTGTGCTGCATGACGCGATCAAGTCGGACACCGGGGATAAGCATGGTGATCCCTGCAAGCTACCTTTGGATGCCAGCGAGTGCACGAGAGGATCAGACTCACCCATATGTGGCGCGACATCGACGGGTGTGATGCGCAGGACACTTGGAATTGCGGTCAGCTGCGTGCGTGCCCAGTAAGACGCAGGCGCAAGGGACACATGTTGAGAATGTGCCGCGACGCGATACGGCAGCGTGTACTCGCGGTCCTATGTGACTCGCAGTCAGCATGTTGAATGGCGAGATCGGTGGTGGTCGCACAATCTGCCGCGTGTGACAATGCGGGAGGGTACAAGTGGCGGGGCTTGCTCGCATTTCGGGTTGAGAGTGGTCGGCCGGCACTGCCCATCACTGCGCGTGTACAGCGAAAAACGCGTCCATGCTGTAGGTAAGTAGGGGATCACGCGTCCTGCCATGGGTGGACGGGTGCCCCTCAGCGATCCCGGGCTCCCCCTGAGCAGTGGAGAGTGCGGCGGAAGACACGGAACGTAGACGATTCGACTCTGCGCGTGAAGACTCTGCGTATGTGGGGATTGGAGCAGACAGCCACGACGCCCGCACAGGTACAAGATGCAGGAGTTGAGCGATATCGGCGCGGACGGCGGTGTCGGAAGCTGGTGCCGCCTCTTCGGGATCGTCGAGGTGCACCTCCCTTCAGAGATATCGAGGCCCAGGCCCCAATTTCTGTCGAGCACGAGCCTTGCCTATGTCAAGGGCGAGTACGGATCATGATAGCAGCTCACCTCGCCATACGAATCTGCGCGTTAAGGCGTCTTATAGCTGATGGCGCACCGGCATAGCCAGCTGGCTCGAGAGCGAACACAGTGAGCGTCCATGTGAGTCTTAGTGTCGCCACGGTGCTAGTAATCAGCGGACAGCGGCGACACGGGCGAGGTGAAGCTGGCCCTGCCGCTGTCGAAGTCGAAGGGCTTGGGAGACAGCATTGCCGGTGGAGAAGGCTGCAAGTGCGGTCGAGAGGGTGATCGACAGACTCCGCAGAGACGGAGACGTCGCTTCGAGATCAGCGAACGTCGAGTGCAAATACGAGTGATGACTCGCTGAGGAACGTCATGTCAGCGTCTTCTTCAGAGCCAGGGGTAGACGAGCGACCAGGCTGGCGAGAGAGGTGGTTTATTTGCCATGCTTTTGCATTCTTCTCTACAGTCAAGCTTGGGCAACGATGCAGTCGAGCCCAGAGCTGACTCTAAGACGGGCTGTCTTCAAGAGCGGCGAGGATCCCGATGACGAAGGGCGACGTCGACAACGCAGTCGCGAGTTCGCCATCGACCTTGAGAATGTCAGCAGAGACATGAGGCGGAGTAAGTAGAGCGCTGTACTCACCGTGCCCTGCTCTCCGGACGGCGGTACGTTGCATCGTCGCTTCAAGTCGGCAGGGTGAGCAAGGGCGCAGGCGGAGGGTGTAGGGCGTATTGTAGACCTTCGACTCTGAGGGAGTGCCACGCGAACTCGCCCACAACAAATGCGAGGAACCTCCAAATTTGATCAGCTTGAGCTTGCTCAACAGTTGAGTATTCACCAATAGTTGCTCGCCGGACGGCAATCCATATATACTCATCGCCTAAGTCACCCGCTCGCCGCGCGATGACAACAATTTCGGCCTGACAACAATGAACGTGTCGTGTGAGAGGGAACATATTTTGTCTGGAGAGTGCGGTGAAAGTTGAGAGCGATGGACAATATCATGCACTTCTTGGACGTCGTCAGGCCTGTCTCCACGATGCCTGGCGCGCCTTGAAGGCGGTAGGCACATCCTGATCGTCTGAAGGGCCACAACTGTCGCTGGGCACAAAGTTGCAGGCCTCGATAACGTTAAGCCCGTCTGGTGTCGCTCAGCCGCCCGCGGGACGCATACGCAGGTGGAAGTTAGCAATGCGACATGCAGCATGATAAATCACGCACCTCGCTCGCCGGACGGCACAGGCTGTATACCCATCGCCTGACGGGCACACATCCTCGTTGCCACAGTTGCTTTTACGTTAGTCAGCCCAGAAGCCCCCTCGACAGAATATGAGCCACTCAAGAACATCAGCGATATGTTCTTGGACGCCAGATCCTAAGTTGCCTGCTGGGAAAAGAGTGCCTCTCAACGAAGATTCCACCGTGAAGCACGCTTTCGAGGTGGCCGACATTCGCTTGATAACGTAGAAGTTGACGAAGACGTCTACATGCCGGTGAGCGGTATAAGGTAAGGAAATAACGCAACAACGTACCACCGACATGCTCTCGTGCCAATAAGTATGTGATTACGGATGGCGCAAGGCAAACACCACGTCAAGGAAGACAGGCACACCCGGCTTCCGCAGGGGACGCGTACCTCAGCGTACGGAGTCAACAAAGTGAAGAGTATTGATAAACGAGATCAGCGCAGAACTGCGAACTCATGCGAAAGAATAGCGGCGGCGCTGCGCGCTCCCTCCTTCCGTGCGGTTGTCTCCGGCGTCCCGCGTCGCGGCCGGCTGCATTGCGAGCCCTCTACATGAGTCTTGGAAAGATCTTCGGTCAATAGGCCTTGTTGTAAACTCACCAAAAGAAGAGTCGGCGCTGCGAGCGGCCCCTACGCGCGACCTTCTGCCGCGCGGCCCTCCCCGTCGTCCCGCCTCATGGCAATTACAGTGCGCGGCGCAACCACCCGCAGCCTCGCTGAGAACCCCCACCCAGGACCTAGCAGGGAAGTCAGTAAGAAAGCATTCCACGAGCAAAGGGGCACTTACCGAAAAGGATGTCGGCGCGTAGCACCGCCCTCCTGCGCCGCCTTCAGCCGCGCTGTCTTCCGCCTCGCCTCAGTGCGCAGCGGTGGCAATGCGCCCGCCCACACCGTCGCCGGGGCGCTTCACCCAGATACTAGCTGAAAGATCGGTTGAAAGGTATGCCACGAGCAAATGGGCATTCACCGTTGACAAAGACGGCGCTGCACGCCGCACCCCAACCGCATTCGTCTCCCCCGCCCCTCCAACATCCATCAATGGCGACGCGGAGTCCCACACCGTGGTTCGTCGCCGAACACCTCAATAAAATGTCAATGAGGAGTCAACAGCGCGGAAGATAAACTCGCCAAAGTAGAAGATGATACTATCCATGGTCTACAGTACCTATCCCCCGTATAAGCCTCACGAAGGCACGCCCGTGTACCCTCAATTGCTTACTCTCATCCTCTTGCTAGTGCATACATCTCATTCACTCACTCTTTGTTCGTTCGTTCCTCCTCCTCACTCGCTGCTGCTCACGCTCAGTCCATCTGTCTTTCATCTCAACACATAGTCCATTTTTGACAACAACAAGGTGTACATACTACCATGTACCCCTCATCGCGCGGGTCCGTCGGCAAGTGCAGATATTGCGCTGTGTCCACCACCCGCCTTTGCTACCACTCCAACATCGCTACCGCCGCTGCCTCTTTCCAAGTCTCAAGCTGCCGCTCAAGATTCCGAATATTCTCGCGCGCTTTGCGAAGCACTGCCACCAGCTCTGCATCCAAGTCTTAAACTGTGAGGTCAGAGTTGAGTGAGACCATGGACAGAATCTACTCACCTCGCCTAACAACTCTATCCGCATAGGTTTAGCACGCGCTAGTGGTGGGCCAACAGAGCTCAGACCAGGGCGCAGGCGCAGGACTTGGCTCAGATGCAGGCGCCGTAAGGGACCGCGTGGATGTTAGCGCCACCGAGAGCGAAGCGGTGACACGGGCGAGATCAACAAGCTTGACAATCTTGGTAGCAAATAAGATGCAGCTGTGATGAGCACGGGTTCAGTCGAGGAGAGCTTGGGTCCGTAAATGTAAAGTTCCGACGGAAGGGTTCTGGCCTGGGTAAGGGGGTCAGCGCGCGCAATGATGGCGGAATTGACACAACAAGACCTATCTATCTTGTACGCACGGCGTCGGAATGACGTGGGCCTAAAAGCTGCGCGAAAGGATTAGAGAGCATGCATTCTGTTATGGACAGCTTCGAGGCAGAGGTCGCAACGGCGGGCGCGGGGGCGCGGCGGCGGGGCGGCGAGTGAAGGCAGTTGTGGAGCAGGAGCCGGACGGTAGCTTGACGGAGGGGTGGGGCGCTGGTGCCGTGGGTGGAGGGGGCGAGGGTGGGAGCGCGTGGAAGTGGACTGCGCGAAGCTGCTGCCGGAGTTGGAGCGCGGGGCGGGGCGGATGAGATTTGTGGTCGAGGGTGAGGGCTGGGGCAGCGGCTCGTCATCGCCTTTAACGTTGTTGTTCTTGCGCTTCCAGGTGGCCAGCGAGGCTGGGGGGTCTCAGTATCCTCTTGTTCGGCAGCAATGGCTGTGCATTTGCGACTTTCTGTGATCTGGTCAGCAAGAGATGCGAGCGACGGTAGGGAACACACTTGGCGATTGTCGTCTTCGGCGGCGTGACAGATGTTGCACGGCAGTGAGGGAGCGCGAAGGTGCCAATGCAGCCCTCTCGTGCATGTCGTCACATACAGCGGGGTCATGCCATGCAGGCGCTGCGTTGTGCTGAGGGCTTTGGAGACTGAGTACGACCGCTCTTTGGGCGCCTTACGCGCCGTATCTTCCCATTGCTCCTCGCGATCGCGCTCGGCACCCTCGCGGCACAAGTCCGTTCACCTGGCCATCCCGCGATCTGACACTGTGCCGGTCACTCTCTCAAAGCGCTCTCTCCCGCCTTCTCCCGCGCGCCCTCTCCTGAGTGCGCTCTCCTGCGCATGCTCGCCCGATCCCATTTATCTCTTTGTTAGTTCTGCAATCGCGGGATAAGCGTAGGGGCGCACCTGCAGAGGCGGTCCTTCCCGCGCCGCCTCGTCCTCCAAATCCGCGGCTGCGCGGTTCTGAACGGCAGGGTTTGTGTAGAAGTCAAGAGTTGAAGGAAATGTTGTACGTGCAAGGTAAGAACGCGCAGAGGAAGTCAGCACCCACTCATAAGTCCTGGCGGAAGAGTGTCGGATAGAAGATGATGCGCCCAGCGTAGGCTTGTCCCCGTCAGCGTCGGCGAGCCTCAATCCGAGGGCGTGGGAGTTTTGGGCCGATCATGTATTTGTTGATGTTGGAGAGCATCCATACGTGTCCCCCACCTCTGACCTTCCTAAAACGGAAAGACCGTGGGAAGTTGAACTTAGCGCTCGTGAGCTGTGTTATACTTCCGAGCGCGTTGTGTCCTTGCCTTCCACCGTTCGTACAAGTCTTGTACCCACCAAAACCATGTATTCTGGTATCTAGACACGTTCTGGCGAACATATAAAGAAGCGTGTGATGCTGGATACTCCGGAGCTGTCGAACTCTAAGTAACACTTTTACGTACTAACGTCGCATGCGCGCGGCCGCGGTCGATAGAACATCGCGCTGCTTGCTTCCTGCCACGTCGAAGGACGGGTACCTCCCCCTCGCAGACTCTGCATCCTCCTTTCCTTGTCCAGACACTCCTGCGCGAGCCGGAGAAATCCAACACCTTCTCGCTGGACTGTCTCGAGAAAGCGGCGATCACGGAATTGAGCGTTGTACTCGATACCGTCCGCGAACGCGCGTAGAGTGCTGACGATGTCGGACGACTCCTCCGTGTACGTGCGCAGTCCTCCGATGTTGTCAGCATCCTCTAATTCATCGTTAGTTTGCTCAATCACCTCCAGCAGGTCGTTGTCGGCGTCGAAGGTCGGTGATCTACGCCATCCCCGCGTCCCACCCCGCTCTTCCCCCCCTTGTCCCTCATCCTCGTCGCTTGCACTCTCGTTGCTCCCGACGTCGCCGGATTCGATCGGCTTGAGGTCCGGATGGCTCCAGAACGGTACGTCGCGGCTACGCTTCACCTCGTAAAAGAATACGGGTGGGACGCGTTGGACACAATTGACGAGATGTTTACAGATGAGAAACCGACTCCGCACAAAGGCGCGACAACCACAAACCCACTTGATGGGATCGGGACGGTAAGCGTCGCTCACGAGTCGCTGATCATTTTCTTCGATAACCTCCCTCTGCTCCAGCTTCCGCCATTCGCTCTTGAAGTCAGCACGCCTTGCTGCTTGCTCACGGAAGCGGCCGATGTCTTGCAGGCGGCAGTCCAGCATGCGACGATAGCAGGGTGCAAGCTTGGTCGTCAGGATCCAGACCAGCAGATCACAGCGAGGCAGTCGGAAATGATGTAGGAAGTCGTGCTTGATGCGACGCCAGCTGGACGAGCCAGGTAAGCTCATGCCCTATACGTTCAACTCAGTGAAATACATACTGAGATTCCATGATCATAGTTGTCTTCAAGACAGGAATAGACGGGCATGCAGAGCGCGCCCAGAGCATCCAACGCGCTGGTCGGTACCAGTTTTCCCACAGGTAAGCCCAAAGGTTTGGAAGGTCGTTCTCACGACAGAATGTGTACGCCTGTGTGACCGCCCACTGACGAATTCCTTCAGGACTGGGGTGGCAGGGCCCGGGAATGACGGGATGCGCGTGGTAGTGCCGGTCGACCAGTTGGAGAGCGGATTCGCGGTGCTCCTTCGGGCAGAAGCTTGTGCGTACCTGCCCGCCATGCTCGCCATCGCTTTCGGCACTGTCCGACGCGTCGAGAGAGTCTGCGTGCTCCGTGATGTCTGAGGAGTGTGCTTGCGAATACGAAGGCAGGCCTCGGAGCCGAATTCTTAGAGGATCGGGGTACTGCGATAACGGGAGTTGGGTGGCTGTGAGCGGGCGCATGTTCTCCTTCCCGCCGTTTTGCTCACGATGGTCTGAAACAGGCTGGGTCGAGGAGAATGGGGGCGGGAGCGCGGCGGTATAGCGTCTGTCCGGCTGCGTTGAGGGAATGGTGTCGGCCATCGCAGTACGCACGGGTGGATTTGGGTCGGTGCGAGGTATGTCCTCATCCTGGTCGCCGCCCTCGTGCTCATCACGGTCAGGCTTTCCGCGAGGGAGGAACATCGGATCTATGAGCTTCGGGAACTCCGCATACGCGGCAGCAACATTATAAGGGGTTGTGCTGGTCTTCGGACTGGCGAGACGTGTGCGAACGGCTTGTCGGAGATGCCATAAGCATAGGGAGCGTTTGGCTTGAGGCCAAACATCTTTCGCCATCGCAATCTCCGCCATATCCTTGTCCATGTGCACGAAGCGTGGCTGAAGGCTGTACTTGTCGCGCACGCACGTTGCCCAGGCAATCAAGGCAAGCTTTCTTTTGCCCTGCTCGATTGACTCCGCTGTCGAGAGCAGGCAATACGACAATGGGAAGCCGGCATTGTCGTGCTCACCCATGATGCTGTAGAGCTCGAGATGTCGTGCGTTCGTATTGTCTAGGACTGGTGAATATTGGCTGACAAATACAAACAGCCGACTCACATGTCGCGTCAATGGCGAGCTCCTGGATATCGCCTCGCAGGCGCTCGGCAATACCATATACACCCCAGCATAGTAAGTCGACTCCTTCAGGTATGCCTACTGGCTTGAAGATGTCGACATCGTCTGCCATATCTTGCAGCAGTGAGCGTGCTGATTCGAGCTGATTGTCTGACCGTCTCCATAGGTTCTCGCTCAGTCGTGTCCACTTGACATAGACTTGCTGCACGGTCACATGCGGGTACAGCTTCCGTACGCGCCCCACAAGCTCGGCCGGCGTGATGGAATCGACCTGCTCACGTATCATGTCGGCTGCATCGGCGGGCATGTCGACATCAAAGTAAGGTGTGTGCTTATGATGGTGCTCGAGCATGACTGTGACGCGACACTGTAGGTCGTCTTTGTGAAGAGAGGATGTGATTCGAAGAGCGCTCGAGCAAGGAAAACGCCGCATTCCGACGTGCTCGCGATGTTTGATGTTTGGCTTCGTCAAGGGACGCCCCTTCTTGCGACGCTTCTCGTCCTGGCAGCACCAGAAGCGAGTACGATGACCATTGACGAGGCTTTTGTGATCACGCACACTGTCCATGGTATGCTTCAACTCTCTCGATACGAACATCGCGCACTCACGTGAATCTGTAGCCTGCTACATTCTTGATCTCGCAGTTGACCATCTCGACCCGATCGCGATGCGAGACTAGGGGGTCTGTTTGCACTAGGTATGACCCTTGGAATGACATGTCCTTGTCTCTGAACCTGTTGCGTAGCGCGACGTACAGGTCCTCAGGATAGGCATACATGTCCTGCTCGTCATGTTAGTTGAGTCCACTCCGCTGAATTTATGATGCACTGGTTGATTGGCCGTGCTCCCCCTCGCATCTAGCAGCCCTTCTGACGCGTCTGACAGGGCCTCGTTGTCGCTAGAGGTGTCGGCTTCGTATGTCGGATGACCATCACCGAGCGACGTGTCCGAGTTGATTGTTGTGGACTCCGTCTCCTCGCTGCGCCTCTTCTTCGGCAAAGGAGCTTGCAGTGAGATCTGTAGGAGCCCTGTATGTACAGGCTCAGACATTTACTCTCGAGGCACGCTCGCCTTGATACGCCCATACGTATTTTTCCGGATTTCGACGTATATACGCTCTAGATTAGATTAGATTACGGCGCGGGGCCTAGCCGGCCTTCCGCATACGGAAATTACCTCTTTTCACTCATACACCCACCGTCTCG
The DNA here is from genome assembly GCA_007026445.1 of Schizophyllum amplum. Taxonomy (NCBI): domain Eukaryota; kingdom Fungi; phylum Basidiomycota; class Agaricomycetes; order Agaricales; family Schizophyllaceae; genus Schizophyllum; species Schizophyllum amplum. The sequence continues at coordinate 146,272 of VDMD01000019.1, forward strand.
TCTTTTCAGCCTCACCGTAGCCCTTCGACGGCACGGCACGAGGCCCTAGGCGACGGGTGTCCCCTAGAGGGTACTCTCGACATCCTCGAGCATTGTCGAGGTTCGACGCGACGCGGAACGCGTCGAGCACGTGCCATACACGCGCCGCACCCTCGAGCGCGGCCATAAGCCGCTACCGAGTCGCCAAAGGGCGACCACTCTGCGGCAGCCCTCACTCGACTGGTGAGATCCCCCGTCGGAGCGAACGGGCTCCCACAAGATCGAGCGACGTTCAGCTTGCCTTGCCCTCTTCAGACGTTGCTGCTGCTGGTTCTTCTCACGGCAAGGAGCACACGTCCTGTAGCGAGCGTCGGCTTCGACTAGACGGTGGCATGTCTTCCTGCTGCACTTTGTCCCTGCTGGGACTATGTGAGGATTTGGGCTGTAGGGGATGAACTGGGGGGATGTTTCGAAAGGCATGTTACTGTGAGTTGCAGGACAGGGTCAGGGGAATTTGAGATCTCACATTTTCGCAGTCTCGGAGGTTTTTCTTGACTTTGTTGTGGTAGCTAGGCTAGTATGATACCTTAACACTCCAGAATACATTTTATTCTCACTGCTATATGCATCCAGATGGTCAACTAGTGGTCTGTCAAGGCCTAACTACTTGAAAGGGCACCCAGAAGACGTTGTGAGTAAGACAACAGGCACACACAAGTCCAAGTGGCGTCAGATTCCCACGGTCTTTCCGTTTTAGGAAGGTCAGAGGTGGGGGACACGTATGGATGCTACTACTCTACGGGCCTTCATCTGAATTGTCCCCCATCCGCTGTGCCCTGTCGGTCCTCATTCAGTCTTGTTGTTCAATTAGATCCCTCATACTAGGGAGCCACAAACCACAAACCACAACTGCAAAGCACAGACTCTAACTGCAATGCAACCACAAACCACAAACTGCAACCACAAACCACAAACCACAAACTGCAAACTGCAAATCACAACCGCAAAGCACAGACTCCAACTGCAATGCAACCACAAACTGCAATTGCAAAGCACAACCTCAAACTGCAAAGCACAGACTACAAACCCCAACTGCAAACCACAAACTGCAACCACAAACTAGAGGTGTCAGAGCTTACTGTTGATATATGCCGCCCAACTTGGCGCCACGAGTCCAGCAAGAATGAGTGATATTCCGGTTGTCCTGTATAGTGGTACAAGGACAAACAGATGGTGTAAACTACAACACATACGGTATATAACGGGATGGTCCAAGCGGGATAATGAGTAAGCAACGGAATTGACCGCACGCGGTCAATTCCGTCCTGCTGACATAAGCGCGTGCGGCGCTCGCCAATCCCATATTCCAACACTTACGCTCAAGCCCTGAAACCTGGCCTTACCCGGCCCAGCCCGGCCCTCACGGTGGGCTTGGAGGAGGCTTGGAGGAGGCTTGGGCTCGGGCTCCCCGTCGAAGAAGCCCAAAGCCCAGGGCCGAAGCCTCGGGATTTCGTGTTGAGCTGTAGGGCACCCTGGACGGTGCATTTGAAGGTACATTATGGCATCTCAGACTGTTAAATGACAGACATGCCTCAGGTACACTCCACAACGTGTGACGGGCTGCAAAGTGCAGCTGACAATTGTAAGGGTAACTCACAGGACTCAGGAGTGACGTGCACCAGCTGTTGATATACGCGTTGGGCGCCACGAGTCCAGCAAGAATGAGTGATATTCCGGTTGTCCTGTATGGTGGTACAAGGACAAACGGATGGCGTAAACTACGATAAACACGGTATATATAGGAGCGAAAATGTCCATGACTAAGCCAAATGATGAGTAAGCACCGAAATTGACCGCGCGCGGTCAATTCCGTTGCGCTGACATAAGCGCGTGCGGCGCTCGCCAATCACATGCTCCAACACACCCCCACGAGCGCTGCACGTCGCGCGAGGTATCATATATACGCGTAGGAATACGCACCCCCAGAATCCAAATAATCTGCGTGTCTTTACATCGGCAGCGGCAGCGGTAGCGACGGGGAATCATGTGCCGTCAGCCGAATCGGGAAGTCGGGGGTCCCCCGGGCCCGGGGAGCCCCAGAGTGCCGAATCGGGAAGGTTGCTGATCGTCGGCGGCGGCAGCGTCGGGCGTCCGAAAATTTCTTCGTCAGTGTCTCGTCCGTGTTCTCGTCCCGTCTCGTCCGGTGAGAATGCAACCTTCACTCAGCTGCAGGGTCTCGGATCCCGTCCACATCTCGTGCTCTCCGCCGCTCCGTCGGCGAGACCAATAATCTGCGCAAACGACCATGCTCGGGGCTCCGCCGTGCGTGCGCTTTGACTCGTCGTCGATAGAGGGTAGGTGGTGCGCGATGGATGGAGGGGAGGTGCACTGGCTCCGCAAGACAGCGCGTTCACGTCGCATCTTCGACGTCGTCTTCCGCATCGGGGAAGGAAGGGATGGCTGCCGACCGCATCGGCTCCATCGTCCCATCTGGCTCATCCAGATCGACCCGATCGCCGGTGATCGTCGCAACGAATCAGCGTCGGCGTCGGTAGCGCGCTTCGCAAAGCCGCTTGCTGGTGATCATCGCAGTAGATCAGCTTCAGCATCGTAGCTCGCCTCGTTAGGCGGCTGGCCGGTGATCACCGTAGATCAGCATCGGCATCCGTGCCCCTCGTCCAGGGTCTTCGTACGAGCAGCCGAGATCGGCGTGCGGACTCGTGACGATGAGGCGGCTCAGCGCAGTGAGCTCGTCCTCCTTCAGCCCTATCTTTTACTAGCCGGCTGGGTTGGCTAGGATCCGTTTGTGTTGATATACGCGTTGGGCGCCACGAGTCCAGCAAGAATGAGTGATATTCCGGTTGTCCTGTATGGTGGTACAAGGACAAACGGATGGCGTAAACTACGATAAACACGGTATATATAGGAGCGAAAATGTCCATGACTAAGCCAAATGATGAGTAAGCACCGAAATTGACCGCGCGCGGTCAATTCCGTTGCGCTGACATAAGCGCGTGCGGCGCTCGCCAATCACATGCTCCAACACCAGCAACGGTCACAGATCTGCAGAGGGATCCAAAGAATGAATAAGACTATGTACTAGTACAGAGGATAGCCACGCACCTGCAGAGGGATCCAAAGAAAACAAGTCTAAGGATCCTCTGCAGGCTGCCAGGCGATCACGAAAATCTCTCAACATGTCACGTCACACCCCGGTCGGCCGGGCCTGGTCGACCGGAGTCACGGTCACCATAACGTCCCCTCACAACAATGACACATCTCAGTACATGTGACATGCACACATCACGCGTGCTGGTGATGGTTGTGGGTGTGCCTGCGGAGACTCTGCGCCCGCTCTGGGGGATCACACCAGTGTCACGACGCGCCAGTATACCCTTATTTTCCCTTGTTTGTCCCTTTTCATTTTCCTGTTCCCCCTATTTTGGACTGTTTACGCATCTAGACCCACCGGCTATCTCGGGACCCGACCCTTATCACATGCTCCCCACTTTGGCTTTCCCCTTTCGTCCGCCTCTGCCTCTGTACTATATCGCATCATATCGCGCCATCCTGACGCCTTAGAACTCGCTTCTCCTCCCTCTTACCTATAAGCCCTGTACCAGCACCTAGTTCCCCATCTCGACCTCTTGGTCATTGGGACTAGGTGCGCCTTACTATACCTTTAGGTAGAAGGGAATGCTAACTTGGTCATTGGGACTAGCCTGCACAACGCTCGCCCCTTGTCGATTTGTGCTCTACGCCGTCGACACCGTCGGGATCGCCTATCTCTCCCTCCGTTGCCCTGCACGTGCCGATCACGTGTGGTGTTCCTCTCTGGTTGTTTGTTGTTGTTGTGTGGTCGCTCCGAGTCTCGTCGGCACACTAGGTCGAGATTTCTCACTGCACCGGCGCCCACCCCTTGGTCGCCCCTGCAGGCCACGCTTCGCCCACAACGGCCTTCCGTGCCCCATCTGGTACCCCTTCACCTGAAGAACCTCCGTCCGCCCGCTGCCTAGGTCGCCTACACGGCCAGGACCCTGACGGCGATACCGCATACTTCTCCGACGAGCAATCATTCATCCACTGGTGCGACCCCTACACCGACTGCCCCCACCGCCTCGCCCGCTCCATCCAGTCCACCGTCACCGTCTCTTTTGAAGGAGGACACCCAGTCACCTTCAGCCCCACTATCCCCGCACCCGTCGTCACCCAGCGTATTGGACGAACCCTCAGCAGCCGCCCCGTATCGCTCGCCCCATCCCGCGCCCAGACACCCGCACCCGAATCCTTTGCGCAGACACGCGAGGACCGCCCGCACACTCCAGACGAAGAACCCGAACCCGCTGAATGGCCGACTGCACCTACTGCGCCCACCCTATTACCCCACAGCCCTCTACAAGATCCACAGCCAACTATCCCAGGAGTACATCCGACGTCTCCGCCGAGCAGAATTCTACTATCTCCGCACCCATCAGGCCGTTGCCAGCCTCTCCGTTCACGTCCACGGCCCCTACCACATTAAGCGCGCCACTCATCTCCGCCTCCGTGCCGACTACGTCGAGGCCCGAGGAAACTACCGCCACGCCCGCTTCCGCCTCCGCGACTGCCTCCGCCGTCGCGCCCAGTTCCGTAACCACCTCAGTCACACCGATACCCCCGCCCCCGCATTCCACCGCCAGCTCGCCCCCGAATCCAGCGACGATGACGAGTCTGACTCCGGATCAAGTGAACAGTCTGTTGACGAACATGATGAACACGACCAACTCGCTTAACCAGCTGGTCAGTAACACGAATCATGGTTCGGCCGGACGGGAGGACAAGACTGTCACGAAGCCAGCCGCGTATCGCGGCACCGCCAAGGAGGACGCGCGCAAGTTCCTGAACCACTTCGCTGTCTGGGCCAGCAAGCAACCGGGCCTGAACCCGAATGGGCGGAAGGACGAGGCAGCCTGGATCACCTCCTTCCTCACTCTCCTCGAGGGCGACGCCAGCTCATTCGCCAACTCCGCCTTCAAGGACCTCGTTGCCAACAAGGCCCCCTTCGACGGTGACTGGTCCAAGCTCTGTACCGCCTTCAAGAATCGCTTCGTTGCCGCCGACGAGGCCATCGAGGCCCGCAACCAGCTGAAGGCCCTTCAGATGGACGGTCGTGCGGTGCCGGGTTTTGCTGCGGACTTCAAGGAACTTGGCGAGCGCTCCGGCTACTCCAACACCGATCTCATGGAGCGCTTCAAGCAGAAGCTCCCGAAGTCCATCCGGCGCCTGCTCTTGAGCATGCATGTTGCCAAGGGTGAACCGAAGGACCTCGCCGACCTCATCGAGCGCGCCACGGCGATCGACTATCTGGAGCGCGGAGAGAAGGCCGAGGACAGGCAGGGCCCCGTTGGCCGCGCCCAGAGTGCGCCGGACCCCTATGCCATGGATGTGGACGCCACGCGAACCGCTGCGCGCCCCGCCCCCCGTACCACCGGCAACGGTCGCACTCGCTTCGACTTCCTGCGCGCCATGATCGGGCTGTGCTTTGGGTGCGGCAGCAAGAACCACTCGAAGGCAGCCTGCCCCCACAAGGACCGGAAGTGCGACTTCTGTGGCCGCATCGGGCACATGCAGGGAGTCTGCCAGGACCGCTACATGGGACTGGAACGCAACCGCGGTGGTCAGCAGCGGCAGCAGCGCGTTGCGGCAACTGACACCCCGGGCTCGCTCTTCGACGAGGACAACGCCCCCGCCGCCGACATACCCCGAGGGCCGCCGCAGCCGCAGCAGCCTGCCGGCGAGGCCGTCGACATCCGCGCCTCCGTCGCACAGCTCACGCAGGCGCTTGCCGCCCAAGGACGTCTTCTCGAACAGCTGGCTCAGAGTTTTTAGAACGGGTGCGCGCCAACGCCGCAGCGTCTGCACCCCTGCCTCCGTACTGTATGCACTCCACCTCCGCTTATGATTCCACTTACGTCACGACTCTGTATTCCTCGCGCGAAATAGATCCTTCTTCATCTCATTTCCGCATCAGAGTGACGCTCAGTGGACTCAATCGCAGTACGGATATCGCGGCCATGATTGACTCTGGTGCCACGTCGCCCTTCCTGGATAGGAAGTTCGTCCAGCGCCTACGCATCCGCTCCTTCCCCCTTCGCCACCCCATTGCTGTCTACAACATCGATGGAACCCTGAATACCGCTGGCAGTATCACACACTTCTCCCGCCTACGCATGTCCCTCGACGGCTGGACGGGGCTATGTCGACTTCCTCATCACCGACCTAGGAGGAGAGAGCGTTATTCTCGGACTTCCCTGGCTTCGACAAGTAAATCCTTCCATCGACTGGCGGAAGGGTGAATTCCAGATTCCCCGGCCGCGCCCCCCGCCAGTTGAGGTGATTGAAGAAGACGACACACCCCCGGGTCCCACGGACGAACCAGCCCACGGCGCCCTCCTCGAATATATTGGCGATGACGCAGCCCTACGGGCCCAAGTCAACTCTGCGCATGCGGCCATGTCTGACGCACCTTCCTCCGCTGTGCCGGACTCCGCGGCCACAAACACCACCCCGGAGCCCTCCCCACCTCTGCCATTTACAATGCCAGAGGAGGAGGATGAACCCCCGCTGTGCCGCCTCCGCGCGAACCGCGCCACACGCCGCGCCTGGGTTCGAGCAGGCGTCTTGGAGGATTCCAAGGAGGAAGTCTGGTGTGCCGCCGGATTCACGTACTCTCAGCAGCTGGCTGAAGCCGCAAACAAGGACAAGCCAGAGCGTACCTTCGAGGAGATGGTGCCAGAAGCCTACCGCGACTACGCCCACGTCTTCTCCGAGACCGAGTCCCGAACGCCTGCCCGCCCACAAAGCATGGGACCACGCTATTGATCTGGTGCCCGGTGCTCCCGCCACGATGCGCACCAAGATCTACCCTATGTCGCGCAACGAACAGGAAGAACTCGATCGCTTCCTGGAGGAGAATCTTCGTAAAGGCTACATCCGTCCCTCCAAATCCCCGCTGTCTTCACCGGTCTTCCTTCGTCAAGAAGAAGGATGGCAAGCTCCGCTTCGTTCAGGACTACCGCAAGCTGAACGAGTTCACCGTTAAGAACCGCTACCCACTCCCCTCGTTGCCGACATCGTCAGTCGCCTCCAAGGCGCCAAGTACTTCACCAATTTGACGTACGCTGGGGATACAACAATGTACGCATCAAGACTGGTGACGAGTGGAAGGCCGCGTTCTCTACCAACCGCGGACTCTTCGAGCCCCTCGTGATGTTCTTTGGCCTCACCAACTCCCCGGCAACCTTCCAGGCGCTCATGAACTCCATCTTCTCCGACTTAATCGCTGCAGGGAAGGTCGCAGTCTACCTGGACGACATTCTCATCTTCAGCAAGACGCTCGAGGACCACCGCACCGTAGTCCGTGAAGTACTCGACCGGCTGCGAAAGCACGACCTATACCTGCGCCCGGAAAAGTGCGAATTCGAGCGCGAGGAGATCGAGTACCTGGGTCTCGTCATTCGGGAAGGCGAAGTCCGCATGGACCCTGTCAAGGTTGCCGCAGTACGCGACTGGCCGTCTCCCAAGAACCTGCGTGATCTTCGCGGATTCTTAGGCTTCGCCAACTTCTACCGTCGATTCATCAAGGACTTCTCTAAGGTCGCTCGCCCACTCAACGACCTAACCAAGAAGGACGTGAAATGGCATTGGGATGCACCCAACGAACAGCATTCGAGACTCTACGCGACGCGTTCATCTCCGCGCCCGTACTGGCACTCTGGGACCCAGATCGTCCTACACGCATCGAGGTCGATGCCTCCGGCTACGCTACGGGGGGCGCCCTGATGCAGAAGTTGGAGGGACGATTTGTGGCACCCGGTGGCATTCCGATCAGCATCCATGCAGCCGGCCGAGCGCAACTACGAGATCTACGATCGCGAGATGCTCGCCATCATTGAAGCCCTCAAAGATTGGCGTGGCTTTCTAGAAGGTCTCCCCCAGCCCTTCGAGATCGTCACCGACCACTCCAATCTTGAATATTGGGCACGGCACAGGACCTTAGCCGACGGCAAGCTCGCTGGGCCCTCTGGCTCTCCCGCTTCGACTTCCGAATGGTACACCGCCCTGGCGCTGCCAACACCCAGGCCGACCCCCTCTCGCGCATGCCACACCATCGTGTCTCAGACAACGACGACAATCGCGAGCAGATTGTCTTAGGACCCGAGCGATTTGCCAAGCTCGCCGCCAACACGCTCGTGGCCAACCCGCTCGAAGATCGCATCCGCCAGGCCAGCGAACGTGAGGCAGTAGTCCTGGAAGGACTGGAGAGCTTGCGCAAGAATGGGCCACGTCAGCTGACAAACGGACTCGCTGAATGGGAAGAGGATAACGGACTGATCTACTACCGCGGCCGAGTCTATATCCCGCCGGACAAGGACTTACGACGTGAGGTCGTCAAACAGTGCCACGACCTCCCCACCGCTGGACACCCAGGTCTTCATGGAACTCTGCAGCTGGTCGACTCGCACTTCTGGTGGCCCACCATGCGCTCCTTCGTAGAGAAGTACGTCGCTGGCTGTGACGCCTGTGCACGCCGCAAGGCGCATCACCACACTCCGCAGACGGGCACCCATCCACTTGAGGTGCCGGCCGGCCCCTGGGAACATGTCGGGGTGGATCTCATCACAAACCTCCGACGGCGCACGGATACAATGCCATCTTCGTCTGCGTGGACCACTTCAGCAAGCAGGTTCACGCCATTCCCTGCGACACCCACCTCACCGCCAGCGATGCCGCCGACCTCTACTACCGCGAGATCTTCCGACTCCACGGTCTCCCACTCCGCTTCATCAGCGACCGTGGATCCCAGTTCGTCGCCGCCATGATGCGCACCCTGCTCAAACGTCTTGGGATCGAGTACAACTTCTCCACTGCCTACCACCCCGCCACGAATGGTCAGACAGAGCGTGCCAACCAGGAGGTGGAGAAGTATCTGCGCATGTTCGTCAGCCACCGGCAGGACGACTGGGATGAGCACCTCCCCGCGGCCGAGTTTGTCATCAACTCGCACCCCAACTCCTCACTCGGTACCTCCCCCTTCGAGATCATGTACGGGTACCTCCCGCTCTTCAACATTCCCATCGGCAGCAAATCCCGCAGCCCACCCGCCAACCAGCGCATCGAGCTCCTGAAAGAGGCCCGCGAGGATGCCGTTCACGCCTTGGAACTCGCCAAGAAGCACCAACAGGAACGGCATACTCACGGTGACGCCCCTCCCTTACGCTTCGAAGTGGGTGACCGTGTCTGGCTCAATGCGAAGAACGTGAACATCAAGGTTCCCAGTCGCAAGCTCGGTGCTCGCTACCTTGGCCCCTTCTCGATCAAGGAGAAGGTTGGAGATCTCGCATACCGGCTCGAACTTCCCCTCGATCACAAGGGCATCCACGATGTCTTCCACATCGACAAGTTAACCCCCTGGAAGGGCAACGATGTCAACGGCGAAACTCCACAGCCACCCGAACCGGTGGAAGTGGAAGGCGAGGAGGAATACGAGGTAGAGGACATCCTTGACAGCCGTATACGCAACAAGGTCCTCCAGTACCGCGTCAAGTGGAAGGGCTACGACGAGAGCCATAACGGCTGGGAACCCGCGGCTCACCTGGCAAACGCCAAGCGCAAACTCAATGCTTTCCACAAAAAGCACCCGAGCGCCCCGCGTGCAATCAACGCATCCATCTTCGCATCCCTCCCCTGGCAGCCCATCGTCAACTTCACGGCTGCCCCACCCCAGGAACTCGGATGGGAGGACGGCCTTTACGCAGATCATCGAGGACGATGAGTCTTAGCAGGGGGGTAATGTCACGACGCGCCAGTATACCCTTATTTTCCCTTGTTTGTCCCTTTTCATTTTCCTTTTCCCCCTATTTTGGACTGTTTACGCATCTAGACCCACCGGCTATCTCGGGACCCGACCCTTATCACATGCTCCCCACTTTGGCTTTCCCCTTTCGTCCGCCTCTGCCTCTGTACTATATCGCATCATATCGCGCCATCCTGACGCCTTAGAACTCGCTTCTCCTCCCTCTTACCTATAAGCCCTGTACCAGCACCTAGTTCCCCATCTCGACCTCTTGGTCATTGGGACTAGGTGCGCCTTACTATACCTTTAGGTAGAAGGGAATGCTAACTTGGTCATTGGGACTAGCCTGCACAACGCTCGCCCCTTGTCGATTTGTGCTCTACGCCGTCGACACCGTCGGGATCGCCTATCTCTCCCTCCGTTGCCCTGCACGTGCCGATCACGTGTGGTGTTCCTCTCTGGTTGTTTGTTGTTGTTGTGTGGTCGCTCCGAGTCTCGTCGGCACAACCAGTTGAGTAGAGGCGACGCGAAGTGGTCACCCGATGGCGAGTGAGTGGTGCTCGAAGCGCGAGCGCATTGCGGCACGCGCTAGGCACGTGCCCGTGTCGTTCTGAAGGTCGAGAGAAATGAGATGCCTCGTGCCGTCGAGTCTACGCTCGACGACAAGGCTAGGGGGACCTCCTCCCTACACTCGCTGCCCAAGGCCTCTCCCTCAGGAGGCTCGTAGAACAGACGGTGAGTGTATGAGTAGAAGAGTGTATGAGTAGAAGAAGGTGATATTCCCGATGCGGCAGGCCGGCAAGGCCTCCGCTCTATCTAATCTAATCTAGCGTCGTGTAAGTACAATGTGAATGTAAGTATGTTCAAGCGGGCCTCGAGAGTACGAGCAGCGGGATCATAGCAGATTCCCACAGTGCCAGCATCTTCTGGAAAGCCCGGGGCTCAAGCCCGAGCCTGCGCCGGGCTTGGGCTTCTGCAGGGCTGAGGCTCGGGCTCCGATGTTGGAGGAGCCCAGCCCGCCAGAGCCCAGCCTAAGCCCTCAAATCCCGGCCCAGCCCGGCCCTCAACACCTCTACCACAAACCATAAACCACAAACCACAAGCCACAAACCACAACTGCAAATCACAACCGCAAACCACAAACCGCAACTGCAAACCACAAACCGCAACTGCAAAGCACAGACTCCAACGGCAAACCCGAACCGCAAACCACAAACCACACAGACCACAAACCACAAACCCGAGCCGCAAACTGCAAACCTCATACCGCAAACCGCAAACCGCAAACCGCAAACCGCAAACCGCAAACCGCAAACCTCATACCGCAAACCGCAAACCACAAACCGCAAATCGCAAACCACAAACCACCAGCTTGTGCTGTACCAAGGTTTGTAAACCTGCCCGTGAATATGCGTAAACGGGTTTGCAAACTGTACGCGAGCTTCACGGACGCGGCATTTGCCGAGCCGCGAGCCCGCCGTTGCTCTCCGGGGTCCCGGGCAATGCCTAAAACGGGCACCCGCAGGCTGATAACAGCAGCGCGTGGCGATCCCGCCGTCGGGAAACTCCCGCGCCGCGCTGATGCGACGCCGGTGACGTCATCCCGACATCCCGACGCGTCGGGGGCGCGTTGCGCGCGCTCGCCGCCGCCGTCGCACGTCGCTCGGAGCTCGTAAAATCATAAAAATAATTATAATGGTCTAAATAAGTTGTCTAATGATGGATATGTGTAAAGGGAGGGGCGTGGAACAGCAGAAAAGCTCGAAAAGGGCAGGCGAAAATTTTCGCCAGCCCTCGACGTGCTCGCGCTGCCCATGCAGGGGCGGGGGATCGGAAGGAAGAGGGGGATGGGTTGAAGGGAGGTACCCTGCGTCAGGGGAATGCGTAGCCGCGCCGGCAGACGCGTGCACCCGCGCTCGGCGGCGCATTGAACCGGGGAGCGAGGCCCTGTCGCTGCGGCACCTTCGAGAGCGTGCGGCGCGTTGCCAGACGCGCTGGTTGCTGCAGAGCGTACAGCGACGTGCCAGAGCACAAAGGCAGCGCTGCCGCTCGCGCTGAAGCGCGATTGCAACGCGTGCTCGCCGTGCTTGGTCGTGCACCGATCGCCCCATTGCTGCCGCACCAGCGCGAACTCCTGCCTGCAGCCGTGTCCAGCGCGTACCCTCGCGCTGTGCGTCCTGAGCAGGACGCGCAACTGCGCGCCGAGGCGCTAGGGCACGACTGCATCGTCGGCCGCATTGTCATGCACGTGCGTGGCAATGACGAGTCCTGCGCGGGCGTTGCGACGCGCCATGGATGGGGGGAAGGGGGGAAGGGGAGGGAGGCGGTGCGCCGTCGTGCTTGCGCCGTTGCGTACGCGGTAGGATGCGAGCGCTGCTCGCAGATGCGGGCAGCGCTCGATTTCCGTTAGTTCATATATTTGTGGCTAGATGTAATAGGACGCACCTGAGGGGGCTCATAGAGCCCCCGCTACCTAGTTTTGTTCTCCCAGTGATTTGAGCGGCTTCGTGTTTGACAGCAGTGAGTAGGCGCGGTCGGCGATGAGGGCCATGAGTGAAGGCGGTGACCGCGGGATCACACTGATCGCACGCCGGATGCGGCGTGTAACAGTCTGAGCAGCGTCTATGAGCAGAAAAATTGAAGGGGGCATGGATTTTAGCGCGGTCGGCGGCGAGGTATGGGTGGCGGGTGGTGAACGCATTCTTGAGGTGTTCTTAGGGACCGCAAACGGTGTTCTTCGGGACCGCGGAAGTCGGACCGAGCCTCGGACCGGCATCCGAAGGTGCTCCTCGTCGTGTTCGACGGTCTCGGGAAATGGCCGCTTTACATTAAAGCACTAAACTATACTATGTTACTGTCTAGAGTACCTCCAAGATGTATATCCGAAAGTTTGAAAGCGATTGAACGGTGGGAAGATAGGTGAATGACAAAGGGATGAGGGTGTGAGATTGAACACTTTTCTACGTTCTCTGTCTGGAGCTCGAGGGACTTCTCGCGCTTTCCTTTGAGGGACTGGCCTTCAAGAATTCGAAGACTCAAGGTTATTGATCATATGTACCTGCTACATGTATAATCACTGTACGAGAATGCTTAGATGAATTAGATAAGTTCAATGGGTGGCTTACAGTGGCTGATTCTGCTCTAAGTATATCACCAGTCCAACTTTCAAGTTTCTCGTTGGACCTGGACACATCCACCTCTGTATTCTAGTCCATAGTACACTATGTATATTTTACATACATTTTGGAGAGAAGTCTGGGTCGCGATCGCCCAGCATCGCCCGCCCGCGCCGCCGAACGCGCTCATTCGGACGCGTCCGTGACGTGACAATAACGCGCGCTCCTTCTTCCCAACCACCATCTCGCCGCCGCCCGGTCGCCTCGACACGCGTCAAACACGCAGAATACGCAGGGAAGGGCAAATGGGGCCCTAAGGTGCGTGTATCAGTTTCTTTATGCGTGAATTCTGCTTATGTGTTGACACAGTGCAGATCTGAGGTGGCCGCAAGCGCCCGTTCGCGCCGCCCCAAAGAGGTCCCCCGCCGCGCTCTCTACCACCTTTGCCCACAGTGAGGTAGGGGACAAAGCGGGGGTGCCTTCCGAGGCGAGCGAGCGCGCACACGGCTGCCCGCCCACGCCGCCTGATTCCGCCGACAGCGCCAACGCGCGTATGCTCACCGAACCCCACGGCACCCCCTCCCCCCTCCCCTTACCCCCGCGTGCAATGCAAGCAGCATACCACTTATACGTGGTATGTCTCCTCGCCCGCGCGGCGCATATCGGCACGCTGGGGTCGTCGTTGATGTGCCCACGCGCAACAACGATGCCTAGCGCTCCAGCGCCTCGCCCGAGCATCTGAGTGCCCTTTCGGGGTGCTCATTGCTTGGTTATGGGCTGGATGCAGCTGCAAGCGGACGCAATTGCGTCCGTGAGCAGCAGCAGTGCGAGGTGCGCGCGCGCGCGTCGACGGCGTGCTTCTGCACGCTGTTCGGCGGCACGCCCAAGCGCATACGCGCTACAGCGTGCTGCAGCACGCCACACGGCCTACGCTGTGCATTGCAAGACTGCGCGCGCGTGGGGACGAGGTCGATCCTCCCCCGCGTCGATTGCCCCGCCGAGCGCGGGTGCGCGCGTCCCTGGCACGGCGACGCAACCATCAATTACGGGACACCTCCCCACATATCCCCCACCCGCGCCGTGAGCCCCCGCCCCCTACACGGACAGCGCGAGCGCGGCGAGGGCGAGCGAAAATTTTCGCCCGTCCTTTCCGCGCTTCCTCGCTGCTCCTCACGCCCTTTCTTGCTCATATGTAGTACTACATTACATTTGCTTACATTAGAATTTAATTTTGTTATTTTACGAGCTCTGGACGACGCGCGGCGGCGGCGGCGAGCGCGCGCGAGGCGCTCCCGCCGGGGTGACGCATCGGTGTGACGTCACCAGCGGCGCATCAGCGTGGCACGCGAGCGTCGCGGCGGCGGGAGCGCCACGCGCAACGCTTATCAGCCCACGCGCAACGCTTATCAGCCCACGCGCAACGCTTATCAGCCCGCCCGGGCTCGATATGGGCATTGCCCGGCTCGCCGGAGGGCAGCGGCAGGCTCACGGAACGGCATTTGCCGGCCCCGTGAAGCTCGTGTACAGTTTGCAAACCGACTTACGCATATTCACGGGGTGGTTTACAAACCTCGGTACAGCAAAAGGTGAAACCACAAACCGCAAACCGCAAAGCACAAACCGCAAACCGCAAACCGCAAACCACAAACCGCAAACCGCAAAGCACAAACCGCAAAGCACAGACTACAAACTGCAACCACAATCTGCAAACCACAACTGCTAGACTCCAACTGCAACCGCAAACTGCAACCGCAAACTGCAACTGCAAAGCACAGACTACAAGTGCAAAGCACAACCAATCTCCACAAGCAATCACACCCCGGACCCCTGCAGCACAGCTTCATATGTGTAACGATAAAACTAATGTGTTTACTAGTACATAGCTTTATATAATAATGAAGGTTCTGTAGATCAGCTAGATGTGTAAATTATTATCACCACTAATATGTTACTTAGCCAATAGACTGTGCAGATAGAAATCAATATGAAGGTTACATTGGACAAATAGTTATAGCACATGTACAGTAAGCTGCAACAGACTTACTAAAAGCAAACTTACTTTACAAAAAACAAACCCACGGTCAGAAAATGCTTCGTTATATACTAAAAAAGCTGAGATAGCTATACAAAATGCTGCAATATGAATACAGAAAAACAATCCCTGCCTTACAAAAATATAACACAGCTTATTGATAATGTTCTATATCATACTGCCCACTAGCCGGTAATTGTCTGTACCAAGAGGAACTTGGTGGATGGCTGACATATGGTGGGCAAAATGATTCACTGTCAAGCCTGAGTATTGCTGCTTTATGGTGTATGTCCGTGACCTGCAAGACTTTTCAGCTTTTCCTGGTAGGTCTCAGCTTTTCCTGAAAAGGCCCAGCTTTTTTTAAGAAGCCTCAGCTTTTTCTAAAAACACTAAGCTTTTCCTGATAAACCTCAGCTTTCTCTGATAAGTCTTAGCTTTTTTAAAATTGGTTTGCGCTTTTTGCAATAGCTCTAGTTCTGGCTTCTATGATAGATCTACCACTTGTACATCTGGTCTATAGGACAATTCCTAGCACTGAACACTCATGTACACATCACAATATCATAAACTTAGGTCACAATAAGCTCACTCGCTGCAAGCTTTTAGTGAGGCCATTTAGTATTTTGAGAGCCAAAAATTTATTAGTTTTTTGTGTAAGGTTACAAAAAACACAGTCAGATTTTTGTGACATGTGTCTAGTGTGAGCCATCGGGTGATTCGCTGACATGTGACATTAGTCACAAACATATCCCACGGACACGCGACCACGTACTGCGTTCAATACCCCAATGCGGGCAAGCAATCGAGTCTTCGCATCGTCGTCTAGCCCAGCGCCGAGGTCGTACGCAATGTTGGGATCATAGGCAGGGAGGGGGAGGTCAGGCTCCGCGTCGTCGGATAGGTCAGGCGATATCTGCACGTGGTACTGATTGCAGATATTGGCCAGACACTGGCGCTCTTGCAGATATCCACGCTGGTAGGCGTCGATGTATTTGGCGAGGTTTGGGCGCAGTATGAAATCCTCGCGTGCACCTTCCGCCCAGCCTCTCAGAGTGAGCTTGTCCGCCTTGGACTTTTTACGCGACACCTTCGGTTTCTCGGCGGCGGTAGCGTTCATCGTGGAGGTAATGTCTGTCATTGTTCTACCTGCAAGCCGACTAATCAGTATCCCTATAAGGCCTCAACGAGAATATTCAACATACCGCTATGATTCTTGGCGCTTGTATATGCGTCGCGGCGACGAAGGTCAAGGCGAAGGTCAAGTCAAGGACGGGGCGGCGCATTCAAGTCGCGCCCTGCATACTTTTTCGCTTCATTCGCCGCCACCGGGCCCGGCCGACAGGCTGCTTAGTGTCGATTCAGATTCCCGATTCAGCTCTCGGGAACGGCTGTTTGGTCCGTCATCATCTCTCTCCGCCTTTTTATAAGTAGCGCTAACGGTCGACTCGCCCCTTGTCCTCTTGCCCCATCGCTCATTCTCGCCCCATGTCTTTTAAAAACGGCAAGTGGCGAGTCTGCGCCCTACTGCGTTACCTCATATGCTTCCCAGTTGCTCTTGACCCTGTCGTCGACGCGTTCGACAGTGTCATCAGTCAACGGGCCGTGCCCGCGTCAACCGTGGCCGCCGACGTCGTCAGCGACATCTCCATGGATGTCCCCTCGGACGTGAGCGAGTTCGGGTCCGAGATCACTGTGGACGACCCCGACGCAAACAAAATCGTTGTGGACCTTCCGGACCACGATTCGGACAGCGACTCCACAACCTCCATTGTACCGACCGAGCTCGAGTCCGACATGGAAGACGACATCGAGCTCATCATGGACCTCATTGCGCCCCGTCCTGTCGGCTTCTCTCGCGCCCCTCGCCCCCACTTCGAATTTGTTGTCATGGACGATGAGGCTGACGAGATCGGTGTGGCGTTCGGTGTCGTGCCGAGCTCCTCGCTCACCTACCCGACGGCCTTCAATGCCGAGCACAAGAAATTCTACGCCGTATCCTACGGCTGGCTTGTCGGCGTGTTCAATGACCCGTGAGTTTTAATGTTTGGATCGTGCTACAATCGACTGATCTTCTCGACAGGAGTATGTTCAGCGACGCTACATCGCGCGTATCGAGCCCTCGCCACTACACGTGCAAGAGCCTGCGCGAGGCAGTGTACTGGTTCAACAGGCAGCTCGCGCTCGGTCGCGTGGAGATAGCCTAACAGAAGGTTTGTGTTGCACCAATCGCCTTATTCGTGGCACTTACAGATTTTCCTTCACAGCGCTGTCACTCGTCTATCTTTCTTGGGGGATATCGTAGATAGCTGATCACTCTGTCTGGTCTACCTACTGGCTATGTGGTCTGTATGTATCGTACATCTCGTCGTGCGCATATCCATTAGCCCTTCTCCGTCATTGAACCCCGCGTGCAGCAACGAGAAAGTCAATCCCCGAAATGGCCGAGTGTTCCAGCGCAGCGTAACGGCAATTTTTGAATTGTGTTAGGCTAGACGTAAGTTCGGCGCAGTCAGTGAGGGACGTGCCCGAGCACTATAAACGGATGAGGCTTTCATCGACTCATTAGCTGAAACGATGCTTCAATTCAACGGGAGTTAACCCCCCGACAGCGATACGCTCCATCAACCTCCGCACTCGTCGCTGTCCGTCTCTATACCCTTTCATTCAGGTGTCCAGTCGGGGGGATGTATATTGACCGGTGATGAAGCCTCGTTGAGCCCTCTGTCTCCCTGGAGCCAGCGTGAGTCCCTCTTTTTGAATCGACACCATTATAAGGGCACTGAATGTATCTCGAGCTCGCGCACGCCATGGCAGACGACCTCGCCCATCAGCTCTTTCAGCTATCTCTCACCGGGCAGTCAGACGGTGTTGCATCCTCCGCCGGTTCTTCTACTCGGCCGCCTGTTCGTAGCGGTTGCCGCGGTGGGCGCGGAAGATCCGGTTACCAGGCGTATGCCATCTTCGTTGGACGCAGGGCTGGAGTGTACCTGACCTGGTGAGTTACAGCGTCGTCTCAGTTCCCCAGGAGCGACTGACCATATACCAGGGCGCACTGCGATGCGCAGGTCCGCGGCGTCAGACACAACTCGTACAAAGGTTATGAATCGAGGGCCGATGCCTATAGAGCCTTGGATATCGCTCAGGCGCGGGGACTGATGTTCTCTTGCGGAGACAATGTCATCCGCGTTGCGCAAGTGGGCAGTCGTATCCGCCTCGACCTTGATGATCTACCGCTGTGCATGGCCTTTGTTGACGATGAAGTCGGCATCACTATGGCGGAGCGCATGAGCTTCTGGTACGTCGTGTATCAGGGGACGCAGCCAGGCGTGTACAGGACGTAGTAAGTACGATGTTGTTGTCAGGGTCAGACATCTTTTATTTACTCGTGTCTGCAGCCATGAAGTCCAGCTCGCCACTACTGGACTTGCCGGCGCGCAGCACGACAGTTTCCGCACGCGCGGAGACGCCATCGATTAAGGCTCCAACCATATAAATTAATTACTATATATATACGGTTTTTACTGTATAGAATTACTCTCTAACTAGTGGTCTCATTGTACTGGGTAACTATATAGTATACTATATGGTATACAGATGTCTATTATATCAGAGATATCTCCCTTCTCAGCTGAGGATGCATAATTGTGCATTATGATTCAAGGAGCAGGTGTTGTTTTAGCATGTGGGAACACCCCAGGAGCACCTTCCTTTTTCGTGCACCCTGGCCTAGGTGCACGTAAAAGGCAACAGCTTGGACTTTAAGGTCACATCACACTGTTGTCGGCAAGTGCCGAGTCCTGCAGTGATGTGCTTGTTGATGATGGACTAATGACTACATAAGTTCACTTGCAAACATGCATCTGCCCGCTTAGAAGCTGACTACTGATGGCTGGCTAGCAAGGGAGCTGCAGATAATTTTATTTATTTTTCCTTCAATGTGACTTGCTCTTTGTTCCGAGCTAGGATTATCACTCAGTTGGCATGCTCAAAGAAGTGGCTAGAGAACAAGGCAATATAGTCTGAGGTAGTGTATGTAGCATTGGGCCAACAAAAATCCTCAGAATAATCTACTATATATACCATATACTTACTATATACCGTCTAATTACCCAAAGTTCTAGTAATTAGTTTATATGGTTGGAGCCTTACCATCGATGCGTTTACGACTGCTCTGGAGCGGGGGGATGTTTACAAGTTAACGCGTACATAGTGATACTCCGTCGGATTGTACATCACTCGTAGTACTATCGATGTATCCAGTGTGGCGCGCAAATCGAGACCTCGAGGCCGTATAAGTCTACACCCTACTGCAATAGCACAAGTGCGAGCGCCGTACTACTTAGGCACCTATGAAACTTGAGGTAGGCCCTATCTTTCACAGGATAATATACCTGGTATAGGCCAAGTTTTCTAGACACTATAAATGTCTAATGCCTAGATAGTTCTAGTGCCTAGAGAAGTCTAAACACTAGAACATTCTACAACTTAGACATCTCTGATATCCACATCTAACTAGAAATCTCTAAACATATGCCCTCTAGACATCTCTATTGTTATGTGTGAGGTAGAGATCTCTACTGACTAGAGAACTCTAAGAGCTAGAACCCATTAGACATGTCTACTGACTAGAGATCTCTGCTGATGAGAGAACTCTACTGACTAGAGAACTCTACAGACTAGAACCCATTAGAAATCTCTACTAACTAGAGAACTCTACTGACTAGAGAACTCTACAGACTAGAACCCATTAGAAATCTCTACTAACTAGAGAACTCTAAGAGTTAGAACCCACTAGAGATCTCTACTGACTAGAGAACTCTAAGTGGCAGAGAACTCTCGAGTAGAGTTCTCTAGTCAGTAGAGATCTCTAGTAAAATAATAAAGTACTTAACTTCATTTGTATACATCTGTCAGTGTTATTAGTACACCCCATTACTTAGTCAGTGGTGAGTACTTGCCCAGCTGTTGTAGCAGATATGCTAGGCATTTAGGTGTTACATAAAGCAGGCAATATAGAAACAAATGTTTGGGAATTTAATGACCAGTATAAGAGGACCCAACATGAGTTGCATTACAGGCAGCATAGAACACGACAAACAGAACACTATCTAGTCAGACACATCGGCATCAGCAGGAACCTGGCCATTGTTTCGCTCGTCCTCGGGCCAGCAGTCCTGCCACTTGTGGCGGCGGTCGGTCCCAGAGTCCACGTCATCGCGGCACATAGCAGACTGCGCACGAGTGGCAATTACAGTCGTCTGCTCCATGGGCATATCAGGGATTGAGGGGGGAGGGGGAGCGCGGACAATGGCGATCTTCTTGCACTGCTCGTCGACGGGCGACATAAGCTCCTCCTCCGAGATGCAAACCAAACCGGGGGCGCCACTCTTGTACAAGGCCCTCCCCAGGGCCGTGCGTGAGTACTTCTCGTTAGAAGCATTAGCGGTGTCCTCCCACGCCTCGCGCTGCCGGCAGAGGTTGCGCACGATGTTGAGGCAGTGACCTCGTGGCTTCCTGTCCTTCGGGCCTCTTGGCCAGTTGTCGCTCAGCTCGACGGGCCAGTTGACGAGGACGATGCCGAGTATGTAGCACAGGTCGCGGAACTTCGTGCGCGGGAACTGGGCAAGCTCGGTGCCAGGCCTTGACGACGAGGTATACTTCTTGCCGCACCACGTGTAATAGCGACCTACAAATGAGCATCAGCTACATGCATTATAAACGAGCTGCAAGATACGCACCAAGGTCTTCAGTCAGAGCATCCCACAGTATTGAGATGAGGTGGTCCATCTTGTCAGGCTCGCGCCATTCACGTTTCGGGTAGATCAAGTAGGTCTTCGGGCCATCAACTCCACCCGTAGATCCTGACCCCGTCGCATCGCCTGAGCCCGAGGCACCCCGTGAGTCAAGGTATGCAGCCCTAGCAACCGATAAGAAAGGTGCCAATCAAGGACGGTAATAACGTACCGCATGAGAGTGGTCTGCTCTGCCAATGCCCTTGTAAAGTTAACTGGGTAATGGCGCATCATATATTCGTAAGCTGGGCCGCCACCGATCTGAGCACTTTTGGCGTAGTCCCCCCCGATGGTGCCCTCGACGTCGACGAGGATGCCCGAAAAGCTAAACCCATAGTTGAGGGCAATGCCGTTGGCGATCTTCTCCATATCCTTGGCGACCTTGTTCATGTCACGCTGACGGTCCTTCTCGAACTCGGCTGCCTTGACGGCACCGGTGAGGTTCCTGCAGTAGTCGTACTGCTCCTTGAAGAGCTCGTAGAGCGAGCCTTCGTTGACGGTGCCCTGGATCGTAGCCAGCTTCGCCCTCCATTCGGCGGTGGCCACCTTTGTAATATCCTTCTTCGCTACTGTGGAAAGAATGAGCTATAGATCACGTTGTTGACAAAAGAACTCACCTGTGGTGTTTTTTGCCGCAAACCATTGGCGGTACTTCTCAAGGCTGCCAGCGTGGCGTGTCTTGCCGGGGTCCGGAACACGGTCACCACAGCGACGATAGATGTGCGATAATGGCTTCCCAGCCCGGATCGAGACGTCAACCAAAGTGAGCAGCGCCTGGTGCACCGCTGCTTCGCCTTCCTCCACAAGTTCGTGAGGGACGGGTCCCGGCTTCCATTTGACAGACGCGTGACGTGTATGGGATGGACCGGCGGTCTTCGCAGCCTTCGAGCGAGAGGAATCGGGGTTGGGCGATAGGGGCTCGGGGGCAGAGTCGTCTTCCTCGAAGGCAAGCAGATCGTCTGGGAGTGTGGGCGGGTCGACCGGTGGCGGGATGGCACGTCCTTTGCCTTTGTCGACGCGCGGCTGGATGTCCGTGTTGTGGCTCCCGTCACTGTCTTGGTCGCTGTCGGGCAGTTGCCTGGCCTTATGCAGACGCTTCTTCTTGCCATTGCGCTTGTGGCGGACTTTGTAGCTCACGCCTTCGGACTCAGACCCCTTGTCGGAGTTACCGCCGTCGATGCCAGATTCGCCCGCGCTGATGTGTCCGTCCATGCCGGGAGGCGATGTTGGCTTTGGAGGGGCTTCATAGACACCGCCCCCCCACGACGCGCGCCCTCAAGATATTGGGGCTTCGCGAGGGGAGACGGCGGGGTAGCAGGACGTGCACCACCAACATATTGGGGTTTCACTGGAGTAATGGGAGGGGGAGGGGATCTCGGTGCGCGCGGACAACTTCGGCAAAGGTGCGCTTGGGCGTCTGCAGGATGTGAATTAGTTATGAACAGGACGAAGGCTATAGACGCACTGACGGCTCCTGGGGAGGGTCCGGGCTGGGGCTCGCCGCGGGCACCTTGCTCTTGGGCCCAATCTTGGCCTTCTTTTTGCCCTTCGCCGTTTGGCCACGGGACAGGCGCTTCGTTAACCTGCCAACCAAAGTCAATACCAGTAAGCGAGAGCTTGAAGTGACACGAACCTTTGACTAGGCTCCTCGCGTCCTCCGCGGGGTCCACTTGGCCTTCCGCTTACGGCGCATGTGCCCGTACGACCGGCAGCCTTTGGTGGCCAACGGCAGCCTGCTGTACATCGGACTGCTTCACAGAAGTGTCAGCAACTGTTCTGCGAAAGGAACACGGAAGCATACCTTCTGGCGCCTGAGCGGGTCACCCTCGCGGGCGCGCCTCTACCGCTTCCTCGTCAGACATGGGCCCGCCTGGCGGGTGCGGCGCTTGGGCGGAGGCGGCGCGTCCTTCTCACCCTGCGAGGCAGCGTCGTCGGAAACGTCCTGGGCCTTGCGTTTCGCCCGGTGGCCTGCTTCGATGGGCCCTTCGGCTATCGGCTTTTTAGCCTGGCCGCGCTGGCGATTGCCCGTTCGGTGGGGTTGCGAGTGCGGGTTGAGGTGCCGTGCGAGCCATGACTTCGCCGGGAGAGGGTGAATTCGAAGTGGGCCAAGTCGGAAGCAAGAGTGCTGGAAAACTTTGGGGAGCTGGCATCGTCGTAAGTTATCAGCGCCGGATGTTCCGATGATCTGGTTCTCCACAGGGTCTCAGTTTCCCCACATGGTCAGACTCGTAGCAAGGAGGTGGTTTTAGAAGGGTGGCTCGCGTCGCATTATGGTACGATTGCTCGTGATTTATTGGGAAGGGGGTGGAATTCTGATACGTTCAAGGCTCCAGGGCCCCATTTACGTTCGGGTGCTATAGCTACAGACACCGATGACCGGGGACAGCGGGTGCATCCGCGGACATGCGGCCCGGTGCGGTATAAGCAACGGGGGCACAGTATGCGCCAGAAGGGCGGCGGCGATGCGTCGCCGTTGAGCGCGTAGGGCAGCGGATCATCTATCGTCGTCTCCTCAATTGCCGCAAAGCCTTCCGGCACGTCGCGGTAGAGAGCGAGCCCTTCGGGAACTGCCAAGTCCTTCATCCCAGGGGCGTCGGACAGGATGACCCAGCCACCTTCACGCACGGGAGCCCACACTCTGATGCTGGTCGCGCGATCCTGGTTGGGGGTGAGTTGAATCCTGCTACTACAGGGGGAAGGTGCGTACAGGCATGCTGATAGTGCAAAGGACTGTGCCCACAGAGGTAGCTGGGATGATGTGTGTGGGGATGGCGTTCAAATGTAGGAGCTCGAGGTAGATGTCGATCGTTGATGAATCCTCCGGCTTGGGAACAAGATCGTACCAGTCGATGACAATGAGCGAGCCGTTGACGAGCCGCCGTAAGGGAATGTGTCGGGAGGGGTTGATTCCCTTGCCCGCCAGTTCAGCCATGCTGTTGACAGGGGCATAGTACTCGTCCGCCACCTGAGCATGCACCTCAATGGTGCATGGATCGGGAACCTGTGTAAGGCGTGGGTTCATTGAGCTGAAGCATTTGTATGGTACACGCACCTCGCTGCCGCCAATACAACCAACATGGAAGACCACCTTGACGTCTTCGAATGATGCGTGGTACAGATGAGCGAAGCGTCGGCGCATTTGTTGGTCCGACAAGTCCATGTCGTCCATCGGGTGGCGGGCCATTTCCTTCAGGGTGTTGTGATAGACTCTAGTGTAACCCATTTGCAGGTCAAGGCGACGTTCATCACCTCGCTGAGGGCTCCGGTATTGCCGGCGCCGGTGCTTCGACGTGTGCTTGAACATGGTGCGCATAGCGTCGTCGAAGTCCACCTCGATGCGGGAGTTGAGCCGGGAGATGAGCTGCGTAGACCCCTCTGAAAAGTCATGAGTAAATGAAGGGTTTGACAGTGAGGGAAGGCGCACCATAGATGATATGCGTCTCGCCGCGCGTCAGCCCAAGCACACTGCGCCCCACTCGGAAAGTGCCACCCTTGCCATCCTCCTCCGCCATGAGCTTCGCAAGGCGGCTCCTCCAATGGCGAATCTCTCCTTTCCCTGGTTTCCTCGGGCTGGACATAGCGGTAGCACCAGTGTGGGCTTTTCCCGGTTGCCGGTTTTATGCTAAGATCCGAAGCCGATACAAAACGAGCGTAAATAAAGCGTGCAGGGTCGTACTGCTCGTCACACGGCCGTCAGCCGCTTGCCCCGCATCGTCAACGCCGTTCGTCGTCGGCAACCACCTGTGCCCTAAGAACGAGCTCCTCCATAGTGAGCAACATCGCCCGGCCCGTCCTCCACGCTGTTCCTGCCTCCTTCACCGCCTTAGCCTTCTCGGACTTTGTGAAGCCCTTATAGTAGTCCGAGCTCAATTGACACCCCTGTGCAACCCAGCGAAAGAGTGCCCCCGCGCTATATTGCGTCACGGACATGCGGCGCTCGTCTGGGGCGATGTCGGTATTGGCGTGAGTGAGTAGCGCTGAGGGAATGAGGACCGTGGAGCCAGCAGGAAAGCGAATGACGATCCTCAGTTCCTTCAAGACGAGGTGACCCCCACGATCCGGATTGAACCGGCCGAGCGCTGTGATTGCGCAGATCCCAAAGGAGAGATTGCCGAAGTCCCTGTGGGGGAATGTCGCCGTTCGCGGTCCAAAGTTGAAGGTGGTGCATGACCATGGGCTGCGGGGGAAGTTGCGCGTCTTGCATAGACTGGGCCGCCATTTGAAGAGCTTGCTGTTGTTGTTTTCGTAATGCATGGCGACTTTGGGAAACCAGTTGGAGAACATCCCTGTCCTCGCGATCAGTCCGTGGGTGCATGAGGCGGAAGGGATGTGCTTACCGGCGGAGTGATGCGACAGGCGTACCATGGATGGCAGTTGAATAATGTGGTCAAGGTGCGCCTTGTTGTTCTTCGAATGGGAGAGGGGGCCTGGGCGCTGTTGAGATGTGATGAGCGCGGGTACCATGTACAGCGAGTGGCCACACACCTTCTGCCCTCCGCCGTGCGAGTGCCCGTGAGCCTTAGCACGAAAGTTGCCCCGCCGGTGGTGGCGATCGTCGTGGCAGAAGGTCATGTCGGCGGCGCTCTCCTCCATCTCCCGAGCCAGTTGACGGTGCTGCGTCTCCCAATCGGGGCCTGGGGGGCAACCACCCAACACCGCCACTACAGTGCCCTCCTCGCCAACGGTGAGCGCGATCGGGTCCCTTCATGACGGTCAGGCCAGCAAGACACCTCAGGGCGACGTGCGACGCACCTTCCATTCCAATCCAAGTACTTGAAATCCTTCAAATCATCATCCTCCAACAGCTGGCGCACCCCGGCCTCCCGAAGAGTCGTAAACCCGGTACTGGTCACGCGAGCATCTGACCAGTCGTACTCGACTTCCTCCTCCGTCGCTTCAAGTATCTTCTCCGCACGGCGACGCTTGACCCCGTCCGCAAGGCTTGCGTCAGCGGACTCCCGCTTCTGCTGGCGGCGTCGGTTGCGCTTCCTGGCCTTCGAATTGTGCCCGCCGGCGGTAGTGGTGGCGGGGCAAAAGGCGGGCAGCAGGGGTGCAGCTTGCCCACCGTCCGGCGAAGACGCACGGCTGGACGGCAGGGAGGTGAGGTCCGATTCGCCATCCGTGCCGGAGTGGGGGGGCTCCTCGTCGGTCTCGTCGGCGGTGGCCTCTTGAAAGAGCGCGTCCAGATCCACAGTAATGGGAAGCGGCAGTACGCTGCAGTAAACCTTGCCCGTTCGCGTCTTGCGATCTGTGGTAATGCAAATCAGAAAGTAGCATGATCGTACGAAGAAGTTGCCCCGCCCAAGTGGCCGGCCTGCGACCCCTCCGTTATCCCTACCTGCCATGCATTGACGGCGGGGAACGTCGGGGTCCGGCATGGCCACGGGCGCTGGCAATGCTTACCTGTGAAGCTGGACCAATGCTCGCTCATGGTGGTCAAAGGCAGGGAGAAATTTTTCCGCCAGGCTCGTGTCCGCAATGTGGCCGCGTGCCGGGAGCGGAAGCGAGGAAGGCGTTGCGCAGACGTAAGAAAATGGCGTGGCCTACTCGGCGTATTCCGAAACATATTCATCACCCGCCCCGTCCGCGTCAAACCCATCCACCCCCAGGGCCTCCATAAGGTCCTCCAGCAGCGCTATGTCCCCCGTGTCCTCCTCGCCCTCAGCGGCTCCATCAGCTTCATCCGCCCCAACGCCAACACCCGATCCATCATCCCCGTCCCCATCACATGCATCCAAATCCAAATCACACGAAGAGGCCTTCCACTCCGATTCCGCGACCATCAATTCTATGTCCGTGGGGCCCTCGATCAGCAAGCCGGATCGTTTCCATTGTATCGCCATGGCCAGCATAGTGCGGCGTCGTTCGTTAAGCGCGTGCATCAGCGGCACAGAATCTGCGATACCCAGTTAGAATTGCAGGTTGGGGGCAGGAGACTAGTTTACCTGGCGAAGATATTGCCACCCCGGCGCGCATTGCCCAAAGCCTGCCACTCAAGGGCAAACCACGCACGTAGGTTACCACGCTCGTGGTCCAGGCGTTGTACTTCCTCCGCGCAGCGATCGATCACTAGCTGGGCGCGAATTGCCTTGCGCATGTCCGGCTCGGCAAGCCATAGCGGAGGGGTCGCATCGTCCTCGCTCTCGAATCGAAGGTCATCCCAGCAAGGATCGTCAACATCAATGGTCCAGAGCCCCTGTGTGGGAAGCTCTTGGAGGGCGCGGATGCAGCACGATCCGCGTTGACGGCGAGGCTGGGCAATCTTGGTCGCTAATTCCTTGCACGAAGCGTTGTACCGGTTGACTTGGGCACGAACGGTGTGCTCCCGCCGTTGCACAGCAGACTTTGTATGCTTTCTCAATTGATGTTCTACAATGCAATCAGGACAGCCAACAAGAATGAAAGAGGGACCACCCACCACCAGCCTTGCCCCGGTGGGCACGCACGACGCGCTCCAACTCCATCTTCCTTTTAACGATGGAACTCTGGATGCGCCGAAGCAGAACAAGCGCGTTCATACGCAAGTGGAGGACGGGGTCGTCAAGGATTGCGCGTAGGCGTGCTTTGGCAGGGACTCCGAGATGCTGGGTTTTACGCTCGTAACGTGTGACGGCCGCCTTGTGCGCCACCTTAGCAGCCTCGACGGCGGCGACCCTGTCTGGCGACGATCCCTTCTTGCGCATCACCGCCTCCGCCGCCTTCACACTGGACAGCGCCTCCTTTGAATCGTGGAGTAGTTCGAGCGCCTGCTCAACCTCCGATCGTCCCTTCTTCCGAGTCTGACCTGCGAGACGGTTAGGTGAGACAAACGATTAATCTATGGCCTGCGACGTACGTGGTTGGGGTTGCGTTTGCACCCGAACCTGGTCCTGCCACTGCCTGCGAATTTCCTCCGGATCGGAGCCCATGTCACCGCACTCGGCTAGCAGCGCACGGGCCTCAGTCTCCTTCTCCACCACTGCCCTGGCCTTGCGCGCGATCCAGCCTCCCTTCGTCTTGAGGGCCTCCTGCGTGTTGTGGGCAAACTGCGAGTTAAGCGTTTGCAGGCGGACGTGGTACTGCGCAACACTGTCAGCCAGCGATGCAACATTATTAGGACAGGCGACGTACCCCAGCTACCCGAAGATAAGGGATGAGCTTGCTGATGGAGTACCAGAAACGTTCGCAACCCTCCCCGTCGCTCAACCCAAACCCAACTCGCTTCCGGGGGTGGTATATAAGTTGACAGGGCCAGTCGTGTCCAAATGCATGAAAAACAGAGACGGCGAATCGTAAACGACTCATGTACGTAGGGAAGAGGCCATGCTTGACTGCACTGAGATGTACTTGACATGCGATATCATACAGAAACCCAATGGTCCAAGTAGCAGGTAACTCAGCAACGAACGCGTCAAGCAGCGCGACAACGTAATGAAACTTTTCGCCTGGGGTTGTCATATTGATCCAGAACAAAGGGATGTCGTGGCGGCATAGGAGCGCCATGGCCACCGTAACATCATGGTACGCAGTGCTAGCCTTGGCGATGGACTCTTGCGCCGCTTTGAAGCTGTCTTCACATGTCCGTAAAGACTCGAGGGGCACTTCGATCCCATCCAGGCCATCCTCCATCGCACCACCTTGCGTGGCGTGTGCGCGGCCGCGCCGACCCAGGCCTTGCGCCTCAACACGTTCAGCCGTGCGGGCCAAAACATCCTCAGCGAGCATGATAGGTCGCGCGTGAGTGAACGGCGGGTCTCGCTGCTGCTTATTGTGCTTCTGCGTGAAGCACGCATCCAAGGCGACGACGCAATCCGGGGAGTTCGCGTCGATCTCCGCCAGTCGGGCGCCACTGCCGAAGCACGCCGGACAGCGGGATCGGAGGTACTCCGAAGGGGCAGGCACCACGGCCGACGGTCTCGGTGATGTGATAGTCAAGGCGGCATCACGGATCATAGGGAGCACGCCGCCCTCGTCTCCGGAAGTCCCGTCGTCATCGCTTGTGACTTCCAGCGCCATCGGCCCTGCACTGATAGGTGACGAGGGGAATACGCCACCGTCCTCCTCATCGTCCTCGGAAGGCACTTCGGAGTTGCTGGCGAATGCCACCGATCGAGCCACTGCGACAATGTCCTCGACGTGTTGCTCGACCAGGCCGTGCAACTGCGTGTACCAGAGAAGGGCGTAGCCGAAACGTTTGCGTAGATTGTCCTGAGACCCTATAAGTATCCAACACCGCGCGCGCAAACCACCCACTCACTGAATAATGAATCTTGTGCTGCCGCGCCAGCAGGAAGGCCTCAGTGGCCTTGCACCACGCCGTGACGTTGGGCGAAATATTCAAGAACAACAGGCGCGCGAAGTCGAGGATGTTGATGTCAACCGCCAGCGTTGGCCGGTAAGGCGCGCAGGGAAACAAACCCATGTCCACGAGCTGGCGACTGGCTGGATGGCAATAGCAGGTGTCCAGGTGGATCCGATCGACGCCTGTAAGTAGCTCAGCGTGAAGTGCAACGGGAATGACAAGCTGACTGACTCATCTGCCGTAGAACAAGGACAGAAATGCGACGGCGAAATCGACCACCGCACGTACACACCAAGGCAGCGCACTCCCTGGGCTTAACCGAAAATCGAAGTCCCGCAGTCCGTTCCCGAAGCCGCATAAGCGGCAAGCGCAACGCTGGGAGGACCTCATCGCGCCAACGAGACACGGTGAGGAGCCTCTTCGCGCGGTACTGTTTGCGTCGGGCGTCTGCGCCGTCGTCTTCCGTGCCGCCTTCTTCCATAGGGGGGACTGGGGACAGCGGGGGGGAGATCGACGATACGGACTCCGCCGTTGGTAGCGTACCAAATGAGAAACCAATCTGGCCAGGATTGGGCGGCCTGCGATCCTCGCCCTTGAAGCCTCTCCCGCCGTGCAACATGGCCGTCAGAGGCGTGCGGGGACCATGGGAGGTTTTCGCACGATGGACCTTGACCGATTTGGGAGTGGCACCGGTGTGGATATTCGCTGGACTACTGGCACGGCGTCGTTTTCCCCTCGCCGGCGTGGAGGGCTGTCCAAGTGCAGCGCCCACGCCATGCGTGCCCGATGCGGAGGGTACGTCCTCAGATCGTGCACCGTCTGCAGCGCACATCAGCGCCGGCTGATAGGCATTACACTGCGACTCACCTTCACCAGCGGACCCCGCAAGAGAGGCGACAGCTCTGCTGCGAACCGCGCGGGACACGCGTTTTTTCATGGTGAGATGGAAGTCCTTAGATAGCTGCCTACAGAACCTGTCAGCGAACGTAATAGTATACACATGTTCGGCAATCGGAGTTTCATATCGTAGCGCTATGGGTCAACGTGCGCTGCGAGCATGGAATAACATGACTCATTCGAGTAAGCACTACTCCAGTGTCGTCCGGGGTCCTTCCTCATCACGAAAGAAACCGGAACTCACCAGTGAAGTTGCAATTGTAGGGTACGCAGCATGCAACCACGCTGGGCCGCCGCGATTGCCGCCAGGAGACCATCACCGCGGAGGCAAATTGTCACAATTATCCCCTCTGCTCAACAAAGACGTTATTGATCGCCGGAGATCCGATAACGGAGCACGCACCTCATGCCTCAGAGTCCAGATGCGCCGCGCTGCCATGCATTTTGACTGTAACGCGCGTGTGTTAATAGTATCGACGTGCACATACAGACGCGTCCACTTACTGATCAAGTCACTGTGAGAGACTGACATTATTATAACGACCAAGACCATAGGCGCATATGACCGACAACCCGCAGCGACATATCGCCTGACTGCAGCTCGCACGACAGCGGCCCGAACAAATCGGGCCACAGCGCAACGATCCAGACAACGGGCTCACTGCCGTTAGCTGCACCCGTGAAAGGGAGCAGTGTTCGACAATGAGCCTCGCCGGTCTACAGAACCCTTCCACACCGCCCAAAATATTGGGCAGTTAGGTTGGGCGCCAGAGGCAGGGGGAGATGGGACGACGGGCATCAACCTGTGGATCGTCAGCGTCAACAGCGCGTTGCGTCAACAAGGCATGTGCTTACCTAGGCGCCTCGGTCAAGGAACAGAGTCCGGGCACCGCGGCGGCGTTGGGGAGGACGCGTGAGCGCCGAACAACGACGGCCACCACGACGACGGCAGCGACGGCGGTGAGCAAGGCGGCCGCGACGACGGCGAGCGACGTTGATGGGGCAGCGACGACGAAGTAACGTGGAGGGAGCAGCGGCGAGGGGGGAGCGAATGGCGACGGGGTTGACCCAGACGACGTGGAAGTTTACTACAAGGTGTTAGAATGTTCTAGTTTGCGCGTGTCAACACGCTGTTGGCAAACAAACAACACATTCACAAATAGGTACATACAGACGCGTCAGCCCGCAACCCCGCCGTTCTGGTCGCCGTCGCCGTGCTCCGCTGCTCCTCGCCCTCGACGCCGCTATCGACCCCTCTTCCCCGCTCGCTCCGTCGTGACTCCTGCTATCGACGCCGACATCGGCGCCGCTCAGGTGAGTCAAGCATGCCCTCGCGCTCATCGAGGTGTCGCTCACGCCAACCTTCAGCACTCTTGACCTCGGGCCCCTTCGTTGTGTGGGCGTGCGTGCGGCATATCTGCTGCGTGCCCCTGCCAACGATTGCGGGATACCACTACGTGCGGCATATCTGCTGCGCGAGTGTGTTGACCGCCTGATCGTCCGCCCCTCGGCGAAGTGAACGTCGACACCGACCAGATGCCTCGCCGTACCCCTACGTTCACGCCATCTCCGGAGTCCAGCCCTATCCGCGACGACGACAATGCTCGCCCGCAAGACCGCGAACGCTCTTCGTCGCCGCTTACCGACCTCGAGGAACTTGATATGCGCCAGGCCGCCAGTCGCAACGATCGAGTGAGGGACCGGCACGCTGAGACGCAGGCGCCGACCGAGCGACGTCCCGCCCCCAAAAGGCCCCGCACGCCTAAAGAGCCGCCGCCCCCAATGAAAAAAGCGCGCAAGGGGACAGGCGTGCAGCACGAGGTGAGACTGATTGGAATACCTCTGGCGTGAACTTACGAACTTTTCAGACTGTCGCCCATGAGTTGTACGCATCCCCGGACATTGAGGAGGAGCGTCACAACCTGGAACGCATCCTGCGGCATGACCCTTCCCTCCCCCCAACGTTTGCGTACATGGCGAAGACGGATGTCTTCGAGGCCATGGAGCGCCTCCGCCTCTCACCGCACGCCTTTGCTTTGGCTCCAGAAGGTGCGCTACCGCCTGACGTGCCTCTCGATCTCCTAACATATCTGCAGTGAATGACGCGGTCTACAACTACAGAGTCGGCGGGTTCACGTCGGACCTGCTGTTCCTCATCGTAAGCCCCAACTCCGAGCGACTCCTGTACGTCCCGTCGCCAGAGCTGAAGATCCGCATTGTGATGTGGGATTCGTGCCAATTCGGCGCGGACGACTTCACTCTGGTCCCAACCTATGTATCGACGACGCATATGCCGCACATCCCCTGCATTCCCCGCGAGCCGTTGTCCGCGTCGCACAAGACACGCGTCATGTGGGAGGATCCCGCGGCGTGGTTCGAAAGGCTGCCAGGCGATGTGTTCACGAGCAATGCAGTGCCCGTCGCAGCTTCCGGGCGTCCGTCGCTATCCGACCGTGTCTTACTCAAGAAGGCCATCGTCGACCGACTCGCCCCGCTAGTCGCCGAGGCGCAGAGCGAGATGGACAAGTACTTGCTGCACTGTCGCTCAGAATCAGTCAAGCCTTTGCCCTACGTGCGAGGCCTGGAAGTTTCTCTGCGACATGCCTTCGGTCGCTTGCGGTACGTGGCCGGCACGCTCGAGCGCTACTTCACGCTGGCGCGGGAGATGCAGAGGTTCTGGCTTGAGCTGCAGGGCGTGCTTAACTACGCCAACGTCGTCAAGCCCACGTTCAGCATGCCCGCATCACCGCCCCAGGTGCCGCATTGGTGGATAGGAGGAGTCGTACAGAGCGACTGGGCCATGCGGCAGCTCTACAACGCCGGTGTGCCCGTCTGGTTTGTGCAGCCGTTGACTCCCATTGCGGAATTGGTGCGTGCCCGGGCGCCCGCTGGCATCCCCCACATCGACCGCATGCAGACTATGCCGGCGTGCGACGAGATGGCAGATCTCACCCCTCACCCTCGGAGACTTCCCTACATTTATTCTGGCCCACCTACCAGCGTCGACCGCATCCGGCAGATGCATCAATACTCTGTGCTGCAGCTGACCGCGAACGCCCCGTACGACCTTAGGTTCGATGATGGCATGAACGACCCGCTGTACGGCGTGGAGGGTGATGAGATCCAGACGTTGGATCGGCCACTCAACTATCTCGAGGCCCACGCAGGACCTGCCGCTCTGCCGCCACCTCCGCGGGCCCCCTCGCCGTCGCCGGAGCTGGGATCCGGCAGCTGGAACTTCGAGCCTATGCCGAACGCGCACCCACCTCGTATCGACGACGACGCTTTCGACGCGACGCTGCTGCCGTCCCCGCTTCCGCTCCCTGACGTCAGTATGCCGGAGCCGTCTGAGGCTGATTTCGACATGGGCACGGCGATGAGCGCAGGCGCAGGGAGTGCGAGCTCGGCAGCTGGTCAGCCTCATCCGCCATTTCCGCGGCAACTCCATCAAGTTCTGCGACGGGCTCTCATCCTGCAGCGTCTGCCGCAGCGACGTCTACGAGCAGTGCACTGCTTCCACACCGGCCAAACGCAAAGACCCGCAAGCGCTGGAAAACACGCGCTCTTCGCGAGGCTGCTCAAGCAGCGCCCACACCGCCAGCACCCGCACCGCAAATGCCAGCCGCGCAACCGACAAATGTTCACATGGGACCTGCAGGTACGGCTCGCTTTGCAAGTACATACATATTTAACTAATTTGCTTGCAGCGGTTTTCCTTCCGCAGTCGCGCGCTGCCTGGGCAGAGGCTGCGTCGACCCTGAACTTCAAGCTGAAGCGCAAGAGTCAGCCCGGTGATGCCGGCAGGGCCTTCCCCCGCGCGCAGACGCTTGCTGGCCCCCGGTCGGCAGTGAAGACGGCGCAGTACCTGCATGTGTACGTGCTTGTTCGCCCGAAGATGATCGAGGGTGCGCGTGCCGCGGGTTTGCTGAGCGGAGGGACGGCTGTGCCGGTCAGGCTCGTAGGCCAGCAGTGGCGCGACTTGCTGAGTCTGCACAAGCTGGTGGATGCTGCGCAGCCAGATGTCACGCCGCCGTGTCTCGAAGCCCTTCGCGACATGTATGACGCCGTCATCGACTTTGCGCAGGTTGTTTCCAGGCTCCAGCAGCCGTATACGATCTTGGGGGACACGCGACGAGCCCAGTCGATGCCGTCCTCTGCCACGATACGTACGCTGCTCTGGGAGCTAGAGGAGCTCGTCTTCCGGAAGGATTTGCTGGACCTCGACCGCCGTCTGCGGCGCAGTCGCCTGACCTCCGCGGGCGAGATGGCGCGCCTCGAAGCCGTGTTCCACCGCGACATGATCGAGGGCGACTTGATGGGGGTCTCGCTGGGTGTGCAGGGCAGTCATGGCCTTGTCGCGGACGACTGGAACGAGCGCAAGCACCATCTGAAGGCCCTCGTCGATGTCATGGTGGGATGGACCCGCACGGGCCCGCTGCCGTCTGGCCTTGTGCGCGAGATGTCGACACTGGTAGACCTTCCTCATGTTCCGGCGGAGCGCGCGCATGCGGCAGAGCTTGCAATTGCGAAACATTACTTCGCGCAGCTCTATGTTTATCTTGATCGTCATCCTGCGGGCCCGCCGCGTCGTGTCTCTGTATAGTCGTTATCTTCTTGAATTGTGTACTTATGCTTTATTTTTCTTGATTCTTTGGACTTAGCTATATCTATGAATATGACAGTTTTCTTGCAATGGTGGTGAAGGAAAACATGTGAGGGGTCATATAGGCAGTAACTAACCAGCAGAGATGACTCTAGTAAGTAAGTCCTCTACTTGTTAGAGTTGTCTATCAACTAGAGAACTCTAGTCAGTATAGGCCACTAGAGTTTTCTAGTCAATAGAGTTGTCTAGTCGTTAGAAAACTCTAGTTGGTATAGGTTGTTAGAGTTGTCTATCAACTAGAGAACTCTAGTCAGTATAGGCCACTAGAGTTTTCTAGTTGATAGAGTTGTCTAGTCGTTAGAAAACTCTAGTCGGTATAGGTCGTTAGAAATGTCTAGCAATTAGAGAACTCGAGAGATATCTATTGATTAGAAATGTCTAGCAACTAGAGAACTCGAGAGATATCTATTGATTAGAGTTCTCTAGTGGCTAGACATTTCTAATGTCTTACAGAGTTTACTGAAACTGTTCCCTTTCAATATTAGGTCCAAGGCAATAGGTAGCTAGAGATCTCTAATGGCTTATATATATATATGATCAAGGTGCAGTCACCCCTATCAATATAAGGTCTAAGTCAGTCAGTAGGTAAGAGGTCTAAGTCAATAGGTAAGATGTACCCTGCCGAAGGCCTAAGTCAGTAGGTAAGACCCACACTGTCGAAGGCCTACGTCAGTAGGTAAGAGGTCTAAGTCAATAGGTAAGATGTACCCTGTCGAAGGCCTAAGTCAGTAGGTAAGACCCACACTGTCGAAGGCCTACATCAGTAGATAGGTGCATCACTATACTCTGTCCTACCCTGTCAAAGGCCTGCATCACTATACTCTGTCCTACCCTGTCAAAGGCCTGTATCACTATACTCTGTCCTATCCTGTCAAAGGTCTACATCGGTAGTCAATAGGTAGGTGCACCCATGACATAGTATTATCAGTATCACTACCAAGGGGTAGTAGAATACAAGTTATACTATGGAGGTAGACTACTCTAGCCACCAGAACTTTCTACCCACTAGAACTATCTAGGCATTAGAGATTTATAGTGTCTAGAAAACATGGCCTATATAGGGTATATTATCCTGCAAAGGATAGGGCCTATGACTAAGTTTTCTAGGTAGCCGAGGCTGCGCCGTACCTGAGAGTACACCAGCGCTAGCTTTGTACCGGTCCAATCTTAAGATACAGCGAGTTCATCGCTTCGAAACCACCGAAGCGCACCTCATAGTTGTATCGAGCTCCCTGTAGCGAAGATGAGCTCCGTACGAAGAGGAAATGCCCTTGCTAGAAGAGAATATCGTCCCAACGTCTGATGAAATCTGCAAGGCCTTCCGAAGCCAAACCTTCTTGCAGTATGCGTTCACAATGTATCAACATCGTTCTGTCCCTCTAATGCCACAATACCCTCTTACTATTTGGCTTTCGCATACGGTGTTG
The DNA here is from genome assembly GCA_007026445.1 of Schizophyllum amplum. NCBI lineage: Eukaryota > Fungi > Basidiomycota > Agaricomycetes > Agaricales > Schizophyllaceae > Schizophyllum > Schizophyllum amplum. The sequence goes on from VDMD01000019.1 coordinate 182,294, forward strand.
TACTTCCACAGACATATATTGAGTCACGCCAACAACACAGTACGTTGGAAATGCCCCGAACATCGCTGCTTACCATCGTCGTTCAGCATATCTGAATCCTAACAATGTCTCTCACTCCTCGGCCATCTGACTCTTGCCTGATCACTCACGCCTATCAGTCCCACTTCATACCCTCTTGTATATGTTCTTTGAACGTCAATCAGCACTGTCGAACGCTCAGCTTGACCTGGACATCTCCGTACGGTCTCATCTGGGACGACGGGTGATATACTTAGGACTTGTAACGAGACTGCTCATAGTGAGCTTTCAACGCGCATATGCAATTTAGGGCTTCACCAATCCACACAGAAATCGCTCACAAGAGCCTCGTAGGTCAGTTCTTCGTCAATATACTCTGTAGCCTGTCCTCCGACGATAGTCTCGTATACGACAATCGAAGTTGAACCTGCAGGTGACCGTGGGATACTAGGCGGCAGCTGCCGTCTCCATTCAGCGGGACTTCAACTTGCCTTCCGGCATGCATGCTTGCCAAATTTTCTCTCCGACGGTGACCAACTCGGCTTGCTCCTTCTTCTCGTACCGTCACCTCGCATCCCCCAAAAATTTCATTCCATGCCTGACTCCCCTTCTGAGGTGGTCAATGGCTCATTCGTTGCCGACAGCCCAGCTCTCTCGCGCGTCGACGACGAGACTCCCGACGAGGCCAGAAGCACGAACAACGCCGCCGCCACAGGCCTCGCGCTCGTCCCTTGGACAGTGTACGATCATGTCATGCATAACTCAGGCCCACACTGATCAGTGCCTCCAGAGCGCGTCGCATGGCCGTTCCTACTCGCATCTCGCATGAAGATGATTTCATGGACGACTCCGTCGACGGCAACCATGAGGCGGACGATGGGGCGGACGAGCTAGAGGTTGCTGGACATGAGGGAGATTTGGGTGTTCCGGTGGAGGTGGAGATTATAGACGACGAGGAGATGGAGGTGCAGTTGCAGGTGCAGGTGCAGATGGAAGACGACGAGGAAACGGAGTTGCGCGAACGCGCGAGGCAGGCAGACGAAGCCGACATGGAGCTTGTGGAGAGGGAGATTAGCTTCATGGACAGCGCAAGCATGCTCGAAGATGACAGCCGCCGCGTGCCTCGCTCGGGAGCGACCGTCGTCGACCGCTGGTCATTCTTGTGAGTGCGCTCACCAATGTCGTACACATCGGCTGATAGCGCTCGTCAGTCGAATGCTGTTTGCCGTGCACAGGAATCTCAGCGCCTCGTTCCCGGAGCTTATCATGTGGGGCCAGGTTTTTCTTCGTTGCGATTACCGGTATGTCGACTTGGATTCCGCAACCCGCGCCAACTGACAACATCCACATTAGCATTTGCATATATCATCGAGCAGTTGAAGACAGCCTTCGCTGGGTTATCTGGGACCCTGACGCGCCGGTACCGTGGAATTTCTACGCGTTAAGTCGAGAAGAGTGGCTGTGAGTGATTTGTGGCACCGTCGAATAAAGTGAGAACTTACCCTGTGTAAACACAGTACCTTCGCGCTCGCACATTCGCTGCCGGCTTACCTCCAGGGTTGGCGAATGACTAGGGCGACGTTAGGCAACCGTGTGCCCGGGGAAACTGGCATCATAACCGGGCCTCGACTTACCTTGGCCGGTCAAATTTTGGTGGACTCGGTCACTAACCTGACACTTCGGGAGCTCGCATGGACCACGAACGGCACAAACGTTGTACCAGAGGCAGGACGGTAAGCCATCCTATCTCTGATCGCTCGTGAGCAATGGCGCTGACTGATCATGTTTAGGACATACAGCTTCGACGACCTCTACCCGCGCGCAGGCCAGCCGCACCTGGTCGACTTCAACACCGCTCGCGCCGCTGCGCATGAAAGCGCTTATCGCGCGCCCCCTTCCTCGCCGACGCTGGCGCCGACAATAATGAACTCGCCATCGCGTGATAGTGGTCCTCCAGGCTCGTCGACAGCGGTGGGGGCGACATCATCTCAGTACTCCTGGACATCATCATCTGAAGTCGCCAACTGGAAGGTTGGGCAGCGCCTGCGCCAACCTGACGGTGCCTGGGGTCCTATGTGAGTAGCGTTGTGCTCGCATCGTCATACCAGTCGCTCATGACCTGTCAGTATACGTCGCCGTCTGCGTCGTCGGCGAGGGTCTCGTACGCCAAGCCCGACTAGCTCCGCCCTGCGCGAAGCAGATAACGTCGGGAGCAACGACGAGTACGACAGCCATGGGCTGATCCAAGAGCAGCAAGACTCGTCATCGGATTCCCTGGAGTACGCCTCCACCGACGTGGTGGACGACTCCAGCCACTCCGACTCCAGCTCCAGCTCTATCGCGACGAGGCAACCGTACGGTGCCTGGAGTAGCGACTCGGAGGATAATGACTTGGAGGATGGTGCACCACCATCAGCGCAGCGCCCCAGGTCGGAGGATAACGTACCGTCGTCCCCACGCAGCGCCTTGGTCCTGACTAGCAGTGACGAGGAGGCTTTGAACGGGCCTAGGGGCACGTCCCCCATCGAAGTCACCGACGACGAGAGCAGCGGCACCGAGAGCAGCGGCACCCCGACCATCACGAGGGCAACGTCGGTCGTTGATCTTACGGCCGACACTCCAGAGCGAGGGCGCGCGCGTATTCGTTTAATGTCACCCATCGATCTCGTCGACACTCCAGCGAGGGGCCGTCGACGAGTGTTCTCGCCGATAGATTTCACGGACGAGGGACCGCTGTCCAACCGGCGACGCTTGTTCTCGCCGATTGATTTCACGAACGAGGGACCGCCATCCAACCGGCGACGCATGGCGACTATCGAGTTGTCCAGCGACGACAGCTTATGCTGGACCCTAATAAGAATAGACCCCGATAGTTGTCAGGTACCCTATTGCAATAGACTAGATGACCTTATCGGTGGGTCATATTCTAATAAATACTGCTAGGCTACGGCGCGGGCGCCCGCCTGCGCCACAGCAGGGCGGCCGGGACAGCCGGGGGCGCCTCCGGCGACGCCGCCGGTCTCGGAAACTCCCGAGCGGCGGCGCGCCCGGCAATTGCCGCTCCCGCCCGCCCCGAGCGGCGGGCGGTTCGACGCGCCCCGTGCGCACACCCAGCGCCGCAGCACGCTCTTTGCACGCACCCTGGCCACTCCAGCACATCATTCGTACCATCTCGCTCGCTACAGAGCAAATATCAGGTGCACCGGCGACGCACCGCGCGTCACGCACCTCCCGCGCCCCCCCCCCCCCCCACACCGCCACGCGCCGCGCACCGCTCTGCACCTTGTCACGTATCCAGCCCCTCCAGCGCGTTATTAGTATTGTCAGAGTCTGGACTGAGGCCACATTTGCGACCTGCAAACGTCCGAGCACCTTCCCATTGTTAAAGAATGGCGGATATGTGGCACGAGCAGCGCCTTAGGCGCCCCGCACCTCCCCGGCCTTCCCGTCTTCCGGCGCCTTCAGCGCGGCAGCCCTGGTGAATGCTGAGAAGTTCCGCGCGTCGTGCTTGGTTATCCCTCGCCCCGTGGTGCAGGCATCAGCATGTCAATACAAGGGGGACAGAACAAAGAGTATATTGGGTGATGATCAAGCTAAAAAGTGTCGCTAAAGCGTACCTCGTGCACCTCTAATAGTCTTTGTAAACACGTAGGCCCAGCTGTAATAGCATAAGAGTATAGGAGAGAAGATAGGAAGGACATACGATGGGGGCAAAATAAAGTTGTTGGATAAAAATTGCGACACGTTGGGTGCTAGGCAGAGCGATGCGCGCACGAGCGACAAGTGCACGCATTGGAGAGCGGCTATTATGCTCATACCCTCTGGCGCTTTCGAGGCGGCTCGTCGTCGCTAGAAGAACTGGTGTAGGCGTTAATACGAGAGCTAAATGCGGATTAAATCACTTACCCGAACTGCTCGAGCAGGTTTTCGAAGGCATACTCCACGTCGTCCATAAGCGTGCACCATTTCTTGCTGCCCTTGCGCACGTTCTCCATCTCAAAAAGCCATTTGAGGCCCTTGAGCACGCTCAGAAGGCCGTTGGGCCTGGTGTGGTGTAGAGGCGCCCAGTCGCCGGACACCTTTGGCTTCAGAAGGCGATTGCCGGTGTTGCCTTTCCTCCAGGACGGGTTGACCTCGTACCACCACGCCCACATACCGTCCTGAAAGTCGGATATCCACTCCGAGACCTCGGCGCTTCCGGAGGGTCGCGGCGGGAGGTACTTGACAGAGCGCGCGCGCGCTATCCATGCACCTATGTATGTCGGACGTTTCTTTGAGCCTAAGGTGGTATGCTGATACACGTGTCAGCCAAAGGCCTTAGAAAGTGCAAGGAAGACATACCCGTCTGAACTCGGACGCATGTTCGAGCCTGAACCAAAGTTGGACAAGGTGAGTCCACCGCTTTTCTACTGCCGCGTCCATGTTTGCCGACGTAAGTGTCTCGACGTTCGTGACAGCATTCTCCAGCCACGCAGGCCACGACGCACGCGAAGACCATGCCGCGTCCTCACTCGAAGCGCTGTCTTGGTCTACTCGTGAGTTTTCCGCTTCGATGTCGCCAGTGGACGCTGCGCCCTGGGATGATGTCGCCCGCGCTTGAGTAGACTCGGCAGTCAAGCAGTCTTCTCCCGTCGTGACAAGAGGCTTTTCGTGCGAAACGGTGACTGGGGACCTCGCCCCGAGGCTCTTGACGCGTGATGTGTCGCCACTATCTCCAGGCTCCCGAGTCGGTGCGTGGTCTGCGACACCCTCGCTCTCATGCCCATTGCTCTCACTAGCCCGCCCTTGGTCCGTACTCCCTGCGCTATTGTTGCCGTCCTGACCATCCCCGTCGCGGCCGTCGCAGCCATCGTCTTCATCGCTGTTGTCGTTCTTGTCGCCGTCAATGCTGCGCATGCCGGCCTCGACGAGACGGGTGCCTTCGTCGCCATGCGATTCGTCATCGACTCGTCCATGCGAGGCGCTCGCCGTGGGTTGATCAACTTCAACATCGACGTTCATGTGATCATCTTCATCAGCGGGTCTTGCCATCGGATCGATGTCTTTGCCTTCTTCCATGTCGATATCGGCTGGCTCGAGAGTACGTGCTGGGGTGTCTGCATTGCTGGATAGATTCCTGCTGACTTTCACGAGGCGACGAGAGCGACGCGGAGAGGGACGGCGAGAGCCAGTGCGTGACGTCTGAGCCGACTCCGAGTTCTCTGTGAGAGTCTTCTCACGCTTGCGCTTCGAGCCTGCGTCCGCTGCCGCCCGCCGTTCCGCGAACAGCTCAGTTACGTCCTCTTGCAGGCCGAGATCGATGAACAAAGCCTCGCGCCTTGCGATGGCATCTTCGCGGTCGTACTATGAGCCGCTCGCGCTCAGCTTGCGGCATACGCTTCAATCGCGCGACTAGATATGGGCTGAAGGTACGCCCCCGCGCATCTTGTGCTGGTATCTGTATCCCGTCCCCCCCCACGTCGGCGTGTTCCCCTCCTTCCTTCCCTTCACCCTCCATGTCCTCATCGTATTGGCTGTGCGAAGAGGGTGACGACGGTGGCGGCGTCTCATGGTCCGACAGCTCGGTCGTATCGATATTGGCGGGTCGCCTACGCCCTCGTTTCTCAGTTGTCCTTCATGAGGGAGGAATGTTTTGCGACGCCGAGGCAGGTGACATTGAGACGGTCTCCGACTGCGCTGCTGACGCAGATTTCGCCACAGGGATGGGTTTCGGGTGGGGCGCAGGCGCGGACGATGCGGCGGGTGCTGATGATGACCTCAGTTCGGGCGTAGGGTTCGACGTGCCTTTGGCCGTAGCCGGCGACTGCGTCGATGGTGCGTGCACGTCCGGTATTCCAGGCGATGCCGTTGACGTTGGCCTAGTGTAAGGGCAACTCTCAGGAGTGACGTGCACCAGCAACGGTCACAGATCTGCAGAGGGATCCAAAGAATGAATAAGACTATGTACTGGTACAAAGGATAGCCACGCACCTGCAGAGGGATCCAAAGAAAACAAGTCTAAGGATCCTCTGCAGGCGATCACGAAAATCTCTCGACGCGTCACGTCACACCCCGGTCGGCCGGGCCCGGTCGACCAGAGTCACGGTCACACATAACGTCCCCTCACATCACCCCCCCTCTAGGCAGCGGCGCCCCGACGCTGCGAACGCCAGGACTGGGCGGAATCGGCCGATGAGACGGGATGAAACAGGGTGGCAAAGGAGGAGGAGGAAAGACGACGAACGGAAGGGTGGGGGTTGCCAACGGCGGCGGGATGGCGGCGGTAGAACTCGGTGACCTTGTCAAGAGCGTTGTCAGCGTATTCCGCTGGCTCCCATGCGGCTTCGTGTCGCGGATACCCCTTATACCAGATCTTGTACTGTAACTTCTTGCCCCGGCCAAAGAAGCGACTGTCCACGATCTGTTCCACCTCCCATTCCTGTTCATCGTCAATGAGCTCAGGCTCGGGCGGCGGCGGAGGTATGCGGCCTGGGATGGGGTCCGGAGGCGCTGGATCGAGCTTGACCACTGGGAAGACATTGTGAAGGCGTCGCATGAATGGAGGAAGTTTGAGACGGTAGGCGTGCGTCCCCACGGCGCGTTCGACCTCAAACGGCCCCCACCACAGGTGGCTGAGCTTCTTGGACACCTTGGTGCGAATGTCGGAGCTGTCCAACCAGACCTTGTCACCCGGCTGGAAGACTGGGACGGGTGCGCGGCGCTGGTTGTAGTAGCGGGCATACTCATCCTTGGCCTTGGAGAGTGCAGCGCGGGCCTCCTCATCAGCAGCCTTCATGCGGTCGACCAGGTCGTTAACGGCCTCGATGTTGGAGCGCGGACGACGGGGCTCAAAGCCCATGCGTGGGTGTCGTCCGGTGTCGAGGAGGAACGGCGTGGTCTGGGTGGAGGAGTGTACCGCATTGTTGTAGGCGAACTCGGCCATGGGGATGAGCTCGTCCCAGTCGTCCTGCCGCTCGCTGATGAACAGGCGGAGGTAGCCCTCCAGCTCCTGGTTGACCCGCTCGGTCTGACCATCCGTCTGTGGGTGGTACGACGTGGAGGCGCTGATCTTGATACCGAGGAGGCGGTACAGTTCGCGCGTGAACTCGGCGACGAACTGTGGTCCGCGGTCTGATATGACGTCCTCGGGAAGACCGTGATGCTTCCACACCTCTCTGAGGAAGAGGCGGGCGGCGCCTGCAGCATCAATGGTTGTGTGGCAGGGGATGAAGTGAGCACGCTTCCCCAGCCGACAGACAACAACCATGATGGCGTCGTACCCATGCGCATCGGGGAGCTCCGCAATGAAGTCGACAGAGATACCTTGCCAGCGCTCGGTAGGGGTCTCTGTCGGCTTCAGCTCTCCGACCGGCTGACGACGGCGGGTCTTGGTGCGGTTGCAGAGGTCACAGGTCTTCGTGTACTGCCCAATGTACCGAGACATCTGCGGCCACCAGTAGTTGCGAGCAACAAGTTCCAAGGTCTTGAACCGTCCCTTGTGGCCTGTGACTTGGCCATCATGGTGTTGCTCGACAATACGGCGGCGAAGGTCATGTGTTGGGGGAACATAGACCTTCCCTCTGAAGTACAGCAGCCCGTCGCGCTGGTCCCACTCAGCGCTGCGTACCGAACGGGTGCTTGACTTCCGCAGCTCCTGTGCCGCGCGCATCGCAGGCTCGTCAAGCTCATCCTTGGCGAGGGAGGACTTGATGTCCTCGACGATATCGACTTCACCACCGGCGACTGCCAAACCGCTGAGAGCCGCCACCACAAAGGTCTCTGGCTTCAGCAGGATGACATTGTCGTTATCGCCGGTCCCGTCGTCGTGATCCGCACGACGGGAGAGCGCGTCCGGCTTGCCCATGGACTTGCCCGGACGGTGGTGCAGGGTGTAGTCGAACCTCGACAGGTAGAGCGACCAACGCGCCTGACGGCGGTTGAGCTTGTGCGCGACACGGAAGTATTCCAAGTTCTTGTGGTCGGACCAGATCTCGACAGGATGCTGGGCGCCCTCGAGGAAATGGCGCCATTCCTCGAGAGAGCGGATGATTGCCAGCAACTCCTTGTCGTAGACCTCGTAGTTCCGTTCCACAGAGGACAGAGACTTGGAATAGAATGCCACCGGATGCCACTTGGAATCCTCGTCAGACAGCTGAGACAACACCGCTCCCGTGGCGTAGTCTGAGCTGTCAGCCTCAACCCGGAAGGGACGAAGATCGTCGGGGAGGACGAGGACAGGGGACGACGTGACACGATGCTTCAGGGCGTCGAACGCTTCCTGAGCCTCGGGCGTCCACCTGAAAGGGACATCCTTGCGCGTGAGATCGAACAACGGGCGAGCCAGGTGTGAGAACCCCTCGATGAACCGACGATAGAAATTGGTGAATCCTAAAAAGGACGACACCTCCTTCTTGTCCTTCGGTTCGGGCCACTCGGCAACGCCGGCGACCTTCACCGGGTCCATCTCGACTTGGTTGTGAGAGATAATCACCCCAAGGTACTCGATCCGCGTCTTCTCAAACTCGCACTTGTCCGCACGAAGGTAGAGGCGGTACTCCCGGAGACGCTCCAAGACAATCCTCGTGACACGTCGGTGCTCCTCGACGGTCTTGGTGTAGATGAGGATGTCGTCGAGGTAGACGGAGACAACACCCTCCATGATGAGGTCATGAAGAATGTCGTTCATCATCGTCTGGAACGTCGCCGGGCTGTTCGTCAGGCCGAAGAACATGACCATCGGTTCGAACAGGCCGCGGTTCGTGCGGAAAGCCGCCTTCCATTCATCGCCCTCACGAATGCGCACGTTGTTGAAACCCCAACGCACGTCTAACTTCGTGAAGTACCGCGCGTCCTTCAGCCGGTTGACCAGGTCGTTGATCAACGGCAGAGGATAACGGTTTTTCACCGTCATGTTGTTGAGCGCGCGGTAGTCCTGAACCAACCTCAAGCTGCCGTCCTTCTTCTTGACAAAGAAGACGGGCGACGCCATTGGCGATTTAGACGGGCGGATGCGACCGGTGCGCAGGTTCTCCTCGATGAACTCGTCCAGTGGCTTCTGCTCGGTCGGTGAGACTGGATAGACCTTGCAGTTAACTGGCTTGGCGTCTGGGACGAGTTCAATCGCGTGATCCCACGGCTTCCGCTCGGGAAGGACGTCAAAGGACTCCTTCGAGAACACATCCATGAAGTCGTAGAAGTGCTCGGGAAGAGAGTCCTTGACGCTGCGAGGCGCGTTCTTGGCTGCCGCTTCTGCGAGGCGTTGGGAAGTTGTGGACGTGGCGCGGATGAATTCCTCTTGAGGCCAGATGTGCGTCATGTAAACACGGTCGCCATCCTCAACCTCGTCGTTGTCAGGAAAATCATCGGGCGAGTCGCAGCCAAAGATCTCCTCCGAAGAGGGGTCTTCGTCCTCAACTTCCTCCTCAAGCTCTACGACTCGCGGGTTCGGGCCTTCTTGGCAAGACCGTCGTTCGCGAGCCTCTCGCTGGTGCCGAGAACGGAGGGTCTGGATTTCACTCCTAGCCTCGTTCTTGCACGTCCCACATTGCGAAGGGCAGCGAGAGAGCTTGAGCCTGCCGGACTGCCAGTCAATCTCGGGGTTGTGGTGCTTCAACCAGCCATGACCAAGGATGAGCGACTGCTTTCCTAGCTTGGTGACAGCAAGCACAACCCGCTCCGAATGACCGTTGTAACCGAGAACAACATCAACCACCGCGTCTATACATCCGGCTTCGTTGGGCGTGCCATCAACGTTGAAGACCGGGATAGGACGTTGGAGACGGGTGGTGGGGATGCCATTCTGGGCGACAAAGTCCGTGTCGGCATAGCCAATACTGGTGGCGCCGGAGTCGATGAGCGCAGAGGTGGAGACCTTGCGCTGGTCGACAACCGACTGAAGCTCTACGCTGATGCGGAGCGAGGTGGAGGAGGGCTCGACGGCGTTGACAACCAGGCGCTTGGGAAGACGACGCTCTAGGCGAGAGAGCTTGACGAAAGGCGTCTTCGGCAAGGCGGTTGGCGCGGTCGGCGGCGGCGACGATGGGGGTACGGCTTCGGAAACTACTTCGGCGCTCGGACGATGTGCAGGGGAGGGAGCATGCATAACATCATCGTCATTTACGTACATGAGAGGCGCGAAGTAGTTACTGAACGGTCGGGAGGGCGTACCGCTCACTCGCGACCGTTGCCGAAATCCTCCATCGTGGCGGCACGGATCTCCTGCTCCACCAGGTCAGACAGAGCGGCGCGATACGCAGCCAGCTCGTCAGCGTGCTCGTCCGAGTACAGCTCCTCGACGTCCATGGCGCGAACATCGGCGCGGTCCGGGCAGGCGTACGACAAGTGCCCAGTCCGGCCGCAGCGGCGACAGGTGACGGTGGCCAATGCGGTGGCGCGACGGCGACGAGTCGCGTCGATGTCCATGGGGACGCCGGGAGGGAGAGGGCGCTCGGCGACGGGAGCAGCAGCAGGCCTGGGGGCGGCGGCTGGAGCGCGCGGCGCGACATACTGGAAGGCGGTTTGGCGCGGGGCAGACGCGCGCGGCGCAGAGGGGGTCGTCGAGCTCGACTTGCCGGAGTGCTGCTTCCGGAAGATGCGGTGAGTGTCGTCGGCGAGCTCGGTCTTACGCGCGGCCACCTTCCAGGCGCTGAGATCGTCAGCGGCTGGGCCCCGGTACGCTTTGGAGAGGGAGCCTTCGATCTTGGGGTCCAGTCCGCGGCGGTACATCTTGACGACCGTGCGCTCGAGGTTGGTGAGGGGGACGTCGTTGAGGTCGACGAGGCCGGCGCGATGGGCGAGGTCGAGGAACTCCGACGTGTACGAGTCGACGTTGCGGCTGCCCTGGTGCCACGCGTCGGTGTCCTCGAGCACGAGGCGACAGCGTTCGGGCTCGTCCTCGTCCGTGAACTCGAGCTTGAATCCATCAACAAAGGCGGCCCAGTCGGCGTAGCGAGGCTGACCAGTCGCGGCCCCGGCCGCTACCGTGCGCTTCGCCCAGCGCAGGGCGCGGTCCGACGTGAAGTACGTCAGGATGTTGGTGATCTTCTCCTGGTCGTCCCTCCAGGTGTTCGCCGAGACGTAGAGCTCGACCTGATCCAAGAACGTCTGGCCCTTCGCGCGGTCGCCGTCGTAGGTGTCAGGAGGTGACGCCTTTGCGCGCGTGGTGTTGGAGGTGCGGGCAGTTGTAGCCTGGGGAGCGGGAGCGGGAGCGGGCGCGGGCTGCGTGATGAGATGGGAAACGAGGGTGGCCATCGTCTGCTGGAGCGCGTTGGAAGAGGCGATCTGCTCCTGCATGAGGGCCATCTGCTGCGCGACGTACTGCTCGAAGCCAGCAGGGGGGCCAGTGGGACCTTCCTCCTGCTCTGGGTCGTTCATGATTTCAGGAGGGGGGGCAGAAGCGAGGGAAGCGGGCGATGGCAGAGATAATGGAATATCAAGAGGGGGAGCGCTGATCGGGGAGTTTTCCGGTGATGCTGAGTCGGATGCAGAAGACTGGCTGTCCGAGGGTGCAGCGTAGGACGGAATGGTGGGCGATCAGAGCTCGGCCTTGGGGGGGTAGACTTGTTTTGCTGTAAGGGCAACTCTCAGGAGTGACGTGCACCAGCAACGGTCACAGATCTGCAGAGGGATCCAAAGAATGAATAAGACTATGTACTGGTACAAAGGATAGCCACGCACCTGCAGAGGGATCCAAAGAAAACAAGTCTAAGGATCCTCTGCAGGCGATCACGAAAATCTCTCGACGCGTCACGTCACACCCCGGTCGGCCGGGCCCGGTCGACCGGAGTCACGGTCACACATAACGTCCCCTCACACCTAGAGTTTCCGTTTCCGCCCGCGTCCGCGAGCGCTCGATCTCGGTGGTGTGCAAGGCTACCAGGTATGTCCCCGATATCGTCTTCTTGCTGCGATGGCTCGGTTTCGCCAGGAAGTCCACCCGTGACGGACGATAGCCCCTCGCCTACATGATCGCCGTCAGAACCGAAGTCGGGCACAAGTTCGTATATCACGCACCAGTCGTCAATATGTTCCAGCTCAGGAAGTGACGGACCCAAACGTCGTCGTATTTCTCCTTCTGCCATTCGTCGAACTTGAGGCTCCCCTTCGACCTAACGGTCTTGCCTACGTGCACACTGGTGATTGAATCAGCATATGATTGAAACGAGAAGCTGACATATACCCACGCCACAGTGTCGAAATCCCCGTCTTTGTCTTTAGGAGGCGACACGGCAATGAGCGACGCGCCGGTGAACCCTGCCAGCTTCATGATCTGCTCGAGTAGGGGCTCAACGACAGACACGATATTATCGCGGTAGCTAGACGCGGTGAGCCACTGCTTCTCTCCATCATAAACTGCTGCACTTACCTTTGCATATCAACCTCCGAATCAGCTGCGACGTCTCCGGCGTTGCCGGATACTTGGCGCTCATACTCTAACATCCGCTCCTCGTGGTTGCGCTCAACGGTCTCACGCACGCGTTGCTTAACGTCGTCGGACTCCTTGTCGAACCATTCCTTCCCCACTTTGGACCGCATGACAATCTCGGGAGTCGCAGTGCGTTCTTGCTCGTTAAGTGTCGACCAACGTTGCTTCGCCTCCGTGTTGATCTCCTCCCGCCGCTCGCGCATGTAGACTCGGAAGTCGACTTCGCGGCGTGGCTTAGGGATGGTGTTCTTGAGACCTTTGGTGAGGAGTTCCTTCCAAAGATTCGTAGTGACGCTGGCTGACTTGGTGCGCAAGTTATAGAAGAACGTCTTCAATTGCTGTTCGACGGTGAGTAGATTATCGTAGAGGAGGGCGAAATGGCGCACCTTTTTCCCGTTCTTCAGGGCCTCATCTCTCACAGCCTGGTCGGCTGCCTTCAGGGCGTCAGGCGCCAAGACGTACGGGATATCCGGTCGTTCGGCCAGGTGATACGGGAACTCCTCGAAGTACGTGCTGTAGACGCCTTTCCAGAACGACTCGCTCTTGTGTGGATTATCCTTGAGGACGAGGTACTCCTCCTTGAACTCCAGTAGAAGCTCGCGTCGCCGACCGTGAAAGTGGCCTGGATTTCCAACTTTACGAGGGGCTGAGCTGTCGGAAGCAGTCGACTGACGTTTTTTAGCCATAGATGATATGAGATAGAGATGCAGAATGAAGATTGGAGGCAGATGAGCAAGGAGTTTATTCTCGAGGAATGCTAGTGGTGTAAATCAATGAGACGGTGCCAAGCCAACAGAGTCCAGACGCTCAAGACGCGTATGCCTAAGCGGTACACGGTCACGAGCTGAGTAATCACGCCTGACACTACGTGCCGATACATGGGCGAAAGTTCGCGAAGGTTCCCCTTACTCAACCAGTGAGTAGCATACAGGCTGGTGCAACCCAGTCGCGTTGCCTGACAGAAGAAGGAGCACAAACGAACACCTTTAGGCTTCAGCATACAATTGACACATCTCGAGCTTTACAAAGACCACCACGGTACTTATAGATCACGAAGCGTCAGCCCTTACAAAGGCCTCCATATCCGCACGCGTCTTGAACATAGTCATCTCACTCGTGATGCCCAGACGGTCGAGACGGCGAACCTCCTTCTCTGCGACCTCTCTGGATTCATGGTACATGAGCCTCATCCTTATGAGCAGAGAACAGACGCACCCATCAACGAAAGACTTCATCAAACCCCCACCGCGAACAAGATACCACCACAACTGCTTGCCATCACTGACGGAATTATAGGAGTCGCTGTCGTCCGCATTCTTGGAAGGGACGCGGCGGCGACCGCGTTTCTGTGGCGAAGACGAGCGCGCGCGAGAGTGGGAGGGTCCTGCCATAGCGGTGTCGCCAGTTCTGCCTTGAGGGAACGGCTTCGCCTTGGTGGAGGTGGAGTTAGTGCCCGCATGAGAGGAAGGGGCGCGCCCGCTGCGAGGGTGTTGCGGTGAGGGAGGGCCGGGGGGAAGCGGTATCTCCTGCCAGTCGTCGATGTCTGCTACAGACGAGATGCGGTAGGACCCTCCCCCCTCTCTTGCCGCAAGAAGGACGTCCTCAACCGCGACGCGGGAACGGGCTGATTTGGAACGTTCAGCCTGAAAGGGGGGAGACGGCGTACCAGGGTTGACCTGGAGAGCATCAATCTCCACACTGAGCTGCTCGAGATCGAACTGCTGGGCACTCCGGCGTGTGTCGATCCTACTCCGCCATTCCTTCCAAGCAGCGATTGTGAAGGGGTCCTCCGGGGTGGAAGGGGGAACGCGATGACGGTGACGGGCACGGCAATGGTTGAACCATGCCTGCAGGCCCTCGTACGCATTCACGTAGGCTTGGTAGTACCAGCCTCTGCTGTGAATCGCCGCACTGTCAAGATTAGTTGGTGATCGGAGAGGAGAAGATAAAACGCACAAGTCGCTGTAAATGCCCTCAACTCCCTTGAATACAACGTAGACCTTGAAGCCAGTGTTCACGCTGGGGTAGTCGGTCTTGAAAAAACGGGGAGTGCTGCTCCGAGTGCAAAGGTATTCAGCTTCGGCGGTCAGCCAAAATCACCTTAGCTACCACTTTCCAACAGTTTCTGTATGCTAAATAGCCTTTTTCTCAGACACTATCAAGTTCTGGGCTATTCTACATATGTCTTGGGCTTGTCTTAGGTCTAACATCAGACATCTCTTGGGCTTGTCTTGGGTCTAATGTCAGACAATTCTGGCACACTTTTATAACTTTTGCCATAGATCAACAGCCGCAGGAATTTCTTCAATGGTCCCAAAAGACATTTCTATTGTTTTTTCCTATGTACATTATGCCATTGACGTATGCTTCTATTGAAATAATCCAAGAAATGTCTAGCCACCAGAACTGTCTTCGTCTCAGATATTTCTCCCCTTCAGACATCTCTGACCAGTTCAGCATGCAGACCTTTCTGCGTGTCAGAAACATCTGTTGCCTTCTCATGTTGGATATCCTGTATCATACTATGCCCAGTACATATAACTCGGGTCATTAACCAACATCAGACAGGTCTGGTATCCTAAGCACTTCTCTGGTCTTAGTTTTGTTTTACTCCATAGAAATGTCTGATATCAGCAATGTCTGGTCTCTAGCAGTCTCTGGCGATAAGACATTGCTGCAGAACTAGCTGGGTGCCGGAAAAAGCTGCCCTTCAGAATAATCTGGACCTCAGTATAAGCTGGACGTCAGTATAATCTGAAGGGCAGCATAATCTGAAGGGCAGCATAATCTGGTCCTCAGCATAATCTGGACGTCAGCATAATCTGGATGTCAGCATAATCTGGATGTCAGCATAATCTGGTCCTCGGTATAATCTGGACGTCAGCATAATCTGGTCCTCAGTATAATCTAGTCGTCAGCATAATCTGGTCCTCGGTATAATCTGGACGTCAGCATAATCTGGTCCTCAGTATAATCTAGTCGTCAGCATAATCTGGACGTCAGTATAATCTGGACGTCCAGATTAAGCTATGCTAGAAAACACTGCACCCTACGCTACAGAAAGGGTGTGTAGCCCTAGTAATGTATACATATAAAGTCCTATATATATCTGACAATACCCTGTAAATTGTCTTTCCTGATATATCAGTTTTAAATAAACAGCTAACAACTAGCCGTTCTACTTCACCTTCCGACACTGACAGGAAATGTCTAACAAACAACACAGACTTCTGACTAAGATCTAGGTAAAATGAGATGGCCAGCATCACTATCAAATACTCAACGCAACTGAAGTATTCCTACTACAAGTAGTATACTAATGAATATTAAGCATCCAAGAAATACGGCAGTCAAAAAGTTCATCTCAGCAAGCATCTGAGTATAAGTCCGTGCGTTTACGATATAAAGACGCGGCGGCGGCGGTGGGCAACGAGATGGGATGGGGACGGGTCATGTACAAGAAATGAGTCAGAGGGGGCAGCTACATACAACAAGACGGCGCGGCACGTCAACAATGTCCAAGGCCTGTTCAGCGAGGGTCGTAGTTAGAGCGACGGGGCGGTGCGATGGCACGACGACCCAGCTCGTGCTGCAGCATGCGGCAGTAGAATATTGCCACCTGCTGCTCCAGCCACTCGAAGACCTTGTACGACATCCGATCCTGCCGCGCAGTGGCCGCCACGTCCAGCCACAATCGGGGGCTCCAAAGCTCCATCACACGGGCCAGCGCCTTGACGTAGCGAGCACGCACACGCCAGTCGTCTGCCACCAGTCCGACGTTCACCATCCCTAAGCCTCTCACCGTCAGGACGTCCCCTTCAAAGAACGTGGAGCTCTCGAAGACTGGTTGCAGGCGCATCGCCTCCTGCGCGGCCGTCAAGATGCAGGTGCGTGCCCGTCGGTCCATAGGCAGTGGCAGGGGTGTAACCCCGGGTGTCGCCGTGCTGACCCCCACCCTGACCCCGGAGGGTTTCAACCCCTGGCGTGGGGTCAGGGTTTCCGTAGGGTTGGCAGGGGTTGGGGTCAACCCCCGGGTTTTTATTCATTTTTCACTGTTTACATCCTCTATTGTATATTTAAAGTACAGATATAGAGCCCTAAGACAATGTATAGGTTCAAATATATCTAGATTGTCAAGTAACAGCACCTAAGGTACAAACAAACCTTGTGTAATGCACGTCTACGCACCCACATCTGAGTCTAGGGTTTTTCCGGGGTGCCGGGGGGTTGGACCACAGCAACCCGCACCCTGACCCCAGCGGGGTGGGGTGTGTAACCCTGCGGGGTTGCCTCAACCCCTGCCATTCCCTATCGGTCCAAGTCGAGGAGGTCCTTGCGCCAAGCGACTTCCTGCAGACGATAGAGCAGGCTCTTCAAGGTGTTCGGGGACGGCATGCAACCAGGCTGCACCACTTCGCCAAGCACCCGGTACGGCAGCACAAGGCGGCTCTCTATCGACCGTAGGTTCAGCCGATCTCCGAACACCTTCTGCAGCTCGTCCATAGCGAACGCTATGGGACCTCCCTGCCTAGCGTGCATGGTCTGTTGGGCCGAAAGGACGTTCCTCCAGTCCTTCGTAAACAGCTTCCAGGGTGCCTCTCCAACGGCCTGCGTAAAAGCGGGGTCCAAGTCGCGGTCCATGTCAAACATCCGTGCGTGGGACAACACCGCCGACTCCATTTGCACCCACATGTGGACGCACGAGGCCCGCTTCTCCAGCGCCTCAGCACCCACGACAAGGTGGGGAGCGGGAAAGCACCTTCCCGGATCTCCTGACCGGTTGTCCTTGGGCCAGGCCTGGCGGTACTGGCTGATTGCCCTAGTCCACGCCTGAGTCGAAGTCGGCAACATTTTGCGATGGATGTCTAAAAAGAAACCGTAAGATAAGATGCCGCTTTTTAGTTATTGATTGCACTTACTGACAGTTGTCGCTGCTGACTGCGGGAGCGACGCACTCACCGGGGAGGCCGCAGATGTCAACGGGACCCCTGAAGGTGCAGAGGTCGTTGTCGGTGTTGATGTTGTCGAAGTTGACGTTGTTGATGTTGATGGTGCCAATGTCGATGCTGTCGCCGTCGCTGCGGCCGAAGTCGATGCTGTTGCTGCCGATGCTGTCGCCGTCGCTGAGGCCAACGTTGACGTTGTCGCCGTTGCTGAGGCCGAAGTCGAGGGCTCAATCTGAGTCGCTTCCTGCATTACGACGTCCTCG
This sequence comes from Schizophyllum amplum, assembly GCA_007026445.1. NCBI lineage: Eukaryota > Fungi > Basidiomycota > Agaricomycetes > Agaricales > Schizophyllaceae > Schizophyllum > Schizophyllum amplum. Next base: position 199,924 of record VDMD01000019.1, read on the forward strand.
GAAGCCAGTGGCACTTCGCCGCCAGGGTCAGAGTCCTGGTAGTCCTCGAGGACAGTTGGGTCGGAGGGCGGGGCGTCGTACTCGCCAAGAACACCCGATTCGATGCCGGAGGCCTCGTTTTCCTCGACGGCATGCTCTACGCTGCCGGCGTCTTGAGGCTTCGGCTCCCGCTGAACGCTCATCAGGAAATCCGGCTTCTGAAGCCGGGCGTTGACAAAATGACTGTACAGCTCGCAGTCGGCAAGGGGGTCAACACCCATCGTAACACTGTCGACCTTCAGATCCAAAGGTGCGTTGATGCTGAACCGGAGCGAGGAGTAGGCGTGCAGCCGCGCCAGCATCTTCTTGCCGTCATCAACCTTCCCCTCGTAGATGCGGGGAGGGTCGCGAGGATGGCGGTCAATGATCGCTGCCGCGGACACAGGCGTCATGCCTGGGAGGGTCTCGATCCGCGGCAGTCTGTCGTACTCCCCGCGCTCGAGAAGTTCCTCGAATCCTCCGATACCCGTGTACAGACGGACATACCACACAGGGATGCGGCGGGTCGCAAACCAAAACATGTCGTCCTCGTTGGTTACGACAGCGCCCATCCACCAGAGCGTGGGAAGCCCTGGTGCTGGCGTGCTTTCCTCCGGTGCGACCCAGACCTTCATCAAGTTCATGAGGCAGGTTGCTTCCAGCCAAAGACGCTGAAGCTCCCTCGCCATGATGATGCCATGGAAGAGCTCCACGCCGCGCACCTGCATCAGGCCGAATAGGTGACCCAGCGACACCTCCAGTCCGCAAGCCAAGTAGTGAGGGCGCGGGTTCTGCCCGTCGGGATCGTCCAGGAGTCTCCCGCCGATATCGTTCAGATAATCCTTCAAACCCTGTCGGACTTCTCGAATGGGTTGTTTGAGCCTGTGCGCGATGTCCACCTTCAGGACTACCAGGTCGCCGTCGAGACTCTCCCGAATCCCAGATGCGGGCTGGAACCACGTCGACGGGTCCTCCCAGAACACTTGATCCTCGTGGTCGGCGCGCGGTGGGCGTGCCGGTATGCAGGCAAGGTGGACGGTCGAAAACTCATCCCGTCGCACATACTGAGGAACTTGTGTAAAGTCCTCCAGTCCCAGGCGGGAATCGGAGCGCGTCTTGATGCGCACTGTCGAGCCGGGGCTTCGGATGGGAGGGATGGTCCCGGAATTTGGTGTCAGGACAATGTGCGTTCCGTCCTCGGTCAGGGCCCCACTTTGGTCGTTTTGGCAGAAGTCTTCTCCTAATTCATTCTTCAGTAGACGCTCCAGCTCACATCGCTTGAATACTTACTCTTGGGTAAGGTGCGGAAGAAATCCAACTGCTTTCCCGCCGCAAAGACAAACATATCCCCCGGCGGATAGCGCGAGGCCTCTTCCCGTGACAAAGGATATTGGCAAGGTACGAGGTGCCGCTCGTACATCGTCAGGAGCTCGGCCATATGGCATGGCCCCCACCAACACTTGATCATCGTTTTCTGTGTCGCTTGTTGTCAGAAGCCGAGAAGATAAACGTCAATTCACTCACCTCGCGCGCCACGGGCTCACTTGGATTGTTGCGTTCGGGGGCAGACGAATTGGCGGGCGCACGCATCGCCGCAAGATCCGTCTCACAGTCCTCGCCCGAAGCACCGATTGAGGGAGATATGCGTGGGCGGGCGGGAGTCCCAGAAGATGACGAGGGCGCCAGTTCCGCACGAGCCTCTTCCTCATCATCGGAGATGTCGGTAAGCGTCGACATCGAATGATCGTCACCGTCGCTCGACGCGGTGCCAGTCTCATCCGGTGAGGGGCACCGTGAGCCCTCCGGGGCTTCGGTCCCAGGTTCATTGGGACTCGCGCCGCCCGCGTCCAAAAGGCCGACCGGGGATCCTGGCAAAGACGTCGTAGCGCCTCGAGATGCGGGTGTGGTCGTCGGAGAGTCCATTGAGACAGGGCTGTAAAGCACACCGTTCGTGTTCGAGAGCGGAGTCTGTGAAGGTTGTCAGTGTGACATGTACGCCGAACGCGCCGAACGCGGATAGCCCGAGATCAACGTGCTCGGTTCGGCTGTATGTAGGGTTGCGGAGGAAGGAGGTGGTGAGCGGCACACGCACGCCGAACGCGGATAACCCAAGATCAGCGTGCGTGGTTGGGGTAAAGAGGGTGCTAGGGAGGAGGGAGGGCATGAGCACGACACGCACACCGAACGCGGATAACCCAAAATCGGCGTGCGCGGTCGGGGTGAAGAGGGTGCTAGGGAGGATGGAGGACATGGGCACGACACGCACACCGAACGCGGATAACCCAAGATCGGCGTGCGCGGTCGGGGTGGGGAGGGGAGGGGACTAAGGAGTAAGGACAGAACGTACAAATTCGAGCGCGTAGTCTGTGAATGTGGTAAGTAGGCAGTCCGTATGGGCGTCAAATACACACCTTGCAGATGCGGCAAGTGCCAATTTCCCCAAGATGGCTGTGTGTCCTTTGCTGTACAAGGACGGGCAACACAGGCGTCGGCGCTTAACGCTCGAGTATGCTGCGAAGGGCGCGGGGCGGTAGAAGAGGGCGGGCGGAGGCGGAGGAGACGGCAGGTGAGAGCGCAGCAGGAGCACGGGAGGGGCGCACGGGGCGGCAGTGGAGGCGTTCGCTGGGCGAGGATTGGAGGTGAGAGACAGGCTGGGGAAGCGTGGGAGGCGCCGTTCGGACATCTGGGCCGATGGCCGGTGGCGTCGTTGATGCTTGTTTGGTTACAGCCTTACGATGTTGTTGTTTGACACCAAGGCCGCCCCTTCAGAAATGTCTGCCTCCAGCAGTTTCTGCTTCACCCTTGCCGTCGACATCACTGTCGAGGTCCTCGCTCCCTTTCCCCACCATCCGTTGCCTGTCGTTGCCATCGCCATCGCTTGCTCTCCCGCTCGCGGGTCCCATCTGTCGCCGCCGCCGCCGTTGATCGCCTCACACCACCCCAAGCTTACAGACCATTGTGGAGGCGGGCGCGCGGTCATTGTGCGCTATGTATTGCGGTGCGTGCTCACTACGCTGCTCGCACACCAGCCCTGACGTGCTCACGCCCACAGAACCCGCGGCCATCTCTCCCGAGGTGTGTCGCCTCTCCTCTCCTCTCCACCCCTCCCCTTTCCCTTACCCTCCTCCACCTCCCTCTGGCTTACCCCCCGCTGCGGCTGCCGGCCTCGATTTGTTCGCGACCGTCAGTCGCTGCACTCTGCAGCTCGCCCCCCCCCCCCCCCCCCCCGCCGCTACGACCGGCGACCTCCCTGCTGCTGCCGGCCTTGATCTGTTCGCGACCGGCAGTCGCGGGGCGGCGGCGCACTCCCGGTCGCGCACCTGCGCGCTGGCCTCGATTTGTTCGCGACCGGCAGTCGCGGGGCGGCGGCGCACTCCCGGTCGCGCGCCTGCGCGCTGGCCTCGATTTGTTCGCGACCGGCAGTCGCGGGGCGGCGGCGCTCTCCCGGTCGCGCGCCTGCGCGCTCCCTCGCGCTGCTCGACCTCCCTGCTGCTGCCGGCCTTGATCTGTTCGCGACCGGCAGTCGTGGCGCGCGTCCGTCACTGCGCCCCCTCGCACCCTCATGCGATCGGCGGCTTGGCTGCTTCTGGCGGCCTCGATTTGTTCGCGACCAGCAGTCGCGGCGCGCGCCGCATCTCGCGCTCCATCGCGCACCACAATCACCGACTTCGCTACTGCCGCCGGCCTCGATTTGTTCGCGACCGGCAGCTGTAGCGCTTGCGGTGTATTGTACTCGTGCATCTCGGTATGTGCTTCGTTTAACTTACATCATCACACCGCTTGCTCATTGGCTATCTTTATCTGGATGTCGACATAGTAACACTCGCACACTATACCCCGCTATGAAATAACAGGCTGCATTGACGAGATGGTAAGTACATGTGCGCGACAACGGCTTACCTGCTCAGCATCCTCACAGTCAGGCGGTAGCCGGTCTGCCATGCTAGAGCCGCCGGACCCTGTGCGTACACGAGGATCTACGTACATATACTGGCTGCCTCAGGCTTGGTTGCCCCCCCTCTCTTTTCACTCAATGGGCCGCCGTCGTGTGACGGGTGCCGAGCGCGCAAGCGCTCTGGCGCAAACACAGTCTGATCCAGGATCGGCGGGCGCTCCAGCACCACCGGCCACTCCACCTCGCCGCATACATGCTTTGCCGCAAACGCCTGTCAGGCCCGCGAAGAACCGAGTTGCCCCCACCCAGACGCCCCAGTCCATCGACATCCGGGCAGGCAACAAGCGTCGGCGCGCCAGCAGTCCAATCCACGCCATATACGGGCTCAGTCGGGGGTGGCAGCAGCCGGCGCGCGCTATCAATCTGCTGAGTCAGATGCCGCCAGGTCCGACTTCAGCGTCCGCGCAGGCGCAGCGGCAGGCGGACAAAAACGACCCCCCTGAAACCGAAACAGACGACGAGGACCGCACTCAACATGCGCGCGAGCGCTATAGGGAGAAGCGTGCCGATACCGCGCATCGCTGGCAGTTCGAAGTCCTGCCAGACATCCGCGCGACTTACATGAGGTTGATGGAAGAAACCGAGAACTTGCGCTACCCTCCTCGCCGATCGACGCCTGAGCAAAGGCCGTGTACTTGTGGTAATACGTACGGTCGCAAGCTCTCTGTGATGGTACTGAGAACACTGGGTGCACACGTTGTTCAAGCTGCGAATGGTGTGTGACTGACTGCACCAACAGCCGTGGAGCGAATGCATCTAACATGCTGCAAGTGCCAGCCAGCTGGTAGGCAGCTCATGGAGATTGGTCTGTTTCCTTGCGCTCCGTATCGGCCGTCTTTGGCTGTTGACTTGAACGTGCTCGACTTTGCACGTCTGGTTTTTCTGAACGTCGCGCCAAACGTCACCGCCTGGTGCAGGGCCATGGAGGCATTTTTGTTGGTCCGTGGCCACAAGCTTAACTACTCCGTGAGTACGCCCTCTTAATCGCTGTTCTCTGACATCTAACCCTAAGGGCATAATGTAGGACAATCTTAGACGTCGATTTGGATCTGCGTTGCTCTGGTACACTCAGCTGTACAATCTGGTGCAGGCGCGTGTCGATCGTGTCCTAGCGGTCGCTCGCGGCATTGCCACCAGGAAACAGGAGCAGGAGGCGATGAGACACACACCGTTGTCTTCGCCGCCTCCGTCCTCTCCACCTGCATCCTCCTCGCCACAGTGCTCTCCGCCATCCTCTCCGTCCCCCAACTCAGCTCCGCTGCCGCCCCCAACATCACCTGATGATGCCGCCTCACCGACACAGAACGTCGAGCAGGCACTCAACGCGCCTTCTGACTACCTTCGTGGTCGGTGTCCAGCTTGCTTTGGATCGGCGCGGAGAGAGAGCGCGTGCAGTCCTGATGCCCCAGATTGTCTTGTTCAGCTTGACGCGTGTTTCACCCAGAAGCACAACCTGCAGAAGCGCGATCCTGTGTTCCTGCACCCCAGCAACATTGTGTTGGCAGAGGAGGTTTGACAGAGACCGCTGAGCGAGTTGATGCTCTACGCGAGGCATCGCGGCGTCCTGCTGTTCGGAAGAGGCGCAGAACGGCTAGAGAGTCTGTTAAAGCCAACGACGACGAACATGATGGGTTGCTACTGCCGGCGGAGGTGCTGCGCAACTGTGAGGATAGCTTTAAGGCGGCGCAGCAGTCCATCACCAAGGCGAACACGACGCGGCACGATGTGACCGCAGCTATGGCTCTGCTTTGTCGCCACGACATTCCGCTTTTCTGGGCCGACATGACCAGCGCGGGCGGGAAGCAGTACTATGTGGTGGCTCTCATGGACAGTTTCATCGCTCATCTACCTTTGAGCTGGACCATCGGGTTCATGTACGACATCGCATGCCAGATTCACGCCAGTGCGGTCAAACACAACATTTTTGAAGGCTATCTGCATCGCCTGCGTTTCGCGGTGTCCGTCTTCCACGCTTACGGGCACGACTGGCCGTGCCAGTTGGTCTACCACCCCCGCAAGCGCGTTGGGTTTGGCTTGACGGATGGCGAGGGGTGTGAACGCTTTTGGTATTCCATCAGCCGACTCATTCCGTATCTGCGAGTTGCAGGAGTGAGTGGATTTATGACGGTTTGAGTCTGCGCTAATGCAGCCCTAGTTTCACCTCCGACAGTACACGCTGAACAGCCAGTTTGACCATGCGACGGCGGTCAGCCTTGAAAACGCTGCTTCATGGCTTGCGCGCAAGCGTGCGTTGGTGTCTGCGAAGAGGCGGGAGGCTCGTGGTGAACTAGAAGCCTGCGGCGCTGTCGGGAAACGGCATACGTTTCTGCGAGAGCAGTGGAGTGCTCAAATCGCCCATCAAACACAGGAAGCTCCGCGTGAGTGAGCCTCAAGTTCAGCTGAGTTTGCTCTTACCTTCACACAGGTCAAAGTCGGACACGCGGCCGTACCGAAGTGGAATTAGCGATTGATCTTCGCCTGTCCGTTGACGACGCGCGCAAGGGCATGGAGAGGGCCAAAAGCCGACGCTCGCCAGGCAACCTTGAATCTCGAGCAGAAGTTGACGCGGCCACTGCGACTCACAAACTCGCCGTCAAGAAATACAACCGCAAGGTTCGACAGCTCGGCGTGGACTCCTCAACTCAGCTGAACACGCTTCTTCACAACAAAACACTGTTGTGTCGTGCCAACGCGCTCGCTCTCCTTCGCCGCGCGCAAACCGCGATCCTGAGGCGGAAATTGGAGCTCGAAAGGGTGTCACACTTACAGGGCAGTAAAAACGGCGGTCAGTCCTCTGCACGGCTTGCGACACGCACGTATTGATGATGAGCAGAGAACTCTCTGCGTAAACACACAAAGTCGAACATCCAGCGTCGGGAGGGTACGGTTAAAGGCATTGTCAGCAAATACAATAACGCCTGCCGCCAGCTGGGAGTTAAGATTCGAGCGCAGGTCAATCGTCGTGGCTCCTGCCGCATACGCCCACTGGCACCGCTTCCCACCACGGGCATATGGAATCTGGACGTCGACAATCCTTGCTGGGACGACCTGCGGTTGGACCTGGATGATGAAGACGAGGCCGCACCTTGGATGGTGGATCCCAAAGTTCGTCGGGCGATACGAGCGCTGCTTGTGGTGGATCGATGCGAGGAGGAAGACACACGCCTGCATCATGAAGAAGCCAACCTTTTGCAGTGGTTTGGAGAGGAATGGACAGCCGTTCAACAGGCGTTCAAGGACGCCCTAAAATTACCAGGTAAAGCATATTTGTTTGATATGAAGGCTGGCAACGCTGACGCGTGGGGTGTAGACGCGCCCGCACTGCAGAACCAGCTCACGCTCCGAAAAGACAGCCTCCTGCGGCTAGCAGTGAAGTGGATTAAGCACATTCCGCGACCGCCTGGCCCTAGCGACAAGGAGATACAGGTGGCAAGTGCAACTTGGGCCGCAGCGTCGTGCGATGCGCCGGGTGGACGAACAGGACGCCGTGGTAGCTGCTCAACGGATGGGGAGGAAGAGGAGGAGGAGGGCCCTGGCGTAGGTGGGGAGATAGACCACTACGACGAGGCTGGTGAGGAGATGCTCGACGAGGACTCGTCCGCGGAAGATGTGGAGTAGGCTACTTAAGGACGCAGGGCCACGCGCTCTTTCTGTACCCGTAACAGATCAAGAGTTTCACGCCATGGCCGCAGGTTGTTTTGGTACGCCTCATGGCAGGCGTTTACATATATAAGCTGACTGCGAAGCGTAGGCAGCGTGCGTCTTCCCACCATGTCCCTCGACAGCCTCAAGGCGATGCTCGGCGGTGAGTCTTTGGCTGCACTCAGCCCGGCCCTCAGCGAGAGTGGCGCCCCGTCAGTCAAAGCCTGGCAGATAGGGAGCCCCGTCACGTCTGACGCAGGGGGCTGGGCGGGTGCAGGCTGGCTCTTGAGCATCACAGCACTGACCAAACCCAACAGCGCGGGTGACCAGAAGTGGGGCTGCATTCAGCAACTACATAGCCGTGCCAGACACGGTAGACCTGGACCAGCTGTTCCTCGACGCGCGCGGACACGAGGAGGAGGATCCCTGTGCGGAGTCCGATCCTGAGTCGGACTCAGACGTCTATCCTTCCCGCGGGTCTTCACCCATGCCGACCCTCACCGACAGCGACGACGGCGCTGCTGTTGGCGTGGTAGACGATCTGCCCGGTAACTCCTCCGCCAGAAACTCCAAAGCGAGGAAGGCAGCTCGCCAGCGGAAGCGCAAGCGTGATGCGGCGTCACATCCGACTGAGGCAGCGAAGAAGATCCGCGCTGGAAAGATACTGAGCGCCGAAGCTGAGCCGTCGACGTGGGACCCTGCCACGGCTGCCGTGACTAGCACGGGGTTCACGGCGCTGAGAGATGCAGGCGAGACTGGAGTACCCTCACTGTCGGCCCTCAAAGGCTTTACCTATGTCGACTGGGACGGCGTGTACGCCTGGTTTAAAACCCACACGGATGACTCTAACTGTGACCCAGGCAGCCAGTTGCGCTGACGGCGGGCGAGGAGCAAGTCGTTGTGTGCGTCCTCGCAGGGCGACCCCCCGGCAGCGACTGGGAGGAGCAGCATCAAGAGCTGTCGAGGGAGGTTGCAGCCTCTGCTTTGAAGCTGACCTTCCGGCATGAGGAGGGCGACCATCGGCGAGGGGTGTTCCAAGCGAAGTCGCACGGGATCTCTCACGGCGGCGGTCAGACGGTGGGCGAACCCTAACAGCTGAAGGAGAGCAGTTGCTGACACTCCATAGGCTCCCAGATCGCTTTTCCATGGCAAGAGGAACGAGAAGGAGCTGGACCGGCTGATAAGGCTACCGGCCATGCGGCGCAACGCGCATTTTGCTTCAGGTGGGTGATTCACGACGCTTCCGGGACCCGACACCTGACAGCATCCGTCTCAGCTGCGTTCGATAGCTGGGAGCCTGACGCCCATGCTTACTACGAGGACGTCATGAAGAGGCTCTTCGCATGGAAGCCATCGCTAAAGCACGAGCGCAACTTTGCAAGGTCCATATGGGCCTGCATGACGGTGAACTTTGGACCACGAACCCTGGCCGTGCCCCACCGAGATTTCGCCAACATCTGCTTCGGGATGTGCTCTGTTACGGCCTTGGGGCGCTTTAGTCCAGACCGCGGAGGGCACATTGTCTTACGAGAGCTCAAGATGGTTGTACGCTTTCCAGCTGGGTCGACAATTCTGATACCCTCCGCCATCGTCACGCATTACAACACCAGCATCGGCGAGCACGAGACTCGGTACTCGATCACTCAGTACACCGCCGGCGCCATCTTCCGCTTTGTTGAGCACGGCTGCCAGCTTGACGCGGAGTACTATAAAGGGATGAGCCGCAAGGAGCTTCGTGCGGCTCATCTGGCGAACGCTGCCCAGGCAGACAAGGGAAGGGGTATGCTTTCGAAGCTGCCCGTCCTTCGTCAGAAGGCCGCCGCCGTCGCCTCTGGCCTGCATGGCACGGATGCTGGGATGTAGGCAGCCTATTACGTAGGGTGCCAATATCAAGTCTGAGACATCTGCGCAGATGAGCAAAGGTTGCAGGCGGAAGATGTCCCCCAGTCGCCGCGCACGTTTCGAAGCGCCTGTGGCTCCGCCGATCAACTCGACCCTGGCAGCAAGACTAAACAAATGCGCCGACGCCGGCTACATATATAAGACTTTACCGTTTGACGGCGATGCTGCCCAGCGAATCAACTCCTCCCTCAGGCCCAATGTCGTCCCCAGCGCCCCTTCCCCCGCCGTCGTCAAGCCCGGCGCCATCGTCACCGCCACCCGCGGACTCGGGCCTCCCTTCCTCGCCCGACCTGCGACCAATCATATACTCTAGGTCTGCGCTATCGGCCGACATGCAAGCCCTGGAGGACGACGTGCTGTTCCTATCGGCGTGTATGACGAGCCTCATGCTGTCGACTGGGTTCGGCAGGGGCATATCCTGTACGTGGCCCTCCCAGGTCTTCGACCGGCCGCTGACAGTCGACTAGGGAGCCGAGCCTACACCGTAGAGGTGTTCCGCCTTGCCACCGCTCTACGGGCCAAGAGATACACAGACCTACACTTGCCCCCACGCACGCTGTGCCCACCATGGTCGTTCAACAGGGAGTGCCGGAGTCAGACAGCGGCGTACCTTAAGCGAGGCACGCATGAGGATCTGGCGAAGTGGCGAGCCGAAGCATACGCGCGCCAGCGCATTGACTTCAAGGGTGATCGCATCGTCACCGTTGTTCTGCATGTGGAGGGCGACCTTGGCCAGGTAAGTTGCCGCTTGTGATCGACAGCCGTACGCTGACGAATGGGTTATCGCAAGGGGAGGCAGGTCTCTATCCAGATGCACGCCTTCAGCCATATCATTGTGCCCGGCAACTACACACGCGCGCTCACCAGCAAGGGCATCAACGTGGCCGAAACCTCGCCGTTCTACCGCCTACCTAACAAGGCGCTGCTGCGGATGGACTGGATGGATACCATACCTGCGCCACTCCCAGAGTCAGGCCGAGCAGTTGAGTTGGTCATACGCCGGAAGCGGTTCATGGCCATACCTCGCCACATCATACAGAGGCAGCGCACGCCCAGGTTTGTACATGTACGCCTACACTCTCTGGTATGTTGGAGGCATTCACTGCCGCCCGCTATGTCTGACAGCCTGCAGCACAGAAAGAACCTCTTCCGGGCTGAACTCCCGGTACTCGTCGGCGAATGGCTCCTTATGAATGGTGATGCGGGCGTTCCGGAATTTAGGGGATTCACGGTACCCGCGGGCTGCATTTTGTTTCGGTCGACTTTCGAGAATCCCTACGCCCATGTAGAAACGTACCCAGGGGAGCCCTTGGCAGTCCCCGATTTGGGATGTTTAGAGATGAGGTTCGTCGTTGTATGCAAACGGTGCTACAAGATGGGAGGGTCGATCACCACCATTCACTCGACTCAACATTACTGTGGGATGGCTGCCTAGTATTACCAACCCCACATTTCCTTTATCTACTGCAAGTTCCTTAATCCACACAACGAGGAGTTCCGTTGCCTTGCCGAGTTACATACGTTATGACCGATTTATTCAACGGCCGTCTCATCATAGACCACTTTAACATTTGCCTATTTACATGCCTATCTAATGAACGGATGAAGCCAGAGTGGTTGGTTCCTGCTGTTGGAAGACATACAGGTCACTGAACACAATTCCAGGAGCCACCCAAGGTGGCTATGCGATGACGCGTGGCCTCAACACGAGGCGGCTCTGTGCCATCGATCGATCGAGATCATGCGCTGCCTCCCTTGTCTCCTGCCACCACAGGCTGCTGCTACCAATGTCAGTGCGACGGCCGCCTCCATCTTGCCGCCCCCCCCCCTCCTTTCCAGGACGGCACGCACTACACGGAAAGGAAAAGAGATTTCACCGTCACGCCATTCGCCAGGATGACGGCCGAGGTCGCTTCCGCGAACGAGTCCGATCCCCAACGCATGTGGCGAATCATCTTCTACCACTTGTTAAAAGCCGGCCACGGCTTTCCGAGAAACTGTACGTCTCAATTAACGTTTGGGTGCAGATATCGGGCTGACCAAGGTCGACAAGGGACTCTTGACTACACTCGCCAGGTGATCAAGGCCTTGACCGCGGACAACGACGCCGCAAGCAAGTACGAGGAGGAGCTGGAGAAATGGCGAGCCCCACCGCAGGATGGTGGTGAGGACGCCAGCCAGCAGGAGGAGGGAATGGTCAAAGTAATGCTGGTCGACCGAACCCGAGCGGTGAGTTGGCGATTTTCTCTATTGGATGACCGCTGATGCAGTGTGTGCCTGTAGACCCCCCCAATCACCCTGTGGACGCGCGCCGTAGACGGTGTCGTCGTGTTAGCGGAACACGCGCGCTTCTTCGCTGCTCAAGGGGTTGACCTGGCGAATAGCAAGCTGTGGGTTGAACAAGGTGGAATGCACGGGTTCACCACCGATTGGTTGGAGCCTCTCGTCCCTGACTGGCAGAAGCACATTTCGGGCTCTATTTCCCTCCCCTCCTGGCGACCGCAACCACTGATTCACGTCGATTATCGGCTCACTTGGCCGTTCAAGATATACATCAACATTCATCACTTTGTGAGCCTCTTTTCAATCGCAGGTGACGGCTGACCCATGCATTGTAGGCATTCAAATGGGTAATACAGGCGGCGGTGCCACACATGGAGGGCTGGCACTCACTAGCCTCAGTTGAGCAGCTACTTGCAGGGCCCGGCTTCCAGGACTTGGCGTGCGGCGTGATTGTGAGGAATCATCCTTGGGCTGGCTCGACGTTCAAGGAGGTCCAGATGGATGAGATGATTTACATACCGCCGGGCACCGCCCCCACATGGTGCCTTCAGTACTTTGTGCTTTGTCGAGCCTGCGTCCATCTGGCCGGCGTCGCGGAACCGTGGCTCAAATACCGAACTCATTGTTGTCTTGAAAAAGCAGAGTCGGCGTAGGGGCAACGCTGCTGCGTAGGGGTGCCGACGGCCGGTGAACTTTACATTTGTATCACATATCACAGCCTGCAACTACAACATACATAGCACTATACACCCTCGCGTCTGACCAATTCTCTACGCCTCTCACACCAGAGAAAGCGTCCAGAGAAGGCTGCAAGGCCACTGCCACACACGCGTACACAGTGCACGTGGCACATGGCACGCTGATCGATCGGAAGCGCGCCGCCTCCCGCGTTCCACCACCTTCCACCACCGACATTGCAGCTGCCATGGACCTTTCGACTCTTCCGATCTCACTGCCTCCCCCCCCTCCACCGTTCACCCAGGCGGCCCTTGCCGAGGTGAAAACCGTCATGGTCTATGGGGAGACACCCTTTGCGCGTATGGTGGCCAAATTCGCTTCCCAAGGAGCGAACGAGCGGCATGTGATGGAGGCGATGTTCCTCGACTTTCTAATTTCGGGGGAGGGACTTGCGCCTTTTTGTGCGTTGACCTGCATGTTGAACGTGTCAATTGGCTGATCAGTATGGCCAGGGAGCATGGACTATGTCCGGCAACTTCTGGAGCTGGTGCAGGGCTATGACAGCCTCGCCCGCGACTACCATATGCAGTGGCTCAGATGGCGCGCACCAGGCCCGAGGCTGCGACCACAAGGGAAAATCAGCGTTGAGGTGCAGGATCATTCCACACTGGACGGTAAAGTGCGCACCTGCTCTCTTTCTTCCATCCCACCACCCCAAACTCACGCCGCCGGTGTTTGCAGGTGCAGCAGTTGTTGTTTGGTGCAACGATTGAGGGCAGCGGGGGCGTCGTACTGGCGAGCTATGCTAGATTCTTCGTCAGCAACGGCATCGACCCCACGACATCAGTGCCCTGGGTGCACGTCAGCCCTAAGGGTCAGCGCGGCTTTGTTGCCAGCTGGTTGGAGCCCCTCGTACCTTACGAGGACGTTCTCAGGGTCCGCGTCTACCCCAGTGATGGTGACCGCGGTCAGGAATTCTACCCAAAGATCGAGAGGAGGCTGACCACGGAGAACGTGTACATCGTCATGGGCTGCTTCGTGAGTAGCCATTGCCCATTCAATCCGCCATAGCTTACCCATTAGCCACAGTACCTGGAGGATTATATCCAGATCGTAGTGCCGCTCATGCCGGGTGGCTGGCACAGTATTGACTCTGTGGAGCAGCTGCTCTCCAAGGATGGGTACTACGAGTCAGGACGTGGCATGCTGGTGAGGGAGTCGCCGTTTTGTAAAGGGGTGTACAAGGAAGTCCAGCAGGACGAGGTGCTGCTTCTGCCGCCGCGCTGGCCCCCCTCCCGCTCCCTGGTATACTTTGTGCTCTGCCGAGCTTGCGTCCACAAGGTTGGAATCGACGCGGTGGTGCCGTCCTACACCGAGCATGTATGCCGCCCAGACGAGTCGACTTAGTTCTTATATGAATGTAAAGCTCATCAGTGTACATTGTCTTGACCAGAATTGAAGCGCATAGTCATTGGTCCTTTGGCCTCTTGTTAACTTGCTGAAACAACGAATTAGGCATTTACCTCATCCAGCGGGGCGACGACTGCTGGGATGTAGGGAATGTACCTTTTCGACAAGACGGCAAGCACGAGGTTTGATGGCCGTCAGAGCTTCTGACCGACGATCCAGACAATTACGACCTCCTCCTTCCTCCCACCCTCATCGCCAACGACCTGGATGGCGAACACCCGTCGCATGGCAGCCCAAGCTGCAGCTGCAGCCGCCGCGCCTCACGCTGCCACACGCTCGAAAACCAGAGACCGGACGGGTCCGGGTGCGGGAGGGCAGCGCACCGCGGATGCTCCTACTGGCAAGCAGACTTCGACAAAGCCTGTCGTCAATAAGGTCGGCCCTCCTGGTGGCAAGGGCAAGATTACCGGCACAAAGAAGGCGAATGGCAACGCGGCCAAGGAACCTGCTCGGGGCGGGAACGACACCGCTGTTATGGACGTTGACGAGCCGCACATTGCAGCGAGCAAGACACCGAGGCCTGCACCGGCGGGCAAGACGGGTGGCCAGCGCAGCCAAGTTGTGCCGGGGGTGAGTGTGCAAAGCTGGAGCACGTATAGCGACTGACGATATGCATTTCAGGTCACCTACGCTCATGCAGCAAGTTCTGCCAGCCGCTCTGTTCCTGCGCAGCCGCCCCTGTCCCCGGCGCCTCCGTCTGTCGTGCGACGCCCGGGACAGGAGGATCACACGGAGGTCGTGACCTACCCTTACGTGGACATACCCAAGAACCCTAGGCCGCCGACCGCCCACCCTGCGCGCCACCTCAGGCCTGCCGATGAAGCGACGCCTGCGCCCGCCGCACCCTCCACAAAACCCAACGCCCGGCAGGTCGGCACGAGTGACCGGCGTGCCACGCTGGAGAAGCTGGTTGAGACCAAGCGGAAGAGGAACGGCGCGCGCGAGGTTGACCGCGGCTCTGTGTCATCAACTGAGAGCAGCGGGTGCGAGGAACCTCACCCGCCTGTCAAGAAGCCGAGGCATGCCAAGCCGAGTTTGCCGTCCACACCCGAGCCTCGGACCCAGATGAAAACCAAGCGCTCCTTCGCGTCCCTTGACGGCCCCGGCTCAGTGCCGTCCTCTGAAGAACCGACGTCTCTAACGAGAGTGAAGAAGAAGTCCAAGCGGAGCAACGACAGCGACACACCGTCACCCTTGCCGCTGCCACCAGGCAAGGGCAAGGGGCGCGCGGCGGAGCCCCAACGGCCGAAGAAGGACACGAAGGCTATCATGCAGCGTATTGCGCGACAGCAGTACGAGGGCGCGGTCGGCGGCTCGGTTGAGGGCCATAGTGGCAGCAGTGTGGACAGCGTGGCTGATGAGTACCTCGACGCCTGGGAGGGTGCCAATGCGCCAGTCCCCTCGAACGCTGCAGGGAGTTTGAAACCGAAGCCGGCCCCCAAGCCAGCACCGAAGAAGAAGTCCGCAGATGCTGCCGCGTCAAACCCTTTGGCAGCCGCAGGGGGCTCCAAACCGAAGCCCGCCCCCAAGCCAGCGCCGAAGAAGACGTCCGCAGACACCGCCGCGTCAAACCCTTTGGCAGCCGCAGGGAGCTCCAAACCGAAGCCTGCTGCAAAGGCAGCGCCGAAGAAGACATCTGCGGATGCCAACGGCCAGAAGAGGAAGCCCGGCCCTGTGCCCGACGATGTGCGGCTGGCGGCGCGGACGCTCGGAATGAAGTACCTGGCAGATCTGTCCGCGCTTGCATTCGAAAAGCACGTACCAGTCGAAGAGCTGTTTGTGCTTGAAGGGTGGATGCATCCGGACCATTCGCGGCCCCGGGTCGAGCAGCGCTCCAACATGTTCCGAAGCTGGTATTCGGCAATGCACGCTGGCGAGAATTGTAAGCAAAGTTGGGAGGCGACGCACGACGACTTGCGCTAATCCACTTCACAGTGTCAAAGCGAGAACTTCAAGAGGCGTCTGACGCAGCGTATGAGCAGAAAATGGCGGAGCTTGGCCCTGACGCAACGCCTGACGCTATCGCCGAGCACCTCAAGGAGGCGCTGATATATTCGGCCTACATTTGTAGCGAGAAGCAGAAGAACGGCTCGAGGAATAAGAGGACCCGCCATCTCCGGCGAACTGCAGACCATTACTCCCGCATGGCGCTGGCCACTGTCCTCGAGGAGGGTATGACGCCTGTGGGGTGGATTGTCGACACACACGGGCGCATGGGCGAGTCCGCGGGGGCGGTCATGTTCAGAGGAGGGCCGGCGTTCAAGGGTATGTTGACGCACTTCAAGGATGACTTTGAGCAGGGGCTGGACTTTGTTGATCGCATACTACGGTTCGTCCTTGTACCCTTCTTTCTTTGACGCGTTGAACTTACCCTCTTGCCAGTCACAGCCAACTCACGGGGGACGGGACCATGGCGTTTGTCGAGCCTGAAAACTGCCTGTACGATCCCAAGCGAGACTGGACAGATAAGGAGAGGAAACACCCCAACCCGGGCGACCACGCGCTGGCGCTGATTCGTCAAATGACTCGAGACGATCTCAGTAAGCTAGTTTGTCTTTGTTACAGCTTAGGGTGCTTGCTGAATCATCACATAGCCTTAAGATCTCTTGAAGCGAAAGAGCCCTTGAGCAAGAACGGGAAACCTGGTGATATCATCCGACAATTCCCTCGGCGGCACTTTCCCGACCTCGCTTACCGCTTGTCATTAAGGCTTGTCGGGTGGCCGGAGGCGTGGACTGACGCTATGCCCCTTGGCGACCAGTACAATTACAAGCCGAGCGGCGATGGGGTGTCAGCAAAAGCCCAAGAGCTCTTGAGGAGACGGAAGACGGCAGAGGACAGGATCAACTCTGAAGGCTTGCGCGGGGCGGAGGCGGAGGCTGTCCTCCTCGAGTGCCGTGCTCCCGCGATAGTATCCCTATCCAAGGCCGACTGCGTTGGAAAGAGCGTGGCTGAGCTGAAACGCACTGCAGTTGTGGAAGACGAGGAGGGCAATCCTCTCATGACGTTGCGGAAGTGCTCGAACGCGTACAAACTCGACAAGGACAACGGCCAGGATACACGGGTGAAGTGGCAGGAGTTTTGGGGTCCAGAGCGGAGGTCGGGATACGTAACTGACTCCGACGCTGATGACCAGGCTGGCAAGGCTTCAAAGAAGAAGAAATTGAGGTCGAAGGTGCAGGGAAAGCAGAGGGCTTCGACGAAGGACGATGGAGGCAGCGGCTCCGACTCCGACTCTTCTGGCAGCTCTGACAAGGCACCCCAGAAGATGGTGGAGCCACGGGTGAAGAAGGGGGAGCCAAAGTGGGTGGATGTGACAGACGACGAGGACGAGGACGAGGATGACACCGATCTGGATGAGGAGGACGAGAATGGCGATGCGCCCACGTTGCAGCAGAAGGGGAAGGGGAGGCAGAGAATTGACGAGCTAGAGGGGGATGAGGAGGATGACGATGAGAATGATGACGATGACGAGGGCGAGTATTAGAGCACGGACTCTGGTGGTGGACACTCTTTTAGACATCATATTTATCACTGGAACACCTTTAACGACCATTCATAATCAAGTCTACACAGGATTAAGACAAAAACTGCCAGATGCCTACGCTATTAAGTCAGTCAAGTGATATTTGAGTAGTCAGACATGTTTGGTCAGACCTTGAGGGATCAGGTGTGTGTGGACTCAGTAAAATCTGGGTACATATATCGCTGGAATAATAAACTTATGGAAAAGCGGAAATGTCTATAACCAGAATTTGCTGAGCTGTCAGAACTGGTACAGATATTGCTGGGGATATAAACTTCTGGAGGGCGGAAATGTCTGGTAAACAGATTTTGCTGAGCTGGCAGAACTGTCTGGGGATATAAATGTCTGTGCACAGACAGTTCTGCACGTCCAGAAGAAGTCTCAGACAGATCTGTGTGTAGACATTTCTACTCCTCCAGACACTTATAGTGTCTGAGAAAAAGGCTATTTAGCATACAGAAACTGTTGGAAAGTGGTAGCTAAAGGTGACTTTGTTAGCTGCCTAAGGAGTGGTACCAGCCAAATAGCGGCAGATATACAGTGCTTTGTGTAGGTGGTCCTGGGATGGATTAGCAGCGAACTGTGACAGCTTGGTCACTGCGTACGCAATGTCAGAGCGAGAGCCCAACATGATGAAGAGAAGCGACCCAATCACCGATTGGAACTTCTGACGGAGAGCGGGATCAACCTCATCCTCGTTTGGCAATGAAGTGTATCCAGCCGGCAGAGGGGTTGGTGCGAACTTGGCGTTCTGCATCCCAAAGCGTTGCAGCACCTTGTCAAGATATGGAACCTGATCAATCTTGATCTTAGATCCCTCTCGAGTGATGCGTAAGGAAAGGCACGGGTTTTGAAAACCCGCCGGGTCACGGGTAGGATCAGGTCACGGGTACGGGTACGGGTCGCACTCGGCCGACCCGCCAACCCGCCACAACCCGTGGGAAATCCGTGAAAACCCCCGCCAATAAAAGCTCAATTTCGAGGCTGTGGGCGTCAGGTTTGCTGGAGGGCTACGGCATATAAGACACAGCCAGTAACACGCAAAAACGCACTCAAAATCGGCCACAATTTTGCCACCATCAATGCGCGCGGCGGCGACGTAGCTCGGCAATCCGGTCCGATGCGCCGCACGCCCGCAATCAACGCGTCTTGTTCTTCAACCACGACTACCCCGACCTTGCGGCTGCCTCTTGGCCACCCGCTTCCGTTATCTCGACCTCGTCCACCTCAGACATCGCATACTATGGTCTCTTAGCAGCCAATTACGGCACAACAAGTCGAAAGAGGCGGATGACACCGCTTGAGGGGCAGGCCTGCGCAGACGCGCCTCCAGGTGCGTAGCTGCGCCCCGCAGGAGTTTATTTACTGACAAGTATGTGTTACAGCGCTCTAGAGCGAACAGCGCGAGAAGCCACGGTCGCACTAGCGAAGGCCGCTCGCTCGCGCCTCGCCGGATGTCAACGACGACGCGCACAGCGCCCGGTGCGCATCTCGCACACCCTGCGCTCATCTTCGAGGCGCTTAGACCCCACCCCTCCTCCCGCCCCGCATGAGCGCGTAGCTCGCCCCTGACCAAGAGCCAAGCCGCTCGAGGACTCACCGCACCGGGACTTCGCGGTGCGGCTCTTGGTCAGGGCCCCGAACCCTTCAGCGGCTTCAAGCTTCAACAAGGGCGGGGAGGTGTATGTACTATGTGTACACTGCACTGGCGCCGGCTGCAAGCAAGCTGCAGCGGCACAATCAGCCAGAGGCGGCCTTTCCTGCTGCATCGTGGTTGCATCGCGGCCTCCCCCGTGTCTCTGTCTACCCCCATGTATATAAGGTATATAGACAATATACATGCCCTACATAGTTCATAATAAGCAGTGCGAGGAGCCAACGCCACCGTCAGTGCATGCAAACATCCCCCGCACACTCTGAGCCACGACCCGTGGTGTACCCGCGGGTAATCCGTGTATCTAACCCGTCTCGCGGGTACGGGTTTTTCACGGGTACGGGTACGGGTCAGCCCCAGAAACCCGGGGGTAGACCCGTGCCTTTCCTTAGTGATGCGCATGCACAAGAATTCCTCAGTAATCTCCTGATTACGGCAATCCCATCGCTTGTTGAACTCTGCCTTGAGAAAGGCGAGGAGCGACTTGTCCTTTGAGAAGAACAGGGCATCATCCACGTAGACAATGATGACGGCAAAGCGTCCCTTAGAGTCTTGGTAGATGAAGACGCCGGCATCCGATGTGAGTCGAACCCAGCCCATGGCTTTTGCGGACTTTGTCAGCGCTTTCCGCCAAGAGAATGCAGCTTGTTTGAGTCTGTAGATCGCCTTGTACAAGCGCATGACTTTGTGCTCTTGGCCCTTGGCAACGAAGCCTTCGGGTTGTTCCATGTAGACCTCTTCGTTCAGATTGCCATATAGGAAGGCTTTCCTTACGTCGAGACCTGACATATGCCAGCCTTCAAGCGCTGCAAGCGCGATGGCCAGACAGAACATCTTGTACCTGACAACAGGCGAGAATATCTTGTCATAGTCGATTCCCTCAACCTGACTGAAACCCTTGGCAACGAGGCGGGCTCGTTTGCGGCCATCAGATTTCTGATCAAAGACCCAGCGGCATTTGATGACCTTTCGTCCTTTCGGACGGTCCACAAGGGTATAGACCTTGCGCTGACGGAGTGCCTCAAGCTCCTCACGGCAAGCATCCAACCAATCCTTTTGTTGCGCTTTAGGCAACTTGGATATATCACGGAATGTCCAATCTCGGATATTGGACGTGTCAGGAATGTCCTCATCGTTGTCGACGGCTTTGGAGAGCAGCATTGTGATGAGTCCTACTCCCCCTTCCCGGCATAGCGTCTCTATGTGTGCCTCGTCATCGCCTAGATCATCAGAAGCACCTGCGCCAGAGTCTGGTTGTGAGCTAGAGCCGGGAACTCTATCATCACTGGAGGTCGTGTCTGACCGGGAGCGACCCGTGTCATTATCGCCGACCATCCTTTTCCAGCCTTTGCTGTTCTGAATGTCCCGGACAATGTCCGTTGGGTTCCGCTTCTCCCCATAGACGTTTCCTGGACGATTTGGCACTCGCCGCTCGCGAGTAGATCTCCGTGGTGCCTGTGGTTCCCTCTGCGCGGACAAGGAATACAGCTTGGAGTCTCATCCCTTCGCTGATGCGGCCAGTTCAGACGGTTCTGATTGCCATCATCACCATCGTCATTTGAATCGGGACGGTGTGGAGCCGGAGGTGCGGGCGGTGGAAAATCATTGTCATCCGGCAATCCTCCTGGTTCCTGAAAGGATGGATCCTGTGGGTCCACTGGGTCGTCGTCACGCTGTGGGAAATATTCACCAACAGGGACGTGTGCACGACGCTTATTGCTGTCAGGACAGCGGGGGAACACCTTCTCGTCAAAGAGAGCGTGAGCTCCAGTGAACAGGGAGTTGTCTTTGCGCATGAACAAAAAGCCTTTCACACCATCGGGATTGCCAAGATACGTCATCAGCTCTGATTTGGGCGATAGTTTGTTCTGGTGTTTCTCCTCTGGGATAAAGACGTATGCAGCACAACCAAAGACTCGCAAAAGCGAGACATCCGGCCAAGGGAGTGTCGAACTAAAAATAGCGCACCGGGGGTGGGGAGGGAGGGGGGGTCGGCAGCCTGCTTAAAATTATTTGGACCTCCTTTGAATTACGCTCTAGGGCTGCTCTGTGCATCTCAATACCCATGATTTACTCATATGTAGGCTATACATACATCCCCCACAGCAGCTTCTCTCATATTCGACGAGACACAGGCAACTTGCAGGCAACTGGCTCTTGCACGCGCACAGTCACGTGGCCAACATTCGGATTTCGATGACACCCAAACTTCTGACTTTGAATAAAAATGAGACATAATTAGCTCTAAATAAGTTCAGATGTTGATAAATAGTGCGACAAGAGGGTATAAGAACCTGCAAAACCCGCGCCGACACGCCAGCTGCTAAAACAGCAATTGCCGAGTGTACATCCTATCATGTGAGGGGGAGGGGGGGAGGGGTAACCGGTCTACAAAGAATTTGGACCTGCAGTCATTTTCTGCAAACCTGGCACCCCCTTGGTTTGAGCTATCATTATATGGCCACGGGCCCTACTTACTTGTGTACCCGTGGCCTGCAGGGGCGACCAAGGGGTGGGTGCCGGTGCAGTAAGAGATCTCGACCATGACAGCGCGATTTGGGATACACAATGGAGATGAGGACAAGACGAGGAGATTAGTCCCATTGTATGCCAGCCCGATCTCAGCCTACACCACGACTGTCCCTCTCTCCTCAACACATTTCGCTGCCGTTGTTACTACACCAACACCATCCACACCAGCAACTTCCGCATGCCCCGACGCGGACAGCGTACGGCCTCAGACAGCTGAGCTCGCAAGGTTATTGCAAAACACCCAAGCAACTGCTTGGCGGCTTATTGCAATAATAGCGAATGACTTACTTGCACAGCCACAGGCCCCTCCCGAGCCTTCCAGTGGGGGTCCCGGCCTCCGGGGGCATACCAGGCGGTGCGCGCGTGCTCGCCTGATTAGGCAGGGGGCGGTGCATGGGCGCGCGCTAGGCGGCATTGATGGTGCTTCCCGTTCGGGAAAGGCGGTTGATCGCTGCTCGTGCAGGTGTGCGCGCACGCTGCTGTAATATGTGTAAACAATGCATGTAAAGTGTATATATAGGGAAAATATCATGAAAAGTGTTCAAAAGCACAGCAAAAAAATTGCCGGCTCTTGATTGGTGCGCACGGGATGCGTAGGTACTCGTGCGTGGGTGGGGGTTTATGTAGCAATGGGGGGAGGACCGTTGAGGTGTCAAACGGGCCCGGTGAGGGGCTAGTTGCGCCGTAGCAGGGTGGGCACATGCAGGTGACACTGCTGGCAGTGGGAGGAAGCGGGCGGGGCCACCGCTGCGTGCGGCTGGTATTCAACTGGCTGTGGGACCAATACAAGAGGAGGGGGGCGCTTGCGCAGGCCGTGAAGGGCCAGGGAGGGTACGAGAGGGTTCGAGCACGGTGGCGTGGGTGGCTACGTAACGCGCGATCGCGCCGTCGTCGCTTGCCCCGTGCACGCTGATGCCGCCAGCGCTTAGCGCGCAGTTCCCCACGCCTACTGGATAGGCGCAGAGGCACGCGGCGGCATAGCGGATGGCGCGGGAGGGTGTCCTCTGCCTCTGTGCATGTCACCTGTAGCAGTAGCCCTTTTGCAAAAGATGATGGACTTGCCTGGGGCTTGAATTGCAAATCCTATGGACCACCTCCCCACACAGCCACCTGCCCCTCCCGGGCATGCCGTAGGGGGCACTGGCTCACGGGGGCTCACCGGGCCACCACCCCACCTGGTGCGGTAAGACATTTTAAAAGGAACCCGATAACTGTCTGATGGTCAGTTGAAAAGGTAGCGACAGGCCTACCACACAGCCACAGGCCCCTCCCGGGTATCCCAGAGGGGGGTCTGGCTTGCGGGTGGCTGCCGGGCCATCGCCCCTAAACAGGCAGGGGCCCGCGAGCCGTCTGCCGGGCGCGCCCAGCTCGCCCTTGCGCTCGCGTGCGCGCCAAATCGCCTTCCCGTTTGGGCACGGCTGTGATCGGCGTGCTCGGGGGTGTTGCGTGCGTGCCCCGCCGCCGCTGCTGCCGCTGCTCGTCACTCATAGGTCAAAGGAAAGATGTAGATCGAATAGAATACATGAAGTATATGTATAGAAGGCAAGGGGAAGGGGAATATGTAAGAGAAGCGTGTAAAAGCGCGAAATAAAAATTTTACGTGCTCGCGGCACGTCCGTTGGGCGGGCGGCGCATGGGTGGGCAAGCAAAGAAAAGATGGGAAGGGGTGTGGGTGTGGTGGTAGAGAATCTTGACTAGCCTAGGAAAGGGCTCGTTGCTGGTAAGGGGAGCAGCGCGGGAGGCGGCGCGGCAACGGCACACACGGCCCCCGTGCGGGCGCTGGGCCTATGGGCGCCGCCCGGACGGCGAACGCGCTAGCGCAACATACACAGCAGCCAGTCAATTGCTCGAACTGGCTGTGTGTGCTCTGCATACGGCGGGAGCAGGGGATGAGGGCGGACCGGCGGACACCGCTTGCCCGCAGCGCAGAGGCCGTGAGCGGAGGCCGTGTTTTGCTGCCCGTCCGCGTTATAGACATGGTGGGGGCGAGTCCAGGGTACAGAGGCATGCAGGGCGCCGCGCTCGGGGCCGCGAGTTTGCCGGTGCAAGGGGTACTCAAGCGTACCCTCGCACGACGCCTGTGCACGCTGCTGCGGCCTGGGATGGGAATGGGGGAGGTGGTGGTGCCGCTGAGAGGGCGCTTGAAGATGTGCCGGACATGTTAGACATGTTGCATCTTGTGCGGCGTGTACGCGTGTCCTGTCGTTGTGAGGGGAGAGAGTGATTGCGGGCCGGGCATGAACAGCGGCAAGCGCGTCTACAGCGCAATGGCACCTTCAAGCCCGCCCCGCCTGTAAGATAGAATGTATGAAATTATAATAAGCCAAAAGAGCGCTCGCTGAGCATCTCCACGTACCTGCAGCGCGGGATCGCGTGCGCAACGCGCATCCCGTGCTCTGCTTCCAATATCTTGCCTTGAGCCAAAGATTTCCCGCAAGAATTTGAGGGGGAGGAGCGCAACGGCTTGTTCGACGGGCTGTTGAGGGCGGCGAGGAGGCGGGGGCAACCGGACGGCCGTGGTTGTCGAGGTTCGAGGTCGACGCGCGCTGATCGTCCGCGCTCGGCGTGTCGGGCCGATCTCCGAAGCTCGTTGCCGACGCGCTAGACGTTGCCGTGTGATTTCGGAGGCGTCTCAGCGCGGTTTTGAAGGCAGGAGCCTGTAGATTACACCTGATAGTGAAGATTCTGAGAAAGAATCATCTTTTGATCTTCAAAATTGAGGCCTTGGGCGGTACTTTTATACAGATAGGTATGCTGCAGATTCACCTATTTCTTAACGAATACTGGAGCCATATGAGGCCTTATACTACCTGGAGGAGATTCAGTCAAAGCTGGGATGAGTACATACACTCCAATGAGGCTAATTACAGTTATTTTTGGACCCTGTATCTCTCTAGATGAATTAGATATAGGCATAGATTAACTGGCAAGCTCACAACTGCAGTACTTATTGAACTTCTAGGTTTTTTGTGAGACATTGTCAGCAGGATAAGAACTATAGTAGCTGATTTAGGCTCTAATACATTGATTCTGAGAAAGTCCAAAGCCATACGAGGCCGTGTAGAGCGAGGAACGCGCTATGTCGCCCCGCAAACGCGCTCAAAATGAGCGCGTTCGTGACGTGACATAACGCGTTGCGCTCCCTCTCGCCGCCATCCACAACCCGCCGCTCGCTCAAAAGCGAGTCGATCGCCATCGCGAACAGAACAGTGGGGACGCGGAGGGACCAAGGACAATCCACCACAGGTGCGTGGTCATCAACTACATAGAACACAGACACTGACCGCGTTTCCACAGTAGCTGCAGGGTGTGCGCGCGCTCGCGTACGCTCCGCAGCTGCTTCGCCGCCTTTACCACATCCCCGGGCGACACTACAACACCCATGATGGCCTCCCAGAAACCGCTGCTGCCGCCATGCGTGCATCCACCGCCCCCCATCCCCACCCCGCGCGTGTTTGGGAGGAGAGCACTTGTTCGCCTCCTGACACCTCGCCTACCTTGAAGAGCGTCCTAGCGGGCTCGATGCAGGTAGGCGAGAGTATGCGCTAGGCGTGCACGCCGCTCGCATCCTCTGCAAGCGAGCAAGGACGACCCGAATGAGGTGCCGAACGGTTACCCGCGCCACCGACCCCCCAGCCTCTGCCCGTCCCGCATCCAACCCCTGCCCCTACGGCATGCTCAGACCAACACCTAGGGGCATGCAGGCCGCTATCCGCGCCAGCGGACGGCTGATCGCCGCCCCGCCATTGTCCCTCGCACCCGCGCCGCGCCGCCCTCCCGCGCCACCCAAATCCGCCATGACGAGCCCATAAAATGGGCTCGTCTTCCACTTCCCTACACCTACTCCATCCCCCCCATGTCCCCTTACCCTCGCATCCACCCGCGCATCTCGCGCGCTGCCGCAAAGCGACCGCGAAAATTTTCGCGGCGCTTTCACGCGCTTTTTCTGTTCTTTTTACAGCACTTTTACATCTATCTACCTTATGTACATGCTATATACCTCTAATATACCTATTCTATCCACCTAGAGGCAAGCAAGGGGGAGAACGGCGGCAGCGGCAGCGGCGGCGCGCAAAGCCCCCGAGCGCGCCAATCGACCGCCCTGCCATAACGAGAAGGCGCATGGCGGGCGCGAGCGCGAGCCGGGCGTGAGCGGCGGCTGGCCCACGTGCTCCTGCTGTTTACGGGCGACGGCTCGCCACACTGCCGGTGAGCCGGACCCCCTCCGGAAGGCCCGGGAGGGGTCGGTGGCTGTGTGGTGAGCTTGTCGCGTCCTTTTCAACTGAGCGTCAGGCACTTATCGGGTTCCTTTTAAAATGTCTTACCACATCAGCTGACCACCCCTAGGCAGCCTGATTAGGCAGGTATCCGCGGGTGGCTCGCCTCGCACGCCCGGCTCGCCGCCACGCGTCGCGTGCGCTGCTGACCGCCTTCCCGTTTAGGCAGGGCGGGCAATCGGCGCGCTCGGGGCGCCGCGTGCGCACTGCGCCGCCGCCGCTGGCGCTCTCGGTCGCTTTCAGCTTGATTGAAAAGTATATATTGTATATATAATGTTGGTGAGTTAGGAATGAAATGACTAACGAACTCTTTACCACCTGGCTCGCAGAGCGTTTTCAAGCCACCTATAAAAGTGCAACCAATCACTTTTACGTGATATTTAGTCAACCAGAATTACGTGAGAAGCGGGAATTTCGCCGCGCGGGCTCTGCCACGCAAATCCTTGTTTAAGTACACTGTACAGCCTCCCTGTCTTTTTTCTTCCAGCTCGTCTTAGTTGAGCAAGAGCCTTGGCTCCTAAGTATTCCACCACAGAGAGAAAACTCTCTATTTCTACGACTTCGACAGCCTCTCCGTCGGACGCCTCGGCTTTGGAAATTTGACAACTTGATTGCATCCGTCGGATTCGCGGACCGGTGCGTTAACGTGCTTGTTTCCTCAAGCCGACGGGGCACTAACGGGCCGTCCGGCCAGTCGCCTGTACCTCGCAGTGGCACCATTACAACTGCATTGCCGAGGAGTGGCTCTGTAATAGGACAACCGTGTGGCTTGTCGCGCTGCCTAAGGATCAGCATTGCTTGCAACCAGACGCGTGATCAACCACCCTCGGCATCTGCCGACTTGCGCCACTTGCACCGGCGCAAGTGGAACCAATCGGCTTGCACTTTTGTGTTTCTCGTCACGACTCTTGTGATCGCCTCCCCTCGCCTCAAATCTCCTCAATCGACACCCCCCCCCCTTTCAATCCTCCCCAATTCCTATGCTGATCATCGTTGGCCAACGGAGGATCTGGTGGGTGAGGGGCTGTGGGCGCTAGCCGTCAAATGTGCGTCCCCTCCATGCCTCTCTTGTACTGGAAACTGACAAACAATCTTTCACAGGTGCCATAGTGCTACTAGGCAGGATAAGTTGTCTTCACGTGCTCGAGCTGATGAAGCTCAGGGACCTTTCTCCACATCTGCGCACCGTCAACTTTGCGCCCCCGCACCCTCACCGACACGCTTCCTCAACGCGCACCTCGCCGTCTTCCCCACGACCTCTTCCTCGCCGTCTCACACTTGCTGAGGAGCGCCCGTATGGAAAGGAGGGGGAGTATGGCAGGGAGGAGTATACGCGCGGCGAAGCCTCGTATGCACGACCTAGCGAGGACCAGGCGCTGCTGGGTGACTACTCGTACGCGCAACCCAACACAGAGGACTGCGCCCCACGACCGGGTACGGGGACCGCGGGCCGCTGGGCGAGCTCTCGTATGCACGATCTGGCGACTACTCGTATGCACGACCGAGTACGGAGGACCACGCCCCCCGGCCAAGCACACAGATGTACGGGCAGGATGTGTATGTGAGGGAGTCGTGACCGGGGCTGCCGGCGCCGCCTGGGAGGGTGGGTGATGTGATGCTGGGGAGGGTGACGTGCCGCCGCCTGGGAGAGCGGGTGAGGCGTCAACATCACGTGCGCCACCGAGTTTGTACGTGCCTCCTGCAACGCATCCACCGCCGACTTTGCCACATCCCTACGTGTTCGGATTGACCACGATACATGAAGATGAGGAGGAGGGGGAAGAGCCGGTGAAGGAGCTAGGCATCTTACGACGGCAGCGCAGTCAGACCACAAGCGAGGGTGAGTATTTTTGCCGGCGGTCACACTCGCACTCGCACTCCAGCTCGTGGAGCCGCAGTGCTGGGCACGCAGTGAAGGCCAGCGCGCGCGGTGCAGCTGCTCTCTGCAGGTCTGGCGGTCAGCCTCTGCTCACGCCCATGTCGGAGCGGCGGGAGGAGGACTGGGGCAATGTGCGCTCGACGGACCGTCTTTCGCCTATCGTCGCACAGCGCTCGCCGACATAGCAAGACTTTGCGGCCCGTCTTGGTCCATCGCCGACGCCGTCGAAGGTCGGTGTCGTGCTCTTGACGCTGCCGCCCGCGTCCTTGTCAGGTCATGCCAAGGAGGACGAGCAGGAGCTCGGTGATGGATTCCGTTTTCCGGCGCATCCGTACACGCAGGGCGGCCGGTTCACGGTCACGCCGCGCGCGCCGCCGATTGGTCCATCCACCAGCGGAGGCGGTCGAGGCGCTGAGTACGCCGGCGCTCACCCCTCACATGTCTCGTGGCCTTCACAGGATGGGCTGCTGCATCCGTATGCGGCTGCTCAGGCCGGCGCGCGGGAGTCGTATCAGGGCTTAGTGGCTCAACTCTGCCCCGACTCGGATGCTCTGCCGTCTGCTGCGTTGTGGACTGTGTATTCGCCATCGGGCGTGTTGTGTGAAGTCCTTCCTGCAGCTCTGCGGTACTCGCTGTATATTTCCGAGTTCCCCGACGATGGCGCTCAGGAACTGCAAGCTCCGCCACGGGTGACGTACGACCCGAACACGCCGCCCATCGGCCCCGAAGCGCGTAACTCGACCATGATATTGGATACTGTCGGCGTGGGCGAGGCGCTGGCAAACGCGCTCGGTGGGAGTAGTCGGGGGAGGAAGGCTCAACAAGATGGCGAGCGGGATGTGTAGCGACGCGCGAGCTGCATACTGTCGCGGAAACAAGCAGCGAACTCAACGTGAGGACGCCCCCATCACACCTACCTCATCGTCGGCCTGTGCAGTACGACGCGACGCGGCCGTCATACTTCCAGACCAAGTCGGACAGCACTGCCCACACGCTCGCGTCCTCGCGCGTGCAGCCGGCGGCGATGCCGGACGACTTCCTGCAGATGGTCACGCCTCCTCTAGGCTGGCTGATGATGTGATGGCAGCAAGAGGGGAGCCCCCAATGCCGACATCTGTCTATCCTCTCGCACGCGTCGAGGAGGCTTCGACGAGGGCGCTATTCGCCGTCAGGAAGCGGACACCTCGATACGCCCGCACAGCAGCGCAAAAATGCGTCCTCAGGGTCTTCTCCGGGTATCACGTCATTGTCATCCTCCCCGCAGATGTCGCCTCATCGGTTGGGGAGCGTGGATGACCCCAACAGCTTTCACGACCTAGTCTATCGACCGGGTGCATCACCGCCCATGAACGGCAGCTTTGGTGGACATCGTAGCTCCGGCTCTGGCGCGCATGTCTTTCAGCCAGGGATCGAGCGGCACGAGAGCATTGATGCCGCGTTTGAATTTGTCCCACCTTTTATGTAGGAGCAGCGTGGGAGTGGTGTCAGTTGGGGTAGCGGGATCACGGCGCTCGCTCGTCAACTGTCGGCCGAGTTGCAGGAGATCGCGGAGTACCAGCGCTTGGCACCTGGTGGTGGTAGGCGAGACTCCTCGGAGGCGCAGTTCTTGCACGACGACGACTCGCAATATGCCGGGCCCAGGGACTCGCGGTACACGCTGGAGGCCGAGTCGAGGTACACGGTGGATGCGGAATCGCGGTACACGCGCGACACGGACTCATGCTTATGCTCGGGACTCGCAGTAAGTGCGTGGCGAGGATGCCCAGCAGTATGTGCCGCTGGTGCCACAGATCAACTTGCGGCAGTCTGTGGAGGCGGTCGTCCCGCTTCTTCGGACCTTGGTGACGAGCTGGGTGTTGCGCAGCTCGAGGATGATGGTACGTTACCCGAAGATATACGGCTTCCGGTACTGATCTCGGCTCAGATGCTGTGCAAATGGGCCTGGCCGTGCCACCGGCGACACCACCGGCGGACAGCAGTGATCCGCGCCGCTCGTTTACGGGCGACATGGCCTATTCTCATGATCACGAGGTGTTGTCCTCCGTGTCGCACAAGCGCTCCGATCTCAACACTCCTTCGCACTCGGACGAGCGTGGCCACTCCCTACAGCCTCCGTCTCTTCAGGCGCCAGCTGCATGACGTCCATGTCGGGTGGCTCCCGCATTTCTGGGCTTTCGGACTTCCCCGCGCCTCCGCCGAACCTGGATCTGACACCGGTGCACAGGTCTCTGTAGGCAGTGGCACGGGTGCAACCCCGGGTGTCCCAGCACCGACCCGCACCCCGACCCCACAAGGTCGAGACCCCGTGCAAGGGTGTGGGGTCTATGCGGGGTCAGCGGGGTCAGCGGGTCAACCCCGGGTTTGTGTCAAAGCGGTTGCCTTTTTCGTGCACCCTGGCAAGGGTGCACAAAAAAGGAAGGTGCTCCGAATTCATTGTATGTACACAGACATGACATTCATTTGATAAAGACTACTATTTACGAATACGATCCCAATCCTCCTCGAGTTCAGACTCGTCACCTTCAACGTCGGGGGCAGATGCAATGATCTCAACGTCCTTCGTCTTGACCAGGCCATGCGATACCCACGAGTTCAGGCATAGCAGTGCCCGAGTCGTCTGGACCGATAGACGACTGCGCACATGTGATAAAATGAGACGGCCCTTGCTAAAGAGCCGCTCGACCCCAACAGAAGTTGCTACAAGATAGATCAGACATCATTCAAAACGAGGATAGAATTACTCACCGGGAATGGTCAGATAATCAATGGCCATCCGCGACAGCCTAGGGTAGAGCGCACGACGCTCGATCCACCACCGGAGCACGTCCTCCGCATTTTCATTAGGTGCGCGGAGATACCGGTCCAAATCGTCTTGCATGTCTGTGCGCCGCAAAGGTGCGTTGGCTGCCAGACGGTCGAACATGTTCTTTGATGCCTAAAGGTTGTGATCAGAACGATTATCGAGCTTCACAAGAGAGAAGGGGGAAGCAGACATCACAATGGAGGAAGAGGGACACGGCGAAGAGGAGGCAATAACAACAAGGAGAGAGGGGGGCAGGGCAAGACACGGGGACGCAAGGGGGCTGGGGAAGCGGGTAGAAGCACAAGGTGCAACAGGATGGGGATACAGGAAGAGAGGGAGGAAGGAGGAGCGCGAGGGGGAGGCAAGCGCGAAGGGGGGAGCGGCAAACACGAGGGGAGGGGGTGCGAACACGAGCACAAACATGAAGGAAGGGCGCGAGAGAAGAAGGGGGGCGAGCGCGAGGGAAAGGAGTTTGCTAGGGGTGGGGGCGAGCGAGACAGAGGTGGCAGCACGAGCACGAGAGACGAGGATCCGAGGGGAGGGAGAGTGCGCGAGATGAGGGGGGCGAGCACGACAGGGCACGAAGCGCGGGCGCGGAAGAGGAGGCATGCGGAGGCGCGGAACACCGGGAGGGGTGCGAGCCGCAAGACATGAGGCGTGAGGGGGAGCGACACAGGATGCGATGCACGAGACGGGGAGGGAAGCGAGAGGCGGAAGATGAGCAAGATGTGGGGAGGAAAACGAGACACGGGGACGGGTAGGGGCGCACAACGCAGGACGGGGAGTAGAGAGGGAGAGGACACAGAAGGGGATCGCACCTGAGACGCCGGTGCGGCTTCTTCGTCCGATTCGTCCAGGCCCGCGATATCCCTCAGTGCATAGTTGTCGTTGTATACGGAGCGCGTGACTGCTTCCGCATCTGCAATCCACGCGTCGGACCAGCCAATATTCTTGAAGTACTCGAGCTTGTGCCGAGGATGTAAAACTGCACACCCTGTGAGCTTTAGAACAGTGGCGTGAATAGTGACGCACCCATGGATATCCGATAGGCATCAGCCTGGTCCGTCAGCGAGTAATATCGGTTGAGGGTGCGCTTCGCCAGCGCCGCGGCGGCTCGAATGGCAGGCTCGATGTCGGGCTGGATGCTCATTGTTGCGACGCATTGGTCTAACTCGTCCATGGCGATGATGACAAACGGTAAGTTAGGGCTGCTGGCGCGCGAGAAATATTCGGTGGCGTCCTTCATGGGCTAGGATACGTGTCAGTGAATGACACGGCATGGTGGTAGACAAGAACAAGAACAATCACGAGAACAATGCGCGCCGAATCTGGAGCGCGGGAAATGATTAGTCAGCGGCCGAGCTCACCTTCAGCGCCGTGCAAAGCTGCTCTGCGCACTTCCATTCAACCCGCGACATCTCAAGGGCTTCGATCTCGGGCAGGACACTGTCGTCCTTGTACAGCTTCTCAATGGCGGCTCGGTGCTCCAGGGCGGAGACAAGCATGTCATACGTTGAGTTCCAGCGCGTGCGTACGTCTCGCGGAAGCAGCTTGATCTTCATTCTGAGCTCTTCCAGTGTGCGCTTCCAAGCCGGGAGGAGGATCGTCGTGGAGTTGATGATTTTGAAGGCAAGCTTGCGCAGCTGAGGGGCCGTGAGCCAGCAAAAGGTGTGTTGCGCAAACCGTACCTTCACAAGCATGAACTTGACTGGGCGTAGGCTTTCCTTCAAGTCCGTTTGCTGTGCGCTGTCGAAGCCGTACAGCTCCTCATCCGCTACATCCATGTCATCGTCCTGCTCCCCGCCATCGGCTGCATCAGGCAAGTCCGGCATCTCTGCCTCCTCGAGGTCCAGAGTCTCCACTAACGTGTCAAACAGCACGTCGTACCTATCGCCATGTTCGACATCATCTCCTTCGCCTCGATCACCCTCCTTCTTCTTAGCCACATCAAAGGGCTTCAGCAGCTGCCGGGAAACGAGATTGAGGATGTGCGTGAAGCAGCGAATACGGCCGCGCTTCGAGAAGTGGGCGATGAGGGACGCGAGCTCGGCAACCATTGTGTCGTTGTTCGAGGCGTTGTCGGCAACGATCGACAGTATCTAGATAATTGTGAGCTTGATCCTCTCTATATCATTGTGCGACTGACCTTGTTCTCGATGCCGAAGTCCTCAAGCATGTCCAAGAATGCCGCCGCCATTGTAACACCGGAGTGGGACTAACAAGTGAGTTTTCAGTTGATTCCCGTCATCATAAAGCTAATCAGTACCTTCGCCACCTGCACAACGTCAAGCACAAGCGTCACGACCTGCCCTTCGCTCTCAAATGTGACGGTGGTCCCCATGTAAGGTACATGATTGGGCGAAGTCCACATATCCGTCACAAAACTCAGCTCCCCCTCGTACTCCTAGTACCTTATAAGTGACGAGGACATACGCTCAGCTGACGCACATACCTGTAGAAGCCTTGCGACACGCTTTCGCGTACGGACAAAGACGCGCTTGACGTCACGGGAGACCGTCGAGCGCGAAGGAATGTAATACTCGGGCCGTCCCGTCTTCATCAATGTTTTGAAGCCATCGTCTTCTACGAGGGCGAAGGGACGCAGCGAAAGCGAAGGCCGAAGCCGCCAAGCAGGCCAAATCGTCGGACGCCGCTCACCTCTCCTACGACGAGCCGACTTACGCGTTCGCTGCCGCCGAGGCCGCCGAGCTCGATGACGACCCGAAGTCCATCGACGAAGCTCGCGCTCGGCACGACTGGCCGCAGTGGGACGCCGCCATGCGCGCGGAGATGGACCAGCTCACGCAGCTCGGCACCTGGGATCTCGCCGATCTCCCGCGCGATCGCAAGGCCATCGCCTGCCGATGGGTATACCGCCTCAAGCGCGACGCATCCGGCCGCATCGTGAAGTACAAGGCCCGACTCGTCGCGAAGGGATTCTCTCAGATCCCCGGTATTGATTTCACTAATACATTTGCCCCCACCATCCGTCTCGAGACCCTCCGCTACCTCTTCGCGCTCTCTATCCGCTACGGTCTCACGGGACAGGGCATCGACATTGTCGGCGCCTACTTACACGGCAAGCTCGCCGAGCTCGTGTACATGCGACAGCCGCCAGGCTTCGACGACGGCACTGGCCGCGTCTGCCAGCTGAAGCTCTCGCTCTACGGCCTGCGCCAGTCCGGCCACAACTGGAACCGGACGATGGACGCCGCCTTCACCGAGCTCGGGTTCACGCGTCTGATCGCCGACCAGTGCGTCTACATTCGACGCGCTTCCCCCTCATCATCACCCATGTAAGGACGGTGGTCCTTGTTGGTCCAAAAGCCCTTAAGCGTCTCTCGTAAATGAACCGGATCGCGCACGCGCGAAGAACAAATACGATTGAAGCACAGGGCAGGATAGGACTGCCCTGTGATGCGTTACAAGAAGATATATATAATATGTCCGCGGGTCACGTGCCGCGTGACCGAGTGTCCAAGAAGTCATGCGCCTGCCGGCGCCCACAATGTCCCAAGATATACCAGCCCCATTACACCCTCCCCTTCTGAACGACGTCGACGTTCACCCAGGAGCTAGGACGCGACGCAGCTACGAAAGCCCACTCAGAGGCGATCGCCGCTCGTCGCATCCACTCACCGAACCCGTTGGACGAGATCGCAGGCGCATAAGCGATCTAGTCCTTCGAGCTCGACGGCGCGTCCATGTTGTCGGTGGCCTTGTCCTTGTCGTCCTCGATGACCTCCATCGCCGTGTCCGCGGCACTGGGCGCTCCAACTGCGGAAGTGGTCGTAGTCGACGATGCGACCGGTAAACCGCTCGATGCCGATGCCGGCGCTGGGGCCGTGGCGGATGTCGATGCAGGCATCGGGGCGGTCGTCGCAGTGGGAGCCTCCACGGTCGAGCTCGCGTCCACCATCTCGGTGTCCTCGGCCGGAAGAGCGCTGGTGCTCGCGGCGGGGAGAGTGCTCGTGCTCGCGGTCGACGGACCCACAACACTCGCGATCTCCGGCCACGCGCGCACCGAGAACGGCTCCGTCCATCCCCAGCTCCTCCACTCATCCAGAGCGGCGTGGCGCGTCCCGAACGCGTTGGGGTCGGCGATCTCATGTCGGAAGGTCCCCTGGCCGACGTAGGGCAAGAACGGCTGGTTGGCGCCGGGCAGGCGC
This sequence comes from Schizophyllum amplum, assembly GCA_007026445.1. Lineage (NCBI taxonomy): Eukaryota > Fungi > Basidiomycota > Agaricomycetes > Agaricales > Schizophyllaceae > Schizophyllum > Schizophyllum amplum. Next base: position 234,712 of record VDMD01000019.1, read on the forward strand.
GGGTGCGCATACGCCAGAGCCTGCGTCTCCGCGCGTTCACTGTAGAACATTGTGGGCCCAGGCAGACCCGGCGGCCAACGCCCTTGGGACGCGATGACCATGTCACGCATCCTTTGGAACATGACCGCCGACTGCGCCTCCTCGATGCCGTACACGGCGTTGTCCCACAGGAACTGGGTGACGAACGGCAGCAGGTCGTTGAACTCGTCCTGCGAGACGCCGCTTTCTATGAGGAAGCGGGCGACGTTCGAGGGGTTCACGGTCCCGTCGCGGCTGCGATCCCATCGACGGATAGCCCGGGGAGGTATGTCGACGGCTGCCAGACCGAGGGTCAGGCGGTACATCTGGTACCCCCCTTCCGACTGGCCTGACAGCGGTGGCGGGTCCAACACGATGCGGGCGATGGCAAGCACCAGATCGGTCATGAAGCCGAAATGGTCTTGGTGCGCCATCGTCGAATGCATGTCGTTGTGCAACGGCAGCATCCGGCGTAGCGTCATCCTGGAACGAACCTGGGAGATGGCCACGCCTCGCAAGGTCCGGGTTTGCTCGGGGACGTCGACGACCAGGATGCCGCGGGGCTGGACGAAGGGTTCCCTCACGGCGTACGAGAGGTGGAGCTCGAGGCCATCGGAGTCCGGTGGGGGACGACGATGACCCTTCAAGTTCACCCCCGGGGGTCGTGGGATGGTGGTGAAAGGTGCGATGGCGGATTGGAAGGGCGTACGCGCGTCCGCCTTGACTTGGCCGGCCTCGCGGACCTGCCCAGTGAGACGGTTCCAAGCCGCCTGGTTCGGGCTGGTCCCGTCGTTCGACCGGGCGTGGTCCCGGAGGTGGGGGAACTCGATGAAGTTGATGCGCTCCAGCAAGTAGCCCCGGGCCGCAGGGTCGGACGTCAATGGTGGGTTGCGCGCGGCCGGTGTCCCGACGCCGCGGTTCGCACGGGCCTGGTTCACCGCCTTGCGCCGTTTCACCGACATGGGCGGCGCGTCGCTCCCATCGCTCATGTCTGAGCCGTGGTCGCTGACGTCGTCCATGTACGGGTCGACGGGACGACCAGTGTTGTCCGGTCGGTCCCTCCATCCGGACGCGGGGAGTGGAAGGCGAGTGGGCGCTGCTGATGGTGGTGTCGCCGCCGCGGGTTCCGGCACGTTCGCGACTTCGCGCTGCTTGCCTTTACGGCGTGCGGCGCGCTCATCGTCCACGCTGCGGTTGCCGAAGCTGCGGGAGGTCTCGACGTCCGAGGGCGGTTGCGCGTGGTCCCTCGGCTCGACGCGGCGAGGTCCACCCCGTTGGTCGCGCCGTCTGCCGTCGAATCGATCGGCTCGCGGGCGATGCGCGGGTGGTTCAAACGCGTCCGCCGTGAACTCGCGGAACTCGTCGTCGACGGTGCGGCGGCGGGGAGAGCGTTCCCGTCTTGGGGGCGACCGTTCGCGGCCCGCGTAGCTCCAGAAGGGCTCGTTGGAGAACCGGCCACCTCGGCTGGCTCCAGAGAATTGGCTGGAGGGGGTAGGTGTGTCGCGAGCCCTCTCGAGCTCGCGCTGCGCACTACGCTCGCCTCGCCGACTCTCCTCGAGTTGCCTGGTGACACGGCGGAGCTCGTCCTCGCTCTCGCGTAGTCGCTGGTGCGCGTCGGCGAGCTCGGTGCGTAGGCGCACTTCGTCCACCGAAGGTCCCGACGACTCGCCGTACGACAGTTGCTCGCCCAGTTGCCGTCGTGCTCGCACCACGGACAGGTTGTTGCTCCTCCCTTCCTGCAGCACGTGGTCCTCCATGCGGTCGCATATACTGCATCGGCCGTTGCACCTGATGATCCCGGTGTAGGCGCGGGCCTCGAAGACGGGCGCTGCCGGAGCGTCGACACGGTGCGACGACGTTCCGGCAGCGTTTGTCGGCGTCGGCTCCGTCCTCCCTCCCCTTCGCGACGAACGATCGTCGCCCATGGGGTAGTCGCGTGGCGCCCTTCGACCAGCGTCGTCGTAGACGTTGCTGTCGTCGGGGGACATGCGGCGCCGGTGGTGGTCGGACGGGGTCATTGCGGTGGGTAGGTTGACGTGGCGTGACGGCCTTTTGACAGCGGAATGCGGAAGCAAGTAAAAAGAAGAAAGAAGGAATGTGTGTACACGCGTCGCCGGCCATATCCGAAGACTTTACAGTCGACGTCATGTGTCGGGAGCGGCGTGATCATGCGCACATCACGTGTCCGGCGCGTGATGTTGAAGTTCGTAACCACCTATTCGTTGGCGAGCCGCGGGGCTCCCACGCGACGGTTTGCCTTACGCGTCCGGGGAGGCCTTTGGCCCGGCAATTCCTCCCAGCGCGGGACGCCCTGGACTGCCAGGTAGTCGTCTAGCGCTGTGAGGTCCTGCACGTTGGTGATGGGCTCCTCGGTCTCGTCGCCCATCTCCCATTCAACCGTGAATTTGATGGTGGTGCCGTCCCAACGATGGTGCTTTATCCGGTTGACTAGGAATTCGGCGTTATTGGGAGCGCCGAAGTCGTAGTGCCGGATGAAGTCCCTCGATGGGAATAGCTTGTCGTTATTGGCGTGGTGAGGTCGTAGAAGAGACACATGGAACACGGGATGAATCCGACGAGCGCGCAACGCGTCCGGAAGATCCACCTCGTAGTTTGAGGTCTCAGGAAAGGCGCGGATGACCTTGTAAGGGCCGACAAACCGTGGTAGCAGTTTGGTAGCCCTCCCCTTCGGCAAGTTCAGGTTCTTCGTCGATAGATACACTAACGAGCCTTCCTCGATGCCCGGTTCTTCTCGACGCCTCGCGTTCGCGTAGTGCGTCTGGAAGACCCGGGCCTCGATGATGGCGTCGTGTGCGTCGGCGAGGTTCTGCAGCGCGGTGAGGGAGAAGTCGCGTAGTCCTTTCGGCGGCGATTCCTGAGACCGCATTTCGGCGATCATAGATGGCATGTAGCCGTAGTTGAGCTCGAATGGAGCGAATCCCGTTGCGCTACTGACGCTGGCGTTGATGGCGAACTCGACCAATGGCAGACGTTGCACCCAGTCACGCTGATCCGGCCGAACAAATGTCCGTAAGATTTGCGCGATTGAGCGATTCGCCCTCTCGGTTTGTCCGTCGGTCTGCGGGTGGAAAGCCGTCGACATCAATAGCTTGGCTCCAAGTAGTCGATGCAGCTCCTGCCACCAGGCGGATGTGAACTTTGAGTCGCGGTCGCTGATAATGGACGTCGGGAGCCCGTGCAGGCGCACGATTTCCTTAAAGTAGATCCACGAGAGGTCGGTCGCGCGAGTATCGGTGCGTATAGGAATGAGATGAACCATGGAGGTCATCCGGCATATCACTACCCAGAGATAGTTGTACCCCATGCTCTCAGGGAATGGACCGATGAAGTCCGTCCCAATCGAGTCCCAGGGCTTGATGGGTATCGGTAGCGAATGAATCTTGCCGCTGGGCGCCGTGTAATTCCCTTTTGAGGTATTGCACGGAACGCAGCTGTCGCAGAACTCATGCACGTCCCGGTATATGCCTTTCCACCAGTACCATCGCCGAATGTACTCCCCGGTACGCTGGGCGCCGTAGTGGCCGACAACCAGATGCGCCTGTTCTATAACGATCTGGCGCATCGTCTTGTCGGCGTACGCCCCGGTGGGAACGTACGCGACCCACTCGCGGGCAGCGTTCTTCGTCCAGATGATCCCCGAGCGAACCTGGAATAGCTTGTGGTCTTCTGGGTGCTCGAGGATCTTCTTGGCGAGGGGATCCGTTGGATAAGCCAGTTGGACGGTCTTGAAGAACTCGCTGAACGCGTCTCCCACTTGCGTACGCAAGTCGGGTCCGCGGCTCAGTGATTCGGCGATTGTAGGGTTGTCGGCGGCGCTGGGATTGTGATACTCCCCTTCGGGAACAGGTTCCGCCTCGCGACGAAGCTCATCAGCCTCCTCGTCGCGCGGCTCAACCCTCTCCCGAGTGGCGAACAGGTGCATGCTGGCTAGCAGCTCATCCACGCGTCCAGGCGGCAAGTCATCGCCTTCCGGATCGAGCCTAACGTCGGCGTTGGCGTAGTCGTAAGGTGGCGTAACGTCCTCCCATGTGTCGTTGAGGTGGTAACGAGACAGGGCATCCGCGACTTTGTTCTCGAGCCCGGGGATGTAGGATATGTCGAAGTTAAAGCGCGATAGGTATTCCATCCATCTTGTCTGCCGTCCAGAGAGTCTACTCTGAGTTTGGAAGAACTCGAGCGCTCGATGGTCGGTGACAATATGGATGCGATGTCCTATGAGCTTGTCCTCCCATTTGAGGAGAGCCTCCAGTATCGCCAACGTTTCTTGCTCGAACGTGCGGTAGTTGCGTTGTGAGGACGTGAACTTCCTAGACATGAACCCCGCTGGTCTGCAGGTCTGCCAGGTCGCTCCTTGCCCATACATCGCTCCTACGCCCGCTGGAGACGCGTCGCAGATTACCCATATGGGCTCTTCGCTCCGCGCGTCAATGGGTCGGAGGATAGGTGTCTTAGTACACAAATGCTTGATGCGTTCGAATGACCGTTCGTGTACGTCGCGCCAGAAGAAGGACTGCCCGTTGCGAACCATTGTGCTGAGTGGCGACGTATATAAGGCAACTTCAGGTAGGAACTGCGCTAAGTACTGAACGAGACCGAGGAAACGTTGTATGTCTCCAAGTCTCGAGGGGTACGCCAATTCCGTACCGCAGCCATCTTGTCGCCGTCCGCATGGAGGCCATCGTCGTCAATCATGTGTCCGAGGCAGTCGGTCTGCTCAGCGTATATGTCGACCTTTGGGGCCTTCATATACAGCTTCGCTTCCCGTAGCTTTTGGAACGTAATGCGAAGATGCTCCTCGTGCTCCTCGATGGTGTCGCTGAATATGAAGATATCGTCGAGGTACACGTGAAGGAATCGACCAATGCAGTCGCGGAATACGTGCGTCATGAGTCGCTGGAACGTCGCGGGGGCGTTACAGTCTCCCTGTTGCATCGTAAGGCTGATGTACGTTCCGTAGACCGTGGCGAACGCTGAGTGATCGACGTCCTCTAGTACGACTCGGACCTGCTCGTAAGCATCAGACAGGTCGATCTTCGAGCGAAATTTCGCTCGAGCGACGTCCTGTCTGATCTGGTCCTGGTCGGGTAGAGGAGTGACGTCCTTGACGGTATTGTCGTTCCGTTTGCGGCAGTCGATGACGGTTCGTAGAGATCCATCCTTCTTGGGAATGCATAACATGGGGGCGGCCTGGCGGGTGCTTTTAGGCTCCCACCATCCTGCCCGCGTGTAGCGTTCGATTTTATCGAGTAGGGGTCGTTTGAGCGAGTCTGCGCATCTCGGCAGGTGGTATCGATATTCGAGGGACGGGTTAATGAGCGGTATGGAGTGGTTGACCTCGCGCCAAGGGGGCATGGTCTCCGGCACCCCGCTCATCAAGTCCCTCTCGCTCTCCATCCACCGCGCTCGTAGCGTAGGTATGTCGTCGGTTGTGTACTTCGGCGTAGCACCATGACCATGTCCATCCTGGTGTGAATTCAGGTCGCGTTGGGCATGTAGGCGTTCGCTAGACACGGACGCCATCCCTTCGCATGGATCGGGTATTGTCTCGACGCCGTCGCCTTGACGAGTGTAGTAAGTAGTGAAGTCGTCGCAGATGGCCGCGACTTCTGGGGAAAGCTCCTCTCGTCGCGCTTGTAAGCTTTCAGAGAACGCATCTTTGAGTATATTGTACTCTCGGATGTGCTCTCTTCGTGCGAACTTGCGCGCTTTCTTCTGCATGTCGTCCCATTTGCTAGGCGGGGTCGCGGCGTCAGGCGCTGTTGGGCGTTCCCTCCATAGCCAATCGTCGCTCCCAGCCGTAGCTTTTGAGGATGATCCTTCCTCTTGACCGCGTTCCTCCTTTTTCTCTTTGCTTTTCTGGTCGTTTTCCATTTCCTGTCGTCGCTCGCTCCTGTATCTCGGTTGTTTGGGCAGGTTACGTTCGGTGAGGTACTCCTCGAACGCTTCCTGACTCATGCAGGCCGAGTCTGATTCCGCCAATTCTGGTGCCGCGTTGATTTGCTGAGGGGTATCGTCCTCGAACTCCTCGATGATAGGCTTGCGAGCACGTAGTCCTTCGACTCGTATCCCGCATAGCCTTTCCTCGAGTCATTCTCCCCTTCGGCGCATCATTGCTCGCCGAAGAACGATCTCCTTTTCCTCCCCTTCGGAAAGAACAGGTAGTTCTTTCCCGTGACAGAAAACCTTGCGGTTGGCGATGTCCAGAACGATGCCGTTGGCGTGCATGAAAGGCACGCCTAGAATGGCGTCGTAGCGGTCGATGTTGGCGACGTCGATGTAGGAGGAGACGGTGTTCCCGAGCAGGTCGATTGTGGCCGTGGTTCCGAAGGAGACCCTCGAGCGGGAACCAACAGTTCCGAGCTGCAAGTCGACCGGGTTTTCCAGATGATAACCTTCGTCTTGGTCGCTCTGGCGTACTCGGGCGTGAAGGAGTCGAGCGTCCCGCCAGCGTCCCAAAGTGTATACGCGCGCGCGCCGTTGATCTCGACCAAGTGGCGAGTCCGGCACGCTGGTTGTATGCACGAGTGGGCCGCTGGATTGTCTTACTGCCGATCTTCACAGCTGTCGCGGCGCGGGGACCTGCAACGGGGTCGACGACGGCCCCGAGGCGTTCGCCCGATACCCGACCCTTCATAGGGCACTCGCGGTGCGCGTGCAGCCGCTCGTCATCCGATGAAGGTTCGTCGATGTAGGCCGCCTCGATGTCGTAGGAGTCGCCATCGGATGTATAGACGTCCGAAGGTGGCTCCTCTGGCACCCCGGTGCTGTCCTGCTCGCCGGTGTCGTTCTCGTGCTCTTCTTCGCGATGTGCGAAGAGTCGAGGCGTACTGGCCGGTTTGTCCTTGCGGTGCGGGCAATCAGGTCGTATATGACCCTTTTCCCCGCACTCGAAGCACGTAGGTTCGGTCTTCGCCTTGGGCGTGTCGCCAGCCTCGCGGTGTCGCCTATCGTCCCGTCGGTCATCACGCTCCCGTCGCGTCTATCAGGACGCCGGTCGCGCCGCTCCTCGAAACGAGGCCGACGCTCCCGGGACCCTCGTCGCTCCGATCGGCGATTGTTATCGCGACGACCCTGTTCCCGTCGGTCGCGCGGCGAAGGCGGGCGCGTGTCCCTCGGCGTGGTTGTAGACTTCCCTTTGTCGTGGTCGTGGGACGATCTTCCAGAGAATACAGAGCGTAATTTGGTGTCGTAGGTGCGCGCGTTGCGAATGGCATTTTCTTGAGTCAAGGCCTCGTCGTAGAGCTCGCTCAGTCGGCTGTTCTCGGCTGTTAATCCGTTACGCAGGACCTCGTCCCGGATCTCGGACGGCAATCCCGCGAGGAATCGTAGACCAAGCTGGTAGTCTCCAGGGCGTTCCACCATGCGACGAGATAAGTCGCGCAGAGAGTTGAACCACCCGTTGACGCCATGGCTCCGCCGGTATTCCACAGTCCAGAACTTGGTTGTAGCCTCTTGAAGGGAGGAGTCGTGGACGAATCGGTCAAAGAGGCGGTGGACGAAGCGCTCGAACGTCCAGGATTCTCCAAAATCCTCCTCGACGTTCTCGCGGTACCATTCCTCCGCCATGCCCGTAAGGTGTCCGCCGGCGAAGAGTATCCTCATTTGGTCGTGCTCGTCCTCCGTGAGTTGATGCACAGCAAGTCGGCGTAGTAGCCCGTAGAACCAGTTCTCGAATGACTCCAGGCTATCATCCCCTCCATATGACGTTAGGGATGGTAGCGCGAAGTCCTTCGGTTTCATGCCTCGCGGAAGTTCCACCTTGCGGCGCAGTCCTCGGCGGATAGCTCGTGAGTACCGTAGTCGAATTCCGTTGCCAGCGTCGGCGTCGCGGGTCCTGTGGGCAGGGTTGCGATCCCTTCGCTGGCGTAGGCGATCCTCCCGTCCTCGCTCCAGTCCGGCGCCTGTAAGGACGCGCTGCGATGGCGAGGGTGAAGTCGAAGGATCGCGGGGTGGTCGTCGCTCATGGCTACGTTTGTTCTTGCGTTTGTGGCCGTGAGCATGTTTGCGATGCCCATGGTCACGTCCGCTCGATGACGAGCTGGAGCTCTCGGACGACGATGAACTGCGGGACCGCCAGGGTCGGCGAGGTGGTCTTCCCCTCCGCCTCCTCGCGTCCCGGTCCTTCATCGTCCTCCGATGATGAAGAAGATCCATCCGATGGTGAAGGCTGTGAGCGACGGCCTATTGGCTCGCCACGACGTGCGAAGCGACCCCGCCCCTGCCTCGTCCTCCCTTGGTCGGGTGTGGATGGTTGTGGTGCCGCCCATTGTCTCTTGATTCGTCCGTGTCGGACGACGAAGACGATGATGGCGACCTCCCATCCCGCCCGACCTGGCTAGGTGAGGTGGCTGGTCTCGACGCAGGGCGTCATGGTGCTCCGTCCTGTGCTGGCGGCCGTCTCGGTCCCGATCCACACGAGGTTCGTAGGACCACGATGAGTTATTGCCGTGGGGGCGCTCCACTGTCTTCTCCCTTGCGCCAGATGATGCCTCCTTGCCTCGCCGCAGTCGCTCTTCAGCATCTGCGGTCCGGCGAGTGGCCTCATCCTGCACTCGGAAGTTCTCGAACATGGCGTCTTCGGCTACGTCCACCGGACTGCCAGAGCGCCCATTCGGGAATTCAAGAAACTGTTCTTGAAGGTTGGATTGCCCGAACTCGTCCAGGTCGTCAAGGCGCATCTTCTGTAGAATCTTCCGAGTGTTGAGCGACGCACGGTGCGCCTTTTGCACCTCGGTCCATTCCATAGCTATGCGAGCATTGGTCGACTGTCCGGGTCCACGGTAATCTTCCATTCTTGCTCGTTGTAGGTCCAGACGAGCGAGGTAGTCCTCGTCGCTTTCCGATGGCATCCGCGGGCGAAATAGAACGGCGAGTTGCTCGCGCATGCGCTCGAGTCTCAGCAGTTCGTCTTCGGCCCGTTGAGCGTCCGTCGGTGTTTGGTTGCGTTCGTTCAGAACCTCTTGTAGGCCTTCCTCGAGGATAGCCTCCATGTCGTCTGCCGTTAGCGGGCGTCCGAGGCGAGCGTTCTCTTCACGAATCCTCAACCTTAGGCGGCGTGCTGCCTCCTTTGGGAAGTTCGTGTCGATAAACGCGCGCGTCTCAGAGTCGACTGACACTTCACTCGATACTGGTGCGTCGATTTCGGGGACTTGCTTTCGCTTGTCCCGCCTTCGCTGTGCACGCGTCTCGGGGCTCATGACTTCCTCCGCATCATAGGGTTCAAGCTTGATTACTCGCACTACCTCAACGTCGTCTTCGTCGCTGGGTGGGGGCGTTTGATTGCCATCCGTCCCATGCGACTTAGAGTCTGGAGGGCGTGTCGATTTGACGGCTGTCTCACTGTTCGGAACTGACCCTCGGATGGACTCAGGAATATCCGGTAACTCGTTTGCGAGTTCCGGGTCTTCCTCTGACCACCTGGGAGCAGAGTCCGAAGAAGCAATCGGAGTTAGCCGAGATGATTCCTCGGCGATTGATGCGTCCCCCGATCCGGCCGCCGTACCCCGACCCCCGATCTCGGAGATCGTCGGGATGGCAGCCGTCGCGGGATGCACTTCCCGATCGCTGTCCGCATTTTTTCGTGCCCGCGTATTGCGCGCTGGTGCGTCTGCTGGGGCCTTCTTCTTGCTGTTCTTGCGGACCATGATAGTTGTATTGAGCTATGTACGGTTGTCTGTAGGTACTTCACAGACTACTAGGTCGCTTGCGATCGATCGATCGTTCGCGGCGCAAGTTTACGTGAAGTCGTCGAGATCCCCGTTGGGTTGAATAGCGTGAGACGTAGAAGTCTTGCGTGTGGCGGTAGGTTCAAAAATGTGTAAGGACGGTGGTCCTTGTTGGTCCAAAAGCCCTTAAGCGTCTCTCGTAAATGAACCGGATCGCGCACGCGCGAAGAACAAATACGATTGAAGCACAGGGCAGGATAGGACTGCCCTGTGATGCGTTACAAGAAGATATATATAATATGTCCGCGGGTCACGTGCCGCGTGACCGAGTGTCCAAGAAGTCATGCGCCTGCCGGCGCCCACAATGTCCCAAGATATACCAGCCCCATTACAGCCGCTCCGCCGCCGCCGCCCTCTCGCACCGCCGCTCGTACCGCCCCGCCCCCTTCCTTACCCCCTTTTCCGCCCCCTCGTCATGTTGTCGCCCCGCGAAAGCGCGCTGGCAGTGCTGTGCTGTCCCTCCCTTGGGCACGCGCACTGCTTCCGACGTACCGCCGATCACCACTCTTGTCCCGCGCCGCCATCGACATCGCCTACGACGACCTGCCCCTTGCCCTCCCCTCGCTCATCGCCATCACGCTGGACTCCCGCAACTCACCCTGACCCTCAACGTCACGACAACAGCACTATTAGTATCAATACCTACACCTTCAACGAAAATTTCACCGCCGTTCGGACTGGCCGGCGATCGCACTCACCGCACTGGGCAGGCCACCATCTCCTTCCCCTCACATACATCCACCTCCATGCCGCCTCTACGGATGTCCCCATCAACCCAACCCGAGAAGACGCGTCCGTATCGTATGCGACGCGGCGACATCGCAGACGGGTGCTCACGCGTCACGTCAACACGATCACGTGATCAGGCGTGATCAGTGTTCGACTTCGTCCGTAGCGCGCGCCGTGCCGCGGTCGCATGCGACCGCCAACGGCGGCGCTACTATAATATATCTCTACTATACCCTATAGTGTACCTCTGTATATTGTATTGAGTGAAGTAAATAAGAATCAACGGTGCAAATAGCCTAACCACTATAAGGCCTGACAACATGAGATCTGCTCAGCTATAAGCAGCAAGCGAGAAAGACCGAGAGATTGATGCTTGGTAGAGGTATAGGCTTGCTTGCTGAGCTCTATGGTGCACGCGCGCTGGGTACGCGGCCTCAGCGTGCTCCTGCTGGGGGCTGAATCTTGTACTATATTCTGCTCTTTCTGCTGGCCCTGTCTGTTCAGCACTCTACTATACTGTACTATAGCTGTATATGAGCTGTAACACGAGTATTTGTGAAGCTAGAGGTTGTGGTCACTGCTCAATCGGCGTTGTCGCCGACGCGCAGAATTTCGGGCCGGTCTCCGAAGTGCGCTCGTCGTCGTTCTCGGCGACGTCCGTGGGTCGAAGTAAGTAAGTGGAGCCCCGCGGACTATTCGGACTTGGCAGTATACATATACTTGATAGGTTACATGGCTTCAAACCAGACTCGATCATTGATTGAGATTCGGAATTGACAACAAGTATCTCGACGGATAATACACAGATTGACATGAACTTGAAGAGTTGCCGGACATACAGAGGTCTTTGTGTACTTCGAGGCAGAACAGTCAAATGCCGATCATACAGATACAAGGTACTAGTGTAGTCTGAAGGCAGTTTCAATGCCTGAAAGTACATAACCAATACAGAATGAACGAAAAGGAGTGAAAGGCGGTATAATGGGCGCAGCCCGGTACCTCGGCAAGTAGGTCGTAGGGTGAGGGACATTACAGTCGATGCATACATCGCTACATACATACATGAAGACAGTATAGTCGCTTTGCCGAGCGTTTAGGACGAACAGAAACGACGCTAGACGCCGTCGACCTTGCAGTGAGCGCGCGCCACAAGACGCGGCGGTAACGTGACGTCACTGTCGTCTCTTGCCTCCTCCCTCTTCATCGTCTTCGCCGGCTGCCGCGATGGTTGCCCTTTTCACCTTAATTATACCCTGAAGGGCCTACGCCTGTACTGTGAACTCAGAGGTGCGTGCCTTCGCTTGGTGAACCTGTACTATAGCTGACAAAAATTGAACATGTCCGTGTTCAACCTCCTGGACCATCTCGGGCGGGGTCTTGCACTCATTCACATCCCCCTTCGAGATATCAAATGAGCTCATGACCAGCTCGCTACTTTCACACACGCCTCCCTCCGCAAAGCATGTACATTTTCAACGCACGAGCAGCCCGGCGATCGGCGTGCATCTTCCCGCCCTCCCCTTCTCAAAGCGCAGGCCTCGGTCCTTCAGGCAGACGGTGCGCGCATACAACACCACTTAAGCATTGTGCTGACTATCTGAGAACTTTACAGCGAGCTCAGATGGTCGTCGACGAGCACAGAGTGTTCCCCAACGGGAGCGCGCTCTTGCATCCCCCCGCGCGCCCTATTGCTATACACCCCTTTCCCCTCGCCTGCCCGCCCTTCACCCCTCCATCCACATCCCCCTCTCCACCCACATCTGCCCCCTCGCCCCCGCTTTGCGGCGTGATCGGAACCAACGAGCACGAGACGCAATGTGCGCACATGGCCTTCGCCTTGTCGCCGTACTCGCGGGCCCCCATGCGCGGCGTGTGCGCTTTGGACGTTCCGAAGGCATTGCGTGGGTCCTGGGATGGAGCTCCCCAGCCGACGCGCGAGCTCGGAGCGGCCTGTTCGTAGATGCGCGTCCGCGGCGTACAGCGCATACTCGTGGTCAAAGTGTGCTAGTCGCGTGGCACGCCCGCGCGAGTCGTTGCGCGCTGCATCGATGGGACGCACAGGAAGCGCGGGTGGCACTGCGCGCGGGATCGACGCGCTGGCGACGGCGGCAAGCGAGGGCGAGGGCGGCGGGAAACGACGGTGGCAAGCGCGGGTGCACGCGGTGGCGAGGGGCGGCGGGAGGCGGCGGGAGGCGGCGGGAAGCGCAGGTGGTGCCGGCGGCAGCGGAGGCGACGCGGCCATATCTGGGAGCTGAAACGGCGGCGGGGACAGCGCGGGCGGTGAGCAGGCGGCGGGCCCGTGCGCCGTTACCGGCGGGCCGTATGTAGGGGTAGCATTTTACGCCTCATTTGTATGTATAATACCCATCAAATACCACTTTATTGACCATTAATTCTGAACAGCAACGTATATAATTCAACGAGCCTGAGGTCATAAATATCTGCGAGACGTATCTCAATATTGCCCAGCAATACAGGCCCTGTACAGCTGGGTGATATCGGAATACGACCCCTGCAACTACAGGGGATATCTCAATACGGCCCCGGCCAATGGTGCAGGCCGATACAGTGAAGCACGTTGATCACAATCTCGAGGGCGTGTTTGAGGAGATCGGTGGTACGGCGGCCTGGCTCAGGCTGTAGTGCGATGGATGTCGGGTCGGAAAGGATGCACATGTAATCAGTCCAGCGACATATATGCGTCCACAGGACGAGGTCTCGGCCCCAGATATGAGAACGACCGTCCCGTGTAGTGCTGAGAGAGACGAGGCGGGCGAACATCAGCAAGACACCAAATTGATGGCTGCCTTTTTGGGCTTTTTTGACCTTTTTCGGCTTGTCCCGCCAATCCGGCCGGACCGGCCCCTCTGCGCGTCCCTCTTCACAACCGACGATGGATGTATATGTCTATAGTATATAACCATACCAATGTATGTCTGTGGCAGTCTTGGAATATGCACGAAAATCCACGAAAAATATACCCACCACGTCAGGGTGATCGGCGGCGGGCTCGAACTTGCGGTCTTCGGGACATAGGCTTGTGACCTTGGAGCTTTTCTGCTTTTTTGAGCTTGTCAAGCCTAACCAGGCACGAGCAGAACCGGTTCTGATAGCAGAACCACGGATAAGGGGGATAGGGCAAGGGGCGCGCGGCGGAGCCCCAACGGCCGAAGAAGGACACGAAGGCTATCATGCAGCGTATTGCGCGACAGCAGTACGAGGGCGCGGTCGGCGGCTCGGTTGAGGGCCATAGTGGCAGCGGTGTGGACAGCGTGGCTGATGAGTACCTCAACGCCTGAGAGGGTGCCAATGCGCCAGTCCCCTCGAACACTGCAGGGAGTTCGAAACCGAAGCCCGCCCCCAAGCCAGCGCCGAAGAAGACGTCCGCAGACACCGCCGCGTCAAACCCTTTGGCAGCCGCAGGGAGCTCCAAACCGAAGCCTGCTGCAAAGGCAGCGCCGAAGAAGACATCTGCGGATGCCAACGGCCAGAAGAGGAAGCCCGGCCCTGTGCCCGACGATGTGCGGCTGGCGGCGCGGACGCTCGGAATGAAGTACCTGGCAGATCTGTCCGCGCTTGCATTCGAAAAGCACGTACCAGTCGAAGAGCTGTTTGTGCTTGAAGGGTGGATGCATCCGGACCATTTGCGGCCCCGGGTCGAGCAGCGCTCCAACATGTTCCGAAGCTGGTATTCGGCAATGCACGCTGGCGAGAATTGTAAGCAAAGTTGGGAGGCGACGCACGACGACTTGCGCTAATCCACTTCACAGTGTCAAAGCGAGAACTTCAAGAGGCGTCTGACGCAGCGTATGAGCAGAAAATGGCGGAGCTTGGCCCTGACGCAACGCCTGACGCTATCGCCGAGCACCTCAAGGAGGCGCTGATATATTCGGCCTACATTCGTAGCGAGAAGCAGAAGAACGGCTCGAGGAATAAGAGGACCCGCCATCTCCGGCGAACTGCAGACCATTACTCCCGCATGGCGCTGGCCACTGTCCTCGAGGAGGGTATGACGCCTGTGGGGTGGATTGTCGACACACACGGGCGCATGGGCGAGTCCGCGGGGGCGGTCATGTTCGGAGGAGGGCCGGCGTTCAAGGGTATGTTGACGCACTTCAAGGATGACTTTGAGCAGGGGCTGGACTTTGTTGATCGCATACTACGGTTCGTCCTTGTACCCTTCTTTCTTTGACGCATTGAACTTACCCTCTTGCCAGTCACAGCCAACTCACGGGGGACGGGACCATGGCGTTTGTCGAGCCTGAAAACTGCCTGTACGATCCCAAGCGAGACTGGACAGATAAGGAGAGGAAACACCCCAACCCGGGCGACCACGCGCTGGCGCTGATTCGTCAAATGACTCGAGACGATCTCAGTAAGCTAGTTTGTCTTTGTTACAGCTTAGGGTGCTTGCTGAATCATCACATAGCCTTAAGATCTCTTGAAGCGAAAGAGCCCTTGAGCAAGAACGGGAAACCTGGTGATATCATCCGACAATTCCCTCGGCGGCACTTTCCCGACCTCGCTTACCGCTTGTCATTAAGGCTTGTCGGGTGGCCGGAGGCGTGGACTGACGCTATGCCCCTTGGCGACCAGTACAATTACAAGCCGAGCGGCGATGGGGTGTCAGCAAAAGCCCAAGAGCTCTTGAGGAGACGGAAGACGGCAGAGGACAGGATCAACTCTGAAGGCTTGCGCGGGGCGGAGGCGGAGGCTGTCCTCCTCGAGTGCCGTGCTCCCGCGATAGTATCCCTATCCAAGGCCGACTGCGTTGGAAAGAGCGTGGCTGAGCTGAAACGCACTGCAGTTGTGGAAGACGAGGAGGGCAATCCTCTCATGACGTTGCGGAAGTGCTCGAACGCGTACAAACTCGACAAGGACAACGGCCAGGATACACGGGTGAAGTGGCAGGAGTTTTGGGGTCCAGAGCGGAGGTCGGGATACGTAACTGACTCCGACGCTGATGACCAGGCTGGCAAGGCTTCAAAGAAGAAGAAATTGAGGTCGAAGGTGCAGGGAAAGCAGAGGGCTTCGACGAAGGACGATGGAGGCAGCGGCTCCGACTCCGACTCTTCTGGCAGCTCTGACAAGGCACCCCAGAAGATGGTGGAGCCACGGGTGAAGAAGGGGGAGCCAAAGTGGGTGGATGTGACAGACGACGAGGACGAGGACGAGGATGACACCGATCTGGATGAGGAGGACGAGAATGGCGATGCGCCCACGTTGCAGCAGAAGGGGAAGGGGAGGCAGAGAATTGACGAGCTAGAGGGGGATGAGGAAGATGACGATGAGAATGATGACGATGACGAGGGCGAGTATTAGAGCACGGACTCTGGTGGTGGACACTCTTTTAGACATCATATTTATCACTGGAACACCTTTAACGACCATTCATAATCAAGTCTACACAGGATTAAGACAAAAACTGCCAGATGCCTACGCTATTAAGTCAGTCAAGTGATATTTGAGTAGTCAGACATGTTTGGTCAGACCTTGAGGGATCAGGTGTGTGTGGACTCAGTAAATTCTGGGTACATATATCGCTGGAATAATAAACTTATGGAAAAGCGGAAATGTCTATAACCAGAATTTGCTGAGCTGTCAGAACTGGTACAGATATTGCTGGGGATATAAACTTCTGGAGGGCGGAAATGTCTGGTAAACAGATTTTGCTGAGCTGGCAGAACTGTCTGGGGATATAAATGTCTGTGCACAGACAGTTCTGCACGTCCAGAAGAAGTCTCAGACAGATCTGTGTGTAGACATTTCTACTCCTCCAGACACTTATAGTGTCTGAGAAAAAGGCTATTTAGCATACAGAAACTGTTGGAAAGTGGTAGCTAAAGGTGACTTTGTTAGCTGCCTAAGGAGTTATCGAAGGCGAAGCGGTCGTGCTTGTCACGGATCACGCCGCGCTGCAATGGGCTCGCAGTTACGAGAATACGAATCGACGCTTAGCGGCCTGGGGGGCAGTGTACGCCGCCTATCCGGGACTTCGTATCGTGCATCGACCAGGTCGCGTACATTCCAACGTAGATCCACTTTCGCGCCTACCTCGCATTCCCGATCATTGCTCGCCAGCGGACCCTCAGTCGGCAGCCATTATCCAGGATACAATGAAACGCGCCAAGGCAGAAGCAGCGGAGAATCAAAAGGCGAGTGCGCCGGCAGAGCGTGCCGTGTTCTCCGCGAGTATCAGTCAGATGGAAGGCTGGATACCAGACGGTTACGAAGCCTTCGCGGTGCGCACTCGGGCTCGGAAAATGACGAAGGAGCGAGCAGAGTTGGAGAAGGCAGCACAGGACGCTCCGTCGCCAGTCAATACAGCGAGGTCTCGAACGGAGGAAGTAGTCGACAAGGTGGGCGCTGGTGAGGCCCGTGAACGAGCCCCGAGCCTACCTCTAGCGGACGTTCCCGAGCCCAGGGACTACTGGTCGTACCCCGCGGGAGTCTCGTCAGCCAAGGATGAGAATGACTGGGAGGAACGGCTGGACGAGCACCGCGCTCAGCTTCTACTTTCGATCGATCCTCGGTTGGTCTCGCAGTTCGTAGAAGGCTACAAGAGCGATGTCTTCTTCCGAGAGCGCTACCAGGAGAGCGCGGCCAATCCGAGCACGCTCCTTACGCCCTCCCATTACCGAAGAGGACCTGAAGGACTACTGTACTTCTTCAATGCTGATTGGGAGGTACGACTATGCGTACCGAGTTCAATGGTCAACTTCATACTCCGCTGGGTCCACGAGTCGAGGGACGAAGCCGCGCATGGCGGACCGGAGCGCACCCTCGCGCGCCTGCGAGACGTATTCTTCTGGCCTACCTTACGATCCAATGCAGTCGAATTCGTGAGAACGTGCGACATCTGCCAGAAGATCAAGGCAGACCATACGAAGGCAATGGGAGGATTGCGCCCTGCGCACATTCCGAATCGACCGTTCGAGACCGTGACGCTCGACTTGATTACTGGGTTACCCGCGTCGGGGGAGGAGAAGTTCACCGCCATACTGGTCATCGTCGACAAGCTCACAAAATACGCGATTATTCTGCCTACCCATAACAACCTCGACCGCGAAGGGTTCGCCGCTATATTCTTCCGAGAAGTCGTCAACCGCTATGGGCTGCCACAGAAGCTGATATCTGACCGCGACTCGAGGTGGGCCACCGACTTCTGGAAATCCGTCGTGGCCCGTTACGGCGCTAAGCTAGCCCTATCGTCCTCTCACCACCCGCAAACTGATGGACAGACGGAGAACCTCAACCATACCATCGAGACGATGCTACGCGCGTACGTTGCAGGAGATCGAGAGAGCTGGTCGACTTACTTGAGCGATATGGTGTTCGCCTACAACTCGACGAAGCATAGCTCTACTGGACAGACGCCGAACTTCTTGCTGATGGGTTTCGAGCCGACGCACTCTGCAGGACTCATGACGCCCGGCACGGACCCTACGGAGAGACCGTTCTTACCTAGCATGCAGGCCGAGGAATTCACCGAACGCATCGAGCTTCATAGAGGCCTAGCTCGCGACGCGCTCGCCCGTGCGCAGGACGATCAAGCGCGGCAATACAACAAGCGCAGACGACCGGTGCAGGAGCTCGAGGAAGGAGACTTAGTCATGGTTAACCCACATACGATGAAGCTCGTCGACGCGCAAGGCGTAGGTGTCAAGCTCCTACAGCGTACTATCGGACCGTTCGAGGTGATTCAGAAGATCAGCCCGGTCGTCTACAGGCTACGGCTACCAGACAACTACCCCATGCACCCCGTCCTGAACCTGGAACATCTACGACGATACCGCCCGTCTCCAGCTCGCTTCGGCGATCGCACTCAACTTCCCCCTACCCGCGACATCATAGAGGCTACGGAGGAATACGAAGTCGAAGCGATACTTGGGCATAAGTTAACGCGTAGGAAAAAGGGCAACAACCGAATGTACCTAGTGCGATGGAGGAACTACGGCCCCGCCGAAGATTCATTCGTGTCAGAATATGACCTACGGAACGCCCCCGAGTTGAAGCAGGAGTATCATGCGCTGAAGAAGCTGCCACGTTGAGAAGTGGCGTGACGAGGAGTGACCGTGGGAATCGTGGGAAGATTGGGCGATACTACGTGGCATCGATGGAAAATTTCCTTCTTCCTACCCTCACCATCTCCTTGTCGTCCGTCTGGCCTCGCCATGTTGGCTACCTCTTTCATGAACTTCTCGTCGCCGCGACTACCCGTCTACGCTGGATTCGAGGACGAGCCGATTCTGGCCTACGGACTGCCCATCGTCCTTCCATCGGATACCGTCGTTCGCGCGTTACACGTTGTCGGAGGTGCGAATAACTCCCACATCCTATGGTCGCCCAATCACACCTCCATACCATTCAACCCCGGTCGAAGTCCGCTCCACGAGGACTGCGTTTGGCCGAGCCAGCCCACCAACGCTCGTGATCGGCGGATCGACGGCTTGTTCGGACGATTCGACGCTACGCGGTATCCGCAATACTGAGCCGAAGCCCCTATATTTTGCAAAGCACAACAGGCTCCAGCCTAGCAAACACTTTCCTTCTGGCAAGCTGTAGCCTAGCGCTGGGTAGCAGCCTCTTCTGCCCTCGTAGGCTAGGGATACAATATTGTACATTACAGGGTAAAATACACAAATATAGGGATAAATGTGTGCTGTATTCTAGGAAATCGAAAGCGGTGGAATTCCTGATCTGGAATCCCCGCTCCGTATTCCACTGATATCACCACATACCTCTTTGGGCTGCCGCCGCCGCCGCCTCCACGTGCCCCTCGCGCCCATCGCTGCGCCGCCGCCCCCGCCGCCCCCGCCGCCACGTGCCCCTCGTGCTCGTCGCCGCGCTGCCGCGCCGCCACCGCGTGCCCCCCGATCGGGCTCGCGCTTGCCGCCGCCGTTCCCCGCTCCCTTGCCCGCTGCCTCCCGCCTCGCTTTTCATACGTCGCTTACGATGCGCACGACAGACCGACACCGACGCAGGCCCGCTTGGCCACGCAAAATTTCGATCGCGCTCAGCAACGAAAATTTTTCGATCGGATGCCACGCTCCTTCCTTGCTGCCAGCTTGCTCCCTCCGGCACTGCCGTTGAATCTTCGCACGGCGCCCTCCCGTGCACAGCACCCTCACCTCCAGCATCAACATCGCCCCTCATTGCCGTGCCCACAGCGCCCTGACTGCTCCTTTCGCGCTCGCCCGATCACGCCTCTCCGCTGCCCTCCCCTCCTCCCGCGCTCGCAGCCCACCAACATTCAAAGCTCATTCCGCGCTTGATGCCCCCGTATCCCCCGCTCTCCACGCCCTCACCAGCCCTCGCAGATCCTTGTTCCTTGCGCCGGCCCGATCGCGCCGACCTGATCGCACCACGCTCCCCGCCCCCCCCCCTCCCGCACTCCTCCTCTGCCCGCGCTCACCAATAGCGCGCCGTCGCCGCCACCTCTCCTGCGCTAACTGCTATTGCCGCCGCCGCCGCTTCATGCTTTCGTGCCCTAACCCTCGCCGCTTATGATCCCGCGCCGCTTATGATCCCGCACTCGCCGCCTGATTGCGCCTCGCTGCCGCCTTCTCGCGCTCGCTCCCTGTAGACCGCCCCTCAGCGTCTGTATCCCCCCTTCTTTGTGTACGATCCTTTGTGATATCCCATTGACCCAGAGTTGGACTATACATACACACCTGTATATATATAGCAATAAATAGGAGTTCAGTACACAGTTTAGAGTGTTTTTCCAACGAGAGATGTGCCCTCGCCGTTGCCAAGAGTATGCTACCTATAATATTCCCTTAACTTGCTTGTTCGCCGCATCCCTGCATGCCGTAGAGCGTGGTTGGCACACCCAATACTTGTGCGCTCGATCTCAATGCATGAATTTTGTATCTTATATGAGTTCGAATCTTTACAAATTTTTGTATATGGAACTAGGACAGTGCTTACTACATCATACACGAGAGATATAGACCGCATTCCATGCATTTGTGTTGCAGGCGACCTTGTCGCTGCTCGGGCACTACGATCAACGATGCGCGGAAGATCGGGCCGACCTCCGAAGGGCGCTTGTCGTCGAGCTCGGCGTCGCCCGCAGGTCGAACGAAGATGAGAGAGCCCCGCGGACTGCCCGGAAATGATAGGGGGACACCATTTGTAGGGGTACATGTACTTGAGTCAGCTCTCAAATAGTTCTGTGACCCGGAAATGACATCGAGTATCAACGACGGCGAGATTCAACTCGAGTTGCACTTAAGGAATCATTGTGCACTCGAGGTGTGTTTGAGGTTCATGTGAGCTTCAAGGCAAAACAGTCAAAGTTGCTATAGAGTATTACATGCCTGTAGTATACTTCCTAGGTAGTTTGGAGGTCCTTATCGTACAGGAATGTATTCTAAAGGATGGAAAGGTGTTCGAGGTGGCGCGTTCCCGCGAACCCGGTGGCCCGGCAAACATGTCGGAGTATGGGGGGCGAAACAGTCAAAGGCTAGTCGTGTTTATATATCTATATTGAATACTATACTGGAATACCGAGGATTGCCGGCAAGCGGGTGCGATGCAAAGCCCCGCCGACCTTCGCGCCACCGCACGCCCAACAGGCGCACGAGTGACGTTATGTCACAGCTCGTCCCTTCCCTTTCACCACCATAGCCCGCCGCCAATATCCCTCGCTGTTCGTCTTTCCTCATTGCTCGCTGACCATTCGCCTTAGCAGGAGCTGTTAGGATGCCGTAGAAGGCCAGGTGCGTCCCTAAATGTCTGCATCAATGCGAGGGACTGAAAATTTTCAGCCGCCGTTTGTGTTTTCGAACAACGCGCATCCGCGCGCCCCTCAAGATCAGCAAGCGGGTCTTATCGCCCCGTCTTCCCCCGCCCAAAGCCCCGTCTTCCCGCGCCCGCCGTCCACCGGCCCCCACCCCCACCGTCATCCGCTGGCCATTAGCGCCGTGGTCGTTTTCGAACGCCGGCACCTACGCGCATCCGCACGCGCCTCAAGACTGGCAGCGTATGCTCAAAGTTGTCAACAGGCTTCGGCCCGCCTTCGCCTTACCCCGGTGCTCCGCCATTCGCTCCCCACCGTCCATCGCCATCCTCAAGTCTCCCGCGCCAACCGTCTTCCCACATCCACCGTAGGCCGTCCATCCACTCCCACCGTTCGCCGCATCCATCCTCCATCTGCCGCAGTCTGCGTACAGCGGGCTCATCGTGCGTAGGCACACGTCGCGCGAGCACGCAGATTACAGGCTCCACGACACCAATCGACAGCCCACCGCCGACCCCTCTCCTACTCCGACCGCCCGCCTCCCATCGTCACCACCACCACCGCTCCCCTCAACGAGCGACGCAGAGCGGAGCGTGAGCGTGTAGGCGTATGCCGACGCGCGCGGACGGCGAGCACTGCGGGAGCAGCGAGCAGGCGCTGCATGTGCGGCGCGGGAATTGCTGGCAGCGATGAGCGTACGCAAGCAGCGCGGCGCTAGCGTGGACGAGTACAGCGTGCAGCGCAGGATCAGAGCGCGGGAGTGGGGCGAGGAGCGGGGTAGCGAGGAACGAGGAAGAAGCACGGGGAGCTGCACGGCGGTAGCAGCGCGGAAGGCGGAGCGGCGAGAGGCGCGGGAGGTGAGCGGCGCGGGACCAGCAGCGAGGAGCGCGGCGCTAGGATTAGCGGCGAGCGCGCACCGACAGGGGTAGCGAGCAGTGCATGGCCGGCCGCGTGGGAGGCGGAGGGGGGAAGCAGGACGGGCAGCAAGCAGCGCGGGAGGATCAGGCAAGAAGCGGCGCGGGGTGGTCGAGGCGAAAGCGAATAGCGCGGGAGCGGTAGCGAGCAGCGCAGGGTGCGCACGCTCGATTGTGCCCGACGTGCACCCCGCCGCCCTGTCGATTGCCGACGGTGCGGTTCGCGAGCGGGAGCCGGCGGGGCCAGCGGCGGCGAGGGGGCGCGAGCGCAAGCGCGGGCGGGGGCGGGAGCGCGGGTGGAAGCGGGAGCGTCGGTGGGAGCGGGATCGTGGGTGGGAGCGTGGGTGGGCGCGAGCGAGGGCGCGAGCGAGGGAGGTGCGGGCAACGCGGGCGGGAGCGCGTGGGCGCATCAGCAGCAGCGCGGGCGCATCAGCAGCAGCGCGGCAGCAGCCGGGCGCATCAGCAGCGGCTCGCCGCATCAACAGCAGCCGGGCGCATCAACAGCGGCGGCGAGCGGAGCGGCGGCGGCGGCGAGGACGGGGCCGATGAGGACGGCGGCGCGAGCGGGGCCGATGAGGGCGGGGCACGTGCGTGCCGACTTGCCCCGGGATATACCGAGCTGTATCTTACTACCTATGTTTTGTTTTTATACCCCTCATTTAGCTAGATAACAATGGAACATGTTATTTGAGCAATAAACACAGTTCTATCATCCACATATAGCCCTAGTAACTCTGGCTTGAGATGAAGCCTGTACTGCCCTAGAGCACTAGTGGGAGGTGCCTACCCTGTGGCAGGCTAGACCCAGGCAGAAGGCTTTAATTCCCCAGGGTGGAGCCTGGGCACTTCGCTAAACGATACAACCTGGGGTGCAATACTGGCGGCTTGCCCTATGCTGGGCCGCAGCCATTGATCCTGATCCTGTCGACCCCTCTACTCGCTATGAAACACGCCCGCTCATCGATTGGTGGTCCACCGAAACGGAGAGAAGAGGCGGGCGACTCGCCTCGAATATTGCTGCTTCTCTTCGGACACGAATGGAATCCTTGACGGAGCGAGGCACGCAATGCCTTATCGATCTGGGCGAGCGTACCCGACACAACCTCTGCCAGGAATTGCGCAACGCCTTTCCGCGTATGCCTACAGTTGAGGAGTGGCAGAACCTCCGAGACGCGACACAGTTCGAGGATGCTGTCGACCTGTGGGCTACCTTCGTGCGACGGATATGGAGTTTAGACGGTGCCATTCAGATGACGCGCGATCTTATCGCCTACGTCGATGCCGGTTCGCCGGACTTGGTCTCTTGTCCGCCTGTACGGGAGCACCAACACCGCCTTGGCCTCTGGCTACACGATGCTCCTGCCAAGTGGGTTCGGTTCTACCTTCATGCCGGCTACCCCGCGTTTATCAATCATCGGCTGGAGTCGCCGGCGCTGCTTCCCATTCACGAGGCCGCGGGATGGAGTGAGTCATGGAGGACGGAGCAGAACGTTCATCGCGACTACGACGAGGTGTGGGAAGAGATGGCGCGGCAGTTTTTGTGGGAAATCAGGCAGGATACTGGCAGCATCATCGTGTCACGCTGTCATGGCCGACCTACCCGGGAGGAGGAGATACCTTACGGCGACCCTCGCAATTACGGCTTCGCCATGGGCGGGGAACCTATGCGTGATCGCCTCCTCCCTCGTCCTCGCCCTGCCACGCCCATCTGTGCAGCCAAACCCTCATCAGCAGTAGTACGGTCATCCGAACCCGGCACGGCAACGACAAGCTCGACAGCCACTACCTCCGCCGTGCCCGTCGAAGCCCCGCCAAGCTACACTACAGCGGCGCCGGGCGAGGTCATCTCGATCGAGAGTGACGACGAAAGGGTAACCTACCTCGTGCCGAGTCGGGACTCCTCGGCCTACAGCTATGCGTTGGACTACGTGGAGATCGATCCTACCCGCGTGCGATGGATACGTCCCCCCACCATGATCGACATGCAGAGAGGCGCGCTCAGTACCACCTCCTTCGTGCCTGAGGATGTTATGATCAACGGGCAGCCTCGGGTCATCTACCGCCAGGTCGGCCGTCGGCGAGGTAGCAGTCTCACTCCCTTCCACGATCGAGTTCTACAACGTATCGTGTACTTGACTCGACGGTACGCTCCGCCCCCGGGTACCGTCGAACCCGAACGCTACGGCTTCCCTGGTCCCAACGCCTTATACTTTGGTATTCCCAACTCGGAGGGAGTTGCGCGTGCGCTACGACCATCCATCTGGTTATATCCCATACCGACTGCACAGACCGGACGATCCCTGGCGCGAGCGGGCACGGTTCCTACCCCCCCCCGCCCCGCACCAGCTACCGCTGCGCGATGCTGCAGTCGAGGTCAACTCTACGGTAGCCAACCCCGAGGACCTCCTTATGGAAACGATGGATGAATCAGACGACGATGAGTTCGACTATGATGTGCCGATGGGCGAGCCCGTACCCCCCGCGCCACGGACGCCATCGCCTCCGCCCTTATACGAGCACGCCAGTCGGGACCGCTTGGCCGCCGCAGGACCCGCGGTCGACTCGATGGAGGTAGACACGGAGTCCGTCGTGCAAGGCGCGACCGTTGACCGCACGGAGGACGCTGGCTCCAGGCCCATTCCACCAGCAGACCCTGTCGTTGCCCCGGCGCCTACCCCCTTCACGGCTGAGGCCGCTTGGGCGCCTGTCTTCTCCGCGCCGATGCCTCCGTCGCCACCCCCGGCCCGTCCTCCACCCTCCGCACCACGCGCTATGCGGACCATGATCCCTCCTGGCATACCAGGTGCCTTCGCTTCTTCCATCGACCCACCGCCGCGACCCCCCTCTCCGCGGGACGACCGCTACATCGTGGTCCGCGACATTCTACGTTGGGTCGGCGCGGCGGATCTGGAGAACGCCCTACGTATCTTGCTAGCAGCTGTTCCGGGTAACCGTCCGCGCTTGACCACTGCCTTGGGACGACCGGCCCGTCGTGGTGCTGGCGGTGGCGCCGCACCCTACAATCTCTATCTGCAGTTCGAGACAGCGGATGACGCGAGGCGCGTCCTGCGCCAGATGGGGCGCGTATGGAGCATTCGTACCTACGACTATCAAGGCCGCAACCGCGGGGAGAACGGCGTCTTCAATGCTCGCTTTTATTCATTATGCGCGGAGCCCGTCTATCGCGACGCTGTCACGGCAGCCGACTCCTGGTCGTACCCTTGGCGCGCTGTGTATGACTCCGCGTCCGGTCCATCGTCTTCCTCGACGATGCGGCATCCTTCGCCCGGTCGCGTGGAGGCGCAGCCACCTGCCCACACTCACGATCGCGCGAGCCACGCCAACGCCGCCGTCCGCGCCGGCTCATCGGGATGGGACTCAGTCGACTCCCTATCCACGCCTACCTCCTCCGCGTCGCCGTGGAGTGGCAGTGACTTCGACCCACAGTCCGCCGCTAGCTGGGCCAATTCATCCTCTCTGTGGAACGACGCGTCACCCGCCGCTCCTCCCGTTGTCATCTCTGGGGGGCGTCTCTACGTGGCGGCGGAATACGTCGCTCAGCACTCCGTCCCTAACATTACACCAGATCAGCTCGCGCCTCCACCCCGACAATCCCTGGCCAGCCGCCTGAGCACACCACCCCCGCAGCTTACCCTGCTCGACCGTCTAAGTCAGCCAGACAATCGTCAATCGCGGAGCCGCCGCCACGACAAGCAGCGCGCCCACCGTCCGCGCGGTTACACGCCGCCCGACGATCCGCCCGGGTTTCCGCGTCACCGTCGTGACCCACCACCACCCCCACCCCCTGCCGCCGGCCTGTCTACGCGCACTTGACTTCGTCAACCGCCTATCGCGACGTCTATACGTCCTACCTTCTTGCTGTGTCGTTCGGACTCTTGGGGGGGCGCTGTGAGGATCTATGCAATCATCTAGTATGCTATCAGTATCAGTTATCTACGTATCACTACAAGAGCCCGGAACTTACCGCTTGCACGTGCCCGCGCGCATCTTCGGACCGCGACGGGACGGAATATACACTTACTTCTTGACGCTTCACTACTCGTTCAATTGACTCGCCTCGCCGACGCTCAGCTCGTCTAAGCTGTGCCCCTGCCTGGGTACTGGCCGCTCGTCGTCCACGTTACGGACGCCCTAGCCGGGTAACCGCTACTAACTCACTAACAGTCACAGTTCGCCTAGCACGGTATCGCTCGCTCTCTCGCGCCAGAGACCCTTGCCGGGTTACCGCTCGTTCGCTTACGCCAAGCGCCCTAGCCGGGTCAGCAGCTATCTACGTCGTCGTACATCCGTACGCTACTCCTTCGCAGCCTGTCACCGCCTCGCCGCCCTACGCTCTGCAGCTACGCGTGCGGCTCGGCCGCCTACTGGATCTGAAGACTTCCGAGGACGCTCTTACACAAGGGCGCAAGATCGCGTCGTCCCTCGGGGGCGAAGGCGTGTCGTCCCGTCGAAGGCGGGCGCGCTTCGTCCCGACGGATGCGGGCGTGCTTCGTCTCGACCAATGTGGGCGCGCTTCGTCCCGACGGATGCGGGCGCGCTTCGTCTCGACCAATGTGGGCGTGCTTTGTCTCGATGAGGGCGGGCGTGCTTCGTCTCGGTAAGGACAGGCGCACCTCGTCTGCGTCCTTCGGAGGAGGGCGCGCTCGGCGAAGTCCTCGACGTGCTGTTCACGGTGCTTTTCACAACGATCAGCTCGACGCGCCGCGTCCACGGCGCCTGCAACGTGTGGTTTTACGACTCCCTCGACGTATGGTTCACGACTCCCTCGACATGCGGTTCACGACTCCCTCGACGTACGGTTCACGACTCCCTCGACGTACGGTTCACGACTCCCTCGACATGCGGTTCACGACTCCCTCGACGTACAGTTTGCAAAGCGCTCCTCCTCGCGTCAGTCCTTCCTCAGCCTCGTAATTCGCAACGTTCTCGAGGTACGGCGGACCGGGCTACGAAGCCGTTGATGTACGGTTCAGGACGCCGCCGACGTGCGGGTTAGGACGCCGCCGACGTGCGGGTTAGGACGCCGCCAACGTGCGGGTTAGGACGCCGCCAACGTGCGGTTCAGGACGCCGCCGATGTGCGGGTTAGGACGCCGCCGACGTGCGGTTCAGGACGCCGCCGATGTGCGGGTTAGGACGCCGCCGACGTGCGGGTTAGGACGCCGCCGACGTGCGGGTTAGAACACCCTCATTCCTCCTGGCTCATCAAGCCCTCGACGTGCGGTTACGAGGCCCTCCTCGCAAACTACCTCGTCCTCGCAAACAACCTCGTCCTCGCAAACTACCTCGTCCTCGCAAACTACCTCGTCCTCGCGAACTACCTCATCCTTGCGGTATACGAAGTCCTAGTCCTCATCGTGGGTCATGAAGCCGGGAGCCCTCCTTCCTCCGATGTGCGAAGCCAGCGACGCCGCGTAGTAGTCGCCGACGCCGCGTAGTAGTCGCCGACGCCGCGTAGTAGTCGCCGACGCCGCGTACGAGGGCCCGGTCATTTTCATCGTCGCAGCGTCGTGCCGAATTGAACCCTCGGTGCCGAGGGCGCATCCTTGTGCCGCATAATTGAGCAGGATTCGCCGCATAATTGAGCAGGATTCGCCGCATAATTGAGCAGGATTGGCCGCATAATTGAGCAGGATTGGCCGCAGGGCGCCGGAGGAATCGATCGTGACCGAAGCTCGCCGCGACTCTTCTTATTCGCCGTGCCACTCTTCTAGAGTCTTCTTATTCGTCTCGCATTCTCCTCACTTCAGTGACCTCTTGCGCCCTCATTCTGCTCACTGGAGAAGGAGATCGTCCTCAGCGTCGAACCTTTTCCGGTCATCCAGTGGGCCTTTTGAATCGTGTTCAATCACGAAGACGGTGTTTCTCTTGTTCTCCTCCATATCACACATCGCGATCGGACAGCGGGGATGACGCTGAGCGGAAGCTTACTACCCCGCACAATGGTCGGTACGATATACGGAGGCTCAGTGATGTCCCTCTCGTCTTACGTCTCATCCCACTGTGGGCGGAAATGAACAGCGATGTGTACTAGAAGATGGTGCTCGGTCAGACTTAGGTGGAAGAGGGGCGCGCGTCGAGCTGGCGTCGAGCGACGCGATGAATTTTGATCACCGTCATCATGACCCCGCAGTGCCAGTGGAATGCGGGGCAGGAGGCGGGGTAAAAGCCAGGGCTTACGCAAATCGTGCCACGTAATTCGTCCCGAATAGACTTCAATGTTTCTGCTCTGAGACGCGATGAGCTGCGTGGGACGTTGACGCGGTAGAACTCGAGGTCGAGCCGGACTTAAAGTCGCTGTGTATGGAGGCCATTGAGAGGCAGGAGTGCAATCGGTCCATCGGCCGCTGCACGGCAGCAGGCGCCGGCCGCGGCGAGGAGGTCACGAGTGGCGCGCTAGCCTATCAGGAGGCAGGGATTCTCTGGGCGTGTCCGATGCGTCTGTGATGAATCATGACAGTAGATGTCCAGCGAAGCGTGACAGACCGAATACCAACACCATCTTCTCTCCTCCCCCCACCGCGACTTTCACGCGATCGGCGCTTGTTCGCATCTTGCTCCTGACTCTCATCATCAATCTGGAAGCGCAACCAACCACCGCGCGCGCTGCCCCCGAGTCTCTCCCGCCATTCATTCCATCTCGCGAAAGACGCGCATATAGCCTAGAACGGGGCGCATACAGTCAGCGCATACCCAACGAACGCCTTTCGATCATGCCACCAGTCAAGTCGGGATCGGTCGAGCCCCAGGACTCGGACTCTTCGAACATCCAACCGTCGGACAGCACCATCAACGCCGCGTCGGGTTCAGCTACGAATGCCAGCTCCGTGCTGAAGGAGCGCAGGTTCAAGCTTAGCAGGTGCGTGGCTGTCTTTCGAACAACGAGCGCGTCGCTGACTTCGCATCGTAGAGCTTGCGATAGATGCCGGTGAGCACGCCCGTTCCCTCCTCGCGCTTCAGGTTCTTCCCCCTGTCCCCTTCTCGTTGTCCGCTATTCCATATCATGAGCCCTGCCCCGATCACGTTCGCCACGTCGTTCGAGTTCATCCAATCCCCATCCTTCTCGTTCGCGAACCCCCCACCCCGCGCGCCTTGCACAGCCCCCTACATATCCCCAAAGATTGCCGGCAAGGGCATCTGACGGGGGCTGCGTTCTAGCGCCGGCCGTCCCCTGGGCGCGTCTCGTGCCGTTCTCCTGAATGCATCTCGTGCTGTGCTCCGCGTCTCGTGCCATTCTCCTGGGCGCGTTCTCGTGCGAGGGGCGCGTGACCCTTTTGTGTTCCGCCCAGTTGTCCTGCTGTCGGACTAGTCTCGCTAGTCTCGTCCAGTATTGTTCAATCCACGCCCCACCATTCGTCCCCTGCGCCTCTCCTTCTCATTCACTCCGTCCGCCTTCTCATCCACTCCCTGCGCCTTCTCATTCGCTCCCTGCGCTTCATCCCTTCACCCTTCTTCTATCCCGTATACAAACTTTGGTCGCGTGCCGTCGTCAATCCCCTTACCCCTGAATCTGCATCGCATTTTGTGTCGCGTGCGCGTATTCGCTGAGCGCGTGCGCGTGTTCGCAGATCGTGTCCGTTCTCGTTGTCTAGCGCATCCCCTCCCCATCTTCCTTCGCTCTGCTGTTTCTACTCCCTTCGATCTCCCAGTCCCCTTTGCTCTGCTAGTCCCCTTCGCTCTGCCAGTCCCCCTTCGCGCTCCTCGTCTCCCCCTTCGCGCTCCTCGTCTCCCCCTTCGCTCTCCTGGTCTCCTTCGGTCTCCTATCTCCACATGATATCCACGCTAACATCCCCTCCCTTCCATTCACGGGCTACCACCCCCTCCCTTCCATACACGGGCTACCACCCCCTCCCTGATGCACTCGTGCTAACACCTCCCTCCACAGCCGCCGCCGCATCAAGTGCGACGAAGGCCACCCCTGCCAGGCCTGCATCACCGCGAACTCGTCGTGCACGTTCGAGGAGCCGGGCAAGCGGACGCACCCGCATAAGTCGAAGTGCGTAGTGTGTTTCTTTTGGGATTCGGATGTTTCTCTTTGGGATTCGGGTCTTTTCTTGGGATTGGTGCACTGAGATAGCGTTGCTGACGGTCTTTGTTTTCTCTCGATCTCTCGTCCAACTCACGCGCCGCCTCTCAACTTCGTGCGCCTCTCGTCCTCGATGTACGACCGACTCTCGCCCTCGACGTACTACTTCGGTCTCGCCCTCGACGTACGATCGCCTCTCGCCCTCGACGTACGACCATTGCTCGCCCTCCACATACGGCCGACTCTCAACACCCGTACGGCCTATCGAACGTTCTGACTTGCCTTACTCCCGACCATCACGGTGATATTAATCGCCTGTCATTATTCCATCGCCTGTCTTCATCTCATCGCCTGTTTTTACTATCCCATCGCCTGTCGTTACCCCATCGCCTGTCGTTATCCCATCGCCTGTCGTTATCCCATCGCCTGTCGTTATCCTCGCGCGCTCCCATCATTTCATCTTGTCGTCCATCCCATCCACTCACGTCGTCCACCTCATCCACTCACGTCGTCCCTCCCACCTCTCCCTCCTTCTACGCCCCACCCCCCCCCCCCCCCCCCCCACCCACCTCATCACTCCTCCCACCTCACCCCTCCCGCCTTCCTTTTCGTCCCATCACCCCACCTCTCCAACACAGACGCACCGCCACGCTCGAAGACCGGATGCACGTCCTGGAGACGCTCATACAGGCGATCCCGCCCGCTGTGTTTGCGGCGAGTGGGTTGGGGAGTCAGGTGGGTTGTTTGTTTCCTTTGGGAGTGTGTGTTCCTTTGGGAGTGTGTGTTTGGTTGGTTTTTGTTTGGGGGAGGGGGTTTTGGGCTGTTCGGTTGGGACTGTGGTTTTGGGTTGTGGTTTTGTTTGGTTGGTTTGGGTTGTTCGGTTGGTTTTGTTGCTGGATGGGGGAGGGGTTTGGTTTTGTTGGTTTTGTGGTTGGGGTTTTTTGGGGATTGGGGCGGGTGTTGTACGGGGAGAGCGGCGCGAGGGGTAGGGGAGAGAGGGGCGGGCGCGGACGACGGGAGCCCTAGAGGGTTGAGGGATCGATGCGAGTACGAGCGGGCGCGGGTCGAGTATGAGTGCGTGTACGGTGGTCTCGAGGGAGGCGGGAGCTGGTCTTGCGGACGACTGGAGCTGGAGAGGGTCGAAGCCCAGTGGTCTTGAGGACGATCAGACCGGGCTCGATTCGAGGACGCGAGCGCGCGTGCGGTGGTCTCGAGGACAACCAAATCGCGCTCGATCCGAGTACGCGGGCAGGCGTGTGGTAGTCGCGCGTCTCTCTGTACGAGCACGACTATCTCGCGCGTCGTACGAGCACGTCTATCTCGCGCGTCGTACGAGCACGTCCATCGCGCGCGTCGAACGGCGTCGTACGAGCGCGTCCATCCGCGCGCGTTTCCAGCGCTAGACTGCTCAAGGCTGGCGCGTTTCCAGCGCGAGATCCGTCAGCTCGCGCGTTTCCAGCGCGAGACCCGTCAGCTCGCGCGTTCCCAGCGCGAGACCCGTCAGCTCGCGCGCTTCCAGCGCTAGACTGTTCAAGGCTCGCGCGTTTCCAGCGCTAGACCCGTCAGCTCGCGCGCGTCTGCAGCCCGAATGTATTGCAAGCTCGGGTCTGCAGCCCGAACGCATAGCGATCTTGGGTGTGCATCTCGATACTAACGAACGTACAGGCACAGGCCGCGGTCCTTGGGAGCACGGCGTCTATGTTCGCGGATGCGGTGAGTGCTTTTTTGATCCGCGTCGTTCTGTCGACCCGCGTTGTTCTTTCAACCGCGTAGTTCTCTCGACCGCGTAGTTCGGATAAGTATGCTGACGCACTTCGCAGAACGCCGCCCTTGCCTCGGATACCCTCCCGCCACAAACCAATGCGCCGGGTGTGCCGCCCGCGTCGCTGCACGGCTTGCCAATTATGAACCCGGCGTCGCATTTTACGCATCCGCCGTTACCGGTGCGTATTCTGTCCACTGTGTCACCGTCTACCACTTATGATGTACGACTCTAACTGACGCATTATTCAGAATGGAGCACCTCTCGTCAACGGCGCGAGCGCGATGAACGGCGCGTCTGGCATGAACGGCGCGTCTGGCATGACCGGCGCGAATGGCGACATGTCTGCGGCGATCGACCGACTGGCGGAGGAGACGGGTCGGCATGTCGCTCAGTGCGACATATCTCTATGTCGACGACGAGGGGTACACGCGGTGGCAGGGCGAGACATCGGGCTTGCCGTTGCTGGATCTGCTCGTGGAGATCCACGCGGTAGGGAATAGTGGCGCGGGAAGTACGTGCGGTGTAGTTGTTTTGAGGCGCGTTGTGCTTACGGTTTTCCTAGGTGATGGAACGGCGAGCGAGAGCGGTGAGTAACTGACATCTTTCGCTTCAGTGCCAAGTCGCTCGCTGCGGTCAAGTTGCTGACATGATAATTTCTTTAGGCGCAGCGCAGGAATCACCTATCGACTGGTTCCCGAATCGGTCGGAACGCAAGCCGGCGGAGGTGAACCCGGAGACGCTGTGGTTGCTCGTCACCAGCCACATCGCGCCCGACTTGATGGACGCGCTCGTCCAGACGTATCTGAGCACGAGCTACTATCTGCTACCCTTCCTCCACATCCCGACCTTCCTCAAAGACTACGGCAACCCGGCAAGTGGGGCGAACCGGTGAGTGATCGGTCGGGCTATTTCGAGCAGGTGATGCGTTGACTAACGCGTCTGCAGGGTTTCGCGAGCTTCATCGTCGCCATTTGTTGTTTGGCGAGTCGACATACGGACGATCCGCGTGCGCGCGCGGATCCGGGGACGGGGACGGCGCTCCCGGCTGGCGCTACCTCGGATGGTAGCGGGACCGGCCTGACCGCCGGCACTCAGTGGTTTGAGTTGCTTGGGCGATTACGGTCAGTCCTTCGCTCTATTGTCCTTCTCTTAAACTCACACCCATTCAGTACTCTCCCCGGCTCCGATCGGCCAACGCTATATGCTGTACACGCTGCCCTTGTTGCTGGTGTATACGCGACGGGACTGGGTCGGCTGAGCGCCGCGGCGGCACTCATCTCCGAGGCTGCGGCGCGGTGCGTGGACGCGGGACTGCACCGGAGCGCCGCGCACTACGACGTGTTCAGCGCGGTGGAGGACGAGGTGCGGCGGCGGACGTTTTGGTGCGTGTATGCGTGGGACAAGCAGCTCGCGGCGCACCTCGGGCGTCCGCCGGTGATGCGGCTGCGCGACTGCGACGTGGGCGAGCCGGCGCCTGTGGATGACGAGTACGTGACGGTGGACGGGTATGTGGGGAGGGACGGGGTCGTGAGGGAGCGGTATACGGCGGACGCGGCGCGCCCGGACTGTAGGATGGTCGCCTTCGTGGTGTGGGTGAAGATGATGGTGGTATTGGAGGCCGTGCTCGATGTGCCGCCGGCGAGGGAAGGTGAGTAATTTGCGTTGTGTTCATGCGCTTATACTGATGGTATGTTTAGAGCAGGGATCGTTCCTCTCTCGCGCAGGCGGTTTGGGTGGCGGGAGACGATCGGGACGAGGGGGAGGGAATGCGCTACGCGACGAGGAGACGATGCTGGACGAGGTGCATGTTAGCATCCCTTCGTTCTGGTGCCACAAGCATACCGCGTTCCCGCCGACGGCCGGTTATGGTGCGTTCGGCACGACGCCGCAGAGCTGTTGGTCGACGCCGCTCGCCGCGGAGACCCTGGTGAGTACGCTTAGTCCCTATTCGTGCGCTTGTTGACTGAAGATCGTTGTACAGGGAAGCGACGATGTGATTCGTGTGACGCAGGCCGTGCGGCTGCACTGTACGGAGCAGTTTGTACGACTGCTGATTTACCGGCATCGGATCTCGCAGCTGGTAGCTGCGCGCGCGCAGGCGGCGGACCAGCAGGCGCAGGGTGTGCCGACGCCGTACAAGGCCAACGCGGCGGACACGGCGGCGAGGGAACGCGAAGCGATGGTGTCGGCCCATCGCTGTGCGCTACAGCTTGTCGCGGCATATCTGCACGTCGCAACACGCGGATTGATGACATATTGTAAGTAGTCAGGCGCTTTCAGATGGCGACTTAGGGAAGGGCTGATGCTCATCCTTCAACAGACGGTGTGCATGTAATTCATCAGCTCACGCAAGCAGGGCGAGCCCTTGTCGCCGTGCTACTCAACTGCAAGTGCGACTGTGGACGGCAGGGTGAGGCGGCGTCGGAAGCGAACCCCGCTCGGCCAAATTGTCGATGCGGGCTCGAGCATCTGATTCCGTCGGCTATGGATGCGCTGCGCTCGTGCGTCGGGTTGTTGAGGCGGTTCAGCGGGCGCTACGTCTGCGGATTACGCTCGGGGGATCTGATGGAGGAGTTCTGTCGACGTGAGTACTCGCTCTTACATGACCGGTTGGAAAATACTTACGGGATGGATCGGACAGTCACCGGCATACCGTTGGAGTCGAGTCATCGACAAGACGGGGATGAGAACCGACCTGCTTGGTTGCGTCCCGTGCGCAAAAAATCTTCAGTGCGGAGCCCGTCGGGTGCGAGGGGAAGGGCGGACCACCGTGCGCGATCACGGTCGTTCATATCTGAACGCGGAAGGTATGTGGCGCTATACCGGCTGTCGGGCATGCCGCTCACTATCTATAGGCGACCATCTTCGTCTTACGCGCGCTCTGTGGGCTCGGACTCTGCAGGATCCCAAGCAGACTCGCCCGCTGCTGGAAATGCGCCATCACCGACGGGTGGCACGGCGGCCAATAGGTACGGCGAAGTTTCGTTGCGCTTGTTCGACGCGTCGCTAACTATGTGTAGCAGACCATCACCGTCTGTTTATACAGGGACATCACCCTCTGCGTTCGCAGGGACGTCTCCGACTACGGCATTCGGTGTCGGCTCACCGTCACAACACTTCGGAACGTCGCCGTCCCAGGGCTTCGCAGGCTCCTCATTCCCACCGGCTCCATCGAATCCGACCTACTCGCCGTCGTTGTCGTACAAACTACAATCAGCGAGCGGGAGTGGAATTCAGCACGATGTTCTGGGCAACTCGCTTTCGCAAGACGTACTCGGCGGTGGACGTCAATTGAACGGGGCCTTACCCAACGGCTTCAACGCTGCGTCTACAGCATCCCCGCGACATAGCTTCTCGGACTCGCCCGCTCAGCGCTTCGCGACGTCGGCTCTCTTTGCGGACGCGAAGCGGGCGAGCTTCGCCTCGGACCCCTTTGCGCTGGACATGGGCCTGTACCGCGGATCGGGACAGGCTGGTTTCGAGACGCCGACGGCGGCGTTCCCGAACGGCCCCCCTGCGACAGCGGCCTTCGGGCATGGGTTCGACGTTGATATGGACATGGGTCATGCCGGCGGGATGGACGGGCTGGGCGGGTCCATGTCGCTGGATGGGTCGCATGGGCCGATGGGGATGAGCGAGGCAGAGCTGATGGCCCTCATCACGAGCGAGCTTGGAGGTCAGGACGGGCATGGGCGTGCTGGACCTCATGGGCACGGAGGTCGTGATGGGCTCACGAGAGAGGGACCTCGGGGAAGGGCGCTAGAACATGGCACGGAGAAGGAACTCCTCGCGCGGATGCGCGAGATTGCTGCCCCGCCTAGGCATGCATGAAGGAGGGAGTCGAAGATGGACTGGAGTATGTATCAGCTTTGTACATTATAGTTCGTGCGCATCTTGATTTGAATGTACTATATACTCTTGCTTGCTTTCATCGCTGTTTGATTCGATGTATATTATGCAGATTTCATGGTCAGCGTCCAACACTCGTCAGCGCTTCAGCACTCCAGATTGTGTAAGCAATAGAGACACGGGGTGTTATTCTCTGGTATGCGCTGTGCTGTGCTTCTGTATCCGTTCTGACTACACTTTCATCGTCGTAGCGTAATGCTCTCTATGGACTCTTGGACTCGCTTATCGCCGCCGCCTCGAAGCCAGATGATCATCGGAGAAACTTCACTGGATTCGAGCCGCATTCACCCTCTACTAAGAGACTAAGAATACATTATACAGCAAGACATAACAGCAATGAATAATCTATTGAGAGACGTGATGATGAGTGAGTGATGAGAGGGACGTCGTGAGAAATTAGAGGGACGTCGTGAGGATGAGCGTCAGAAATCGTGAGGATGAACAGAGGAGACCATGAAGAAACCTGATGCAATGGAGAACGAGCGTCGGTCGCGAACGTAGTGAGAAGAAAGAAAGATTAGACAATGGCAAATAGCGTTGAGTCTTGGAGTCCAGAGAATGAGTTCTTGGGGAGTGTAGGATAAGTCGGTAAGGCTTCGCGACGAGCCAGAAAGGCGATTCAAAGAGTAGGGGGCTACGCTCTAAAGCGCGGGAACGTGTTACGCGCGAGGGCGCGGTGGCGGCGGATTATGCGCGAGGGCGCGACGGCGGGTACGATGCCTTGCTCGTGTTGTAAGCATTGAGCGGGCTTGGTCGATACGGCGGATGGAAGAGCACACTCCCTCCCGGCGCCGCCTGCGCGCCTTCGCCGAGCGATATTGTCCGCGACCGCGACCTGCCGGGGTCAAGAGGGCGAGACAATGGAGGCTCTTGAGAGTGCGACGTCGAAGGCGCGACTCGATAGCGCGATGGTGAGGGTTCAGGAGAGCGTACAGACTGTGCGACGGCACGAGTTGGCAGCCAGGGCACCGCGCTGTGCGACCTCGACGGCATCTCCGGGTACGACACCTGTCTCGAAGGCGCCGCGCGAACTGACCGGGACCTCTGACCCTCAGTACCGTTCGCCGCGCCCTCGCCCATCTCCCCCATCGTCTCGTTCGCTAACGCCCTCATCGCGACCTCCTCCAGCTCCACACGCTCAACGTGCATTCTGTAGCCCGCACCCCTGAGCAGCGCCTCCGAATTCCGCCGTATCGCCTCCTTCGTGAAGGGCGCGATGGAGTAGGCGGACGCGTCCTTGATGCCGATCGGCGCAAACGCGTCGTCCCCGAGCCACGCGCGACCCTCGCCCACCGAACAGCTGTTTGCGACGTGCGCCCAGCAGCCGGCGCAGATTCCGCGTTCGGTGTCCGCGCGATGGGCGAGGGCGAGGGTGGCGATGAGGCGTTGCTGGAGCGCCGACGAGACGAGAGACGAAGATGGCGCGTGAGACGAGGATGAAGCGAGAGAAGATGATGGCAGGAGAGAGGACGATGGACCGAGAGAGGACGACAAACCAAGCAGTATAATTGCGTGAAGCGCGACGCTCAGCTGCACCTGCATGCACCCGAGGACGCGTGCGACGAAGGCGCGCAAGCGCTGATACTCCGCGAGACGCAGGTCCGAGGAACGCAGGCGCGCGCCCTCCGTGGAATGCATGCCCGCTTCCCTCGCGGAGCCCCCAGCAGCACGCACCAGCGCCGCCGCTATCTGGTCCGCGTCGTAGAAGCCGACGGTCTGCCGTCCAGCGACTCCGGCAAACGTACAATGCGCGGTGTACCCGCGAAGAATAGGGCCTGGCACGCTACCGCCAGTTGTCGCATGTAAGCTCTTCGACCTGTGCAGACCGCTCCCGACGCGGTCGCTCACCCGTTCCCCACCCACCTGGCCCCACCCTTGTCCCAACACACGATCGCAACGCGTGCAGGGGGTTCCATGGGGAATTGCGCTGCTCGGAAGCGCGGCGAGCGGGTCTCGGCACGTCTCAAGACACGTAGACGTGTTGAGGTCGCTATGCGCGGACGTGTCGGGGCGACTAGACGTTGACGCGTTGTGGTGGCTACCCTCCCAGGCGCCCGTCGTGCGGCAGCGGTGCCGGCACGCGCGGTTCGCGAACGGGTTTGCGGTGTCGTAGCGTGATGTGGGTTGGGGTCGCGGCGGCAATGGGGGCGCAGCCGCAGGTCGGGAAGGCAACGGGGGCGCCGCAGCGTGGCGGGATGGAGGCGCATGTACAGCTGCCGCGATGGAACGTGACGGGGGACGAGGGGGCGCGCGCGCCAGGGCGGCGCCTGTATGGTGGACAGGATGACCAATGGGCGGCGGAGGAGGACCGTAGAGGTAGTGTTGGTTGGGAGGAGGCGTGCGGCCGGTAGGGTGAGCCATTGGGAGCGTTCGAGTCTGGTGCGTGGTCGAGTCCGGTCACTGTGCGCGTTCGAGTCCGGTGCCTGTTCGTAGTGTGGCACGCGAATGAACTTTGTAGTGTGGCAAAGAACAAGTCTGTCTGGCTGTGATGGTTAGATATGGGGACGCTCAGATCCATTTGGGTTTCGCACCTGAGATCGTTCTGGATGCAGAGTTGATCGCAAATCTTGCACGCCTCCGCTTTATACCTGCGGAAGGTCACAATGACGAACAATGGAGCATGCATACCATGGGTTTGAAGAGGTCCTAGTGTGAGCTACGACCGGCCCATCACCTCGGGGAGCCCTTTGTGAACTGTGTGACCATCAAAACCTGCTTCTATAACGCGTGCAGAGGTCCGTGCATATCTTGGCACAATGGGATCGTCGTCGCACGCGCCCTGTATGATTTGAGATGCGAAAGCTTATGTCGACACAAAGACGCACAGGCATACGCCCTCACGGAGAACGCACGAGCGTGGACCGTATCGGACACCAGCGAAAAACGACGAGCAGGCCAGCCGGAGAGTGCTTTTGGGATCAATGAATACAGACGGCGAGGCGAGTCTTCCAACGAAACGACGGAGCGCCTCCGAGGGGGGTCGTTTTGGGACGCCGCCGAAGGAAAAACAGAGCGCGGACAGCCTGAGGTAGATAATGAGCGAGCGGGGAAGAGAGTGCGCAGCGGGTGAACGACGAGCGCGCTTGCAGAGAATCGAGTGCGCGCACAAAATGTCGAGGCGAGACCTGTGGACGACGTGAGCACTCGGACTCCCGTAGATGTGCGAGGAAAGACGTGCCCTGCAGTATGCACGGCGGGGAGACTCCTGTCGCGTGCAGAGTGTCAGGCAGGAGACAGACTCAACTACGTACTGATGCGTGGGGCGCCACAAGGAGTTCGTGCATAGAAAAATTGTCAGTGGCTAGGCGAGTGGAATTAAACGATTGCCTCAATTACAAGGCGGAACAGCTGAGGCGCCGCGTCGCGGTCGATTGTCGGCCTAGTCTGGAGCTTCATTGGTTGGTCAAGGCTGAGATATGAACGACAGTTGAGCATACGTGTCGATTGTAATTTGCACGAGCCCTGCTGAGCTGGGATCAGACACGTTAGACCACAAGCAGCGACTCTGCAGACCGCTACGCACTGACGAACGTCCTCGGTCGCGACATGAGGCTCGAGCGAGGCGCAGCGCGCATAGTCGCTATTTATACGTACCTGCGAAAAAGTCGTGATGGGGAACAATAGACCGCGCTTTAGGTTTGACCGGCCGGGAATGCTGTGACGCCACCGAGACCGTCATCGATAACATGCGCTGGTGCTTCGAAGATTCAAGTTCAGCGCCGCATCTCTTGCCTCCCACCACAATGAACGGCTTACCTGGCCTCTTCATCCCTCTGAACAGCGCAGCCAACAAGCTGCTCGCAGTATTCATCTGCGGCCTTGTCATCCGCGAGGTCGCCAGCGATATCAGCCGTCTTCATCCGCAATGGGACCCGCCCGTTTCCATCGTCGCCCGCCTCGTCCTCCACAGCATCGCGTCGTGGGCGCTCGTCCTCGCGCTGCTGCAACCGCTGCATGGCTGCGCGCTCTACGCTACAGCGCAGCTCACTCGGCTCTGCACGAATCGCATCCGAAGCGATGACGCCGAGACGTTTGCCCAACTGCTCGTTCCCAGCTGGCGCACGGCGCTGGCCTGGGTTTTCGTCGTATTCGCCTCTGCTGTATCGCTGCGCACCGAGGGCACGCAGTTGGTCGGCGGGTCCGTGAAGGCGGTCGTGGATGGCGCGAAGGATATGGTCGATTCCCAGTGGCTGCCGGTCCTAGGGGGGATGTGGCTGGGAGCGACGCTATTTGCGCTGACGCTTTCCGTCGTTGCCATCAACTATGGTGTCCCGGGAACAGTGCACCGAGCGATGATCAGCGGCCCCGACCTGGAGGCGGGCGTCGATGCAGACGAGAAAGATGCGAAGGGCGGGAGTGACGAGAAGGAAGAGATGGACTTGGGGAAGAAGAAGGAGGACAGCGTGGAAGTCGCAGGGAACTTCAAAGCGTGATGAGCTATCGTAATTGATGGTGCGTGCGCCGTGCCTCCGCATCGTGCTGTGGCTAAAAACCGTCATCGTTAGACTCGAATCGATGCAATGCTATTCGGTTTGTACAGTACTTACAAGTGATCCAATTTCAATCCACATACATGTCTTCGGTCAGGGGCATCCGAGTCCATTGTTCGTCATCCTCTCGCTACACATCCGACGCGCACGCGCCCATCATCTCGCTACGACTGAGCTGTAGCCTCGTTCGTTATACACCGCTCGCCTCATCATTCGGTCGCACGAGTGAAAACCTCTCGCTTTCCAAAGTTCGTCGGCAGACAACCCGCCTCTCGTCGTCAGGGGACGACCACCCGCCCAAGCCATCGTTAAACGACCACCCGCGTCTCGTCGACAAACGACCACCCGCCCCGCCTCTCGTCGCCATACGACCACCCGCCTCTCATCGGCATGATGCCACCCTCCCATCGGCATGAGGCCACCCTCTCATCTGGTCGGTGATCGACCACCCGCCCACGCCTCGACAAACGACCCGCTACCCACGCCTCGGCAGACGACCCGCTGCCCACGCCTCGGCAGACGACACCGCTGCCCACGCCTCGGCAGACGACCCGCCGCCCACGTCATCGACAAACGACCTGAGGCGCCGCGGAGTCGGGCCGTGAGGAAGGGGGGAGGGGGGCGAGTGAGACTCCGGGGGGAAGAGGGGGCGAGTGAGAATGGGGGGAGGAGGAGGCGTGCGAAGACGGGGAAGAGGGGGCGGAAGAGGGGGGTGAGGAAGAGGCGAAGGGAGGGGGGGAAGACACGAGTGACGAGAGAAGGGGTGGAGGAGGAGGCATGCGAAGAAGGGGAGGGTGAGACGAAGGAGAGACAAGACGAGAGTGAGACGGGGGGAGGGGGAAAGGGGGCGAGTGAGACGAAGGGAGGGGGGGGGCACAAGTGAGAGACGAAGGGGGCGAGGGCGAGTGAGACGGGGGGGGAGGGGGCGAGGGCGAGTGAGACGGGGGGGAGGGGACGTGAGCGAGAGTGAGGGGGTTTGTGAAAAAAAAAGAGACGGGTGTGTGAAAAAAAAGAGACGGGTGTGTGGAAAAAAAAAGAGACGGGTTGACGCGAGTATGACCCGGGCCCCCGAGGTGGAGGGAGGAAGGGGGAGCGCCCGAGGTGGAGAGAGGAAGGGTGAGCGCCCGTGAAATCAAGGGCACACCAGTGTAATGACGGGCACGCCAGTGTAATGACGAGCACACCACTGTAATGACGGGCACACCAGTGTAATGACGGGCACACCAGTGTAATGACGGGGGCGCGCGAGAAAATGGGTGATATACGTTAAGATAAAGGGAAATGCGGGAGATATGGGAAATGCGGGAGATATGGGAAATGCGGGAGATAAAGGATAATGCGGGAGATATGGGAGATGCGGGAGATGACTCACGGGAGACGCGGGAGCGCCGACTGCCGAACCGGTAGATTTCGGCAGATAACAAGAGAGAGAAACAGAGAGGGAGGGAGGGAGAAACAGAGATGTAGGGAGAAACAGAGAGGGGAGGGAGAAAGAGAGAGGGAGGGAGGGAGAAACAGAGAGGGAGGGAGGGAGAAACAGAGAGGGAGGGAGAGACAGAGAGGGAGAGGGAGGGAGAAACAGAGAGGGAGAGGGAGGGAGAAACAGAGAGGGAGGGGGAAACACAGAGGAAGGGAGAAACAGAGAGGGAGGGAGAACATGGCAAGGTGCCTTTGGAGGTAAAGCCGGGGGAGGAAGAACCTGGCAAGGTGCTTTGGAGGTAAGGCCGGGGGAGGGGGGGGTGGGGGGAGGGCGCGAAATGTGAGCGCGTATTTGAAATGTGAGTGCGTATTTCGTGATTGGTAGGATTTGACTTGAGGGGCGACGCGTCGGGGGACGGTGCGACGCGCCGTGTGACGTGGGACGCGCCGTGGGGCGTGCGACGCGTCGTGGGACGTGCGACGCGCCGTGGGCCGTGCGACGCGCCGTGGGACGTGCGACGCGCCGTGGGACGTGCGAGAATGGAGGTGAGGAGGGGAGGATGAGGGGTGATGCGAGTGAGAGACGAAGGGGGTGATGCGAGTGAGAGGAGGAGGGGTGACGCGAGTGAGGAGAAGGGGGGAGATGTGTGTGAGAGAAAGAGGGGTGACGCGAGTGAGAAGGAGGGGGAGATGTGCGTGAGGAGAAGGGGCACGCGAGAGAGAAGGAGAGCATGGCTTAGTCGAGGGGGATGGCTTAAATATGGGGATGGCTTAGATATGGGGGATACAGTAGACAGGAGTGAGACAGTAGACGAGGAGTGAGACGGGAGACACGAGTGAGACGGGAGACACGAGTGAGACGGGAGACACGAGTGAGACGAGGGGCCAGATGGGAGGCGATGGAGCGTGTGAGAGACGAGGGGGCGTGTGGGAGACGAGGGAGTGTGTGAGAGACGATGGAGCGTGTGGGAGACGAGGGAGCGTGTGGGAGACGAGGGAGCATGTGGGAGACGAGGGGGTGAAAGGCAGGGGGAGGAGGGGCGGATGCGAGAG
The DNA here is from genome assembly GCA_007026445.1 of Schizophyllum amplum. NCBI lineage: Eukaryota > Fungi > Basidiomycota > Agaricomycetes > Agaricales > Schizophyllaceae > Schizophyllum > Schizophyllum amplum. Next base: position 277,548 of record VDMD01000019.1, read on the forward strand.
AAAACGGCAGATATGCCTTGATGAAGCGGAGGAGATGAGGAGGGGGGCGGAGCGGGGACGCGAGAGAGAGGGAAGACATGGGATAGATGGGTGACGCGAGAGAGAGGGGGGATGAGTGATACGGAGGGGAGACGTGAGCGAAATGGGAGACGTGAGAGAGAGGGGAACGCGAAAGAGAGGGGGGGGATAAGTGATACGAAGAGGAGGGGCTGAGATATCAAAGGGGCGAGTAGAACGGGGGACGCGGGAGAGAGAGAAGACATGGGATAGATGGGTGACGCGAGAGCAAGAGGGTGATGCGCGAGTGCGACGAGGGTGATGCGCGAGTGTGACGAAGGGAGGTGAATGAGACGTGGGGAGGCAAGGAGAGAAGGGGGGTGGAGAAGCACGAGAAGAGAGGGAGAAGCATGAGAAGAGAGGGGGAAGAAGAGGAGGGGAGGGGGAGAATAGGGGTGCCCGATAAGGGAGGGGGACTTGGGGATGCGACAGAGAGACAGGGGGGCGTAAGCGAGACTAAGGGGGCGTAAATGAGACCGGAGGCGCGAGGGAGACCGGCGACCTGCGCGAGACCGACAACGTGTGCGAGACGATGGGGCGCGTAAGTGAGACATGGGGGGCGTGAGTGACACGAAAGGGTGGAGGGAGGACCGCCGCCGGGAGACGTGCGGAGAAGGGGGAAACTGGGAGAAAGCGGAGAAGGGAGCGTCGAGAGACGTTCGAGGAAGGATGAGGAGAGAAGGAGTGGTGCGAAGGGGTGCGCGAGCGAAACAAAGAGGAGCGTGACTCACGAGACGAGGGAGCGTGTTTGAGACGGGGGAGTGCAATTGGGACGGGAGAGGGACACGAGAGTAAGAGGGTTGAGAGAGAGGTACGACGCCTAGGAAAGGGTTGACGCGCGCGCTAGTGTGACGGAAAGCGATGCTTGAGGACGGAAAGCGACGCTCGAAGAAGCGCGCCGACGGGGGACGCGCGAGGAAGGGGGCAGGCACAGTTGAAGGAGGGTCACAATAGATGGCGAGCGATAGGATGGTTGAGTTCAAGAAGGAACGCACGAACGTGACGCGGCTGAGCATACGTGACCGATCACTCACGGTACGCCTTGTCTCTGAACTTGATCTGAATCACGCCGAGCTCGAGCTCAGTTCTAGTCATGTATTCACGCGTTCCTCATCAAATCCCACTATCTCCTATCCTGCTTGTGTGACCGCTCGAGTAATCTCTCTGGCCGCCAATGGAAATGCTGATCATTGACGGTTTCTACGACCGCCGGTCATACACAGCGCTGGGAACGTGCATATACGGCGAATGATAGCTATGGTCTGCTTGGAGTCGACGGCGAAGGCAGCGATAGACAGCCGATCCATCGTCACGCGGTACAATCCAACTCTAGCGCAAGAACCAGTATGCAACTCGGGCATGGAGATTTCCCCTTCGACGCAGACGCCACCGGTCTGCAGCCTACGCACCAGCTGTTGCAGTTTACCCTCATAGCGCTGAAAGAACGAGCTATATTTCGACGGTGCGCAGCTCGCGCCGTGAGCTTTGCCCCAGTACTAACTCAGGCGCAGGAGCAACATACCGCGATATCCAACAGACTAGCACGACACATGTCGGGTTCACCGGCATCAACCTTGACCGCATCGGGCTAGCCACCTCGGCCACATCGGACTTGCCATCTTCGACGACGCCGGAGATCCAGCGAGACCTCTTGTCCCTCCATCATCAACTCGTACCTCCACCAGGAAGCCATCCCTCCACCAGGAAGTCATCCCTCCATCATCAACCCGTCCCTTCGTCAAGGATGCCATCCCTCGTCCCTCCATCATTAACGCCTCCCGACCTTTTGCTTCTCCATCGAACTCGGGCGACACCGCGTTCGCCGTCGACGACTCGGGCGACACCGCATTTCGTCGACTTGGCGACACCGCATTCGTCGATGACTGAGATTCAAACTTACGCGACACCGTCGCGGTCGCCGTCGACAACTTAGCGACACCGCGCGCCCGTCGGCGACTTATGTATCCGAGTTTGCTCGACGTGCGGGCGATGCATCCGAGTTTGCTCGACATGCGGGCGATGCATCCGAGTTTGCCCAAGGAATGGGCGATGTCGCTCAGTCGAGCGATATAAAAAGCAGCAGTTCTGTCACATAAATAGTACTAACGGAAGAATGTAGCGTGCGTTTGGCTAGCGACGAAATATGGATAACTTTATGGCGCAAAGCGAGCGGACCACAGCGTGATATAATGCGATGGGGGAACAGGTAGCACATAGATGAGCAATATTGGGCGTGGCCAGCACGAGATGATATAGACACCAGCACGAGATGATATAGATACCAGCACAAGACGATTCAGGCAACACGAGACGATCAAGACAAAAACAAATCGCGAACAGGAAGCAGAAAATAGGGGTATGAGTATCACTGGGTGGAGTATGGGTATCACTGGGGGGAGTATGGGTATCACTGGAGGACATAAACGCGGCTCATGTCCTGCAATCAATGTGAGCAGCGTATAGGGATTGAAGCAACATCACCCGACTCACCAGCGGCGCGTTGCTGGACACCTGCAACATCGCATTAGCGACTCAGTACTTCGCTAGACTGGAGCGTATTCGCCAGACTGGAGAAACGAACACACACCTGAATCGTCTGCCGCCTCAGTAATGGAGGAGGCTCCGATATTAGGGCGTCGTCGTCGCGATGGAGGGCACCGAAGAAGTACTTCCTATGCCTTCGCTTCTTCTCATACTGCTTCTCGGCCTTCAGGTTGAGCTTCCGGCGGTACCCGTCCATGATCGCCCTATGATAAGTTCAGACGGACAGCCACGTGTTCAGACGGACAGCCCCGAAGGAGCGAGGTAGTAACTTACTGTGTCTCACGAGCGAGCGCCTCGACACTGAGACTGTGATTGGCTCCTATAGGAGGAGGACTCAGTATCAGGTTTTGAAGATAGCAGCAGGCCTTACTTAGAGCGGAAACGACGGCCTGGAAGATAAAAAGACGTCAGTACACAAGAAGACGTCGAAACACATCAGCTGCCGATTGACGTCGTAACGCACGGCAGTGAACGAGATCCCTTTGGCCTCAAAGGTCGACTCTGAGTCGTGGCAGGCGCTGATGCAGATCTGGGCCTTGTCTCAGAGATACGCGAACGTCCTCGACAAATGAAGCTCACCGCCTTCTTCGAAACGGGCCCGTCCACCCGAGCACAGTCACCGCTACACCGGCTAGTGGGAACGTATGCGGATTTCCGTACCGGGACGTTGACGACCTTGAAGTCATACGTCCCGGTACCGCGCTTCTCCGCCTCCTGGCGCGTACCGAGGGCTTGGCGCGCTGATGGAAAGTCTCGTAAGCGTGGGTTGGTTGGTCCTCAGAAGAGAACTCACCCTTGCGGGAGATGCGCCGTACGAGGCTGGTGAACCTATCCACGTTGTGACACTGGTCGTGGTAGAGGTCTGGGGATCGCATCAGTTTCTAGTGAGTTGTACGGCCATAATTTGCTTCACCAAGCGCCGTGCCGGAGGAGCAGCAGTCCATGAAGGCCTGCACGTGTCAGCTCCGGGGTTCGTGCATGAGATGAGAGGATATCGACTCACAGCGAGCTCGCAGCCAGGCGGAAGTCGTTCGACCAAAAAACTATAAAGGATCTGAGACGAAGGTTTAGATTCATTGGGAAGATACGAAGGAAAGCGTCCACTTACATCGTCCTTTATCATGCACTTGTCATCAATCGCGCAGTCGGCATCGAAGAAGACGTCGGGCGCGTCCGAGGGAATGATATCTGGGATGAATATCATCAGTAGTGAGCCAGATAAGCGCGCCATCCTCCTAACTTACATTGGTCCATTCCATCGCGCTCGGCACCGTCATTGATCTTGCGCTCGAGCTCGTGTCCGTGACCGGCGTCTAGGGCGCTTTTAGAGTCGGCGCGGCTCGTCGCCGGGCATGTACGAACATAATATCACAATCTTATCCCCTGTGATTAGTTCAGAAGAGCGCTCGAGCGCCGCATATAAGTACGAAGACGTACCTTTGAGCGAACGAAGCGAGAAAGTCCTGATTTCCCGCATCTGCAACGGGCAACGGTGAGAGAGGAAGGCTCTTAGGGGCAGACGACGACGGACGATATTGTGGTGCGTCGGATGCAGCATGGGATCCACGCTATCGTCATCCAACATCATCTTGATATTCTCGCGACCGAAGCCGAACTCATCTAATCGGAGTCCATACACGGTCAGCGCTTAGATCCCCCACTCCCCGCTTCATGTCACGTACCGATCAGCAGCTCCCGCATCAACCGCACGTCCGAGTGCGTGTTCTGCAGCTGATGGTCCGGCGCCCATGTCCCGTACCTCACGCCGATGAGCAGGGCGCGCTTGGTCGGCCCTTGACGTCTGCGAGAGGCGACGAGGCGCTTGAGGAGGCGGACGATATGGATGCCGGCGAGAAGCTTGCGCGCTGTGCGGGGAAGCGCCTGTAGTGTGCGGGGGAGCGCCTGCACGGCGCGTCGGATTACTCTTTCACTATCTTGCAAATTCTTAGCCGAAGGTGGCATTTGGGGAGAGGTAACGACACGAAAGGGGGCCTTATATCTCCTGTGCAGTCCCCCTCGGTCAATGCTGTGGTGCACATGACTCGAGCTGTGCAGTGGACGTGTACAGCCGAGAGCACAGCTCCGTCGCGTGACACGGTGATGCGTGAGCTCCTTCGACACGTGCAAGCGTCACGGACCGGCTTATCACGCAGTGGGATTCACAGCTGAGCGAAACAGAATGAATTCGAGCTCACCTAGCAGCGGTCACGGTCGTCGCATGTCAGTGCTTAAAGCGCGAGCAAACGTATACAACAAACGATCGACGATACAGCACACAAAACGTTGGGTAAAAGTAGCTACTTATAAATACAGTCAACCCACCCGAATAAATATTCTCGTCGGTGCCGATCTTCGACGATCGACCTAGGCTGAACCCTTACAGGAAGCGCTCACCCTGACGACGCCTGTGCGTGCGCTTCGCGCCGACAGTCGCACCAACAGAGGCAGAGGCCGTCGCGCTGACACCACTCGACGCCGATCCCGATGTAGCAGTACCGCTGCCGCCGCAGTCGCCCTCCGGCGCGCCGATCGCGGTGTCCGCATCTGCGCGCTCGACCTGTGTGCCCGGGTTCGGGTAGTCGACGTCGACTCCCTCGGCGATGGTGCAAGTGTTGATACCGCTGAGCTGCGCGACGAGCACGTCGGGGTACGTGCTGAGGCCGGCGCCGCCGCCCTCGATGGTGATGATGGCGCTGGTGGTGCGGGGTCAGCAACGCGCGTCATATGAGAGTTCGTAGGATACATGAGCTGGAAAAAGTCTGCAAATGCACTCACCAGTTCATGTAGAACTCGCGGTTCCCGACCCGGTTGTTCCACGTCCAGGCGAAGATCGCCTCCCCGGTCGCCACGTCCGTCGGTACGTCGACGGTCATGTTGAGCGGACCCGTGCTCGCGGGGCAGTTGCCGATGAACGACTTGATCACCTTGAACGACGCGCCCTCGTCCTCGGAGATGGAGAACTGGCACGAACCCCCCTCGTGGATCGCGCTTCCCGCAAGTCTGAGGAAAGAAGGCGTCAGCGTCCAACTTCGAGGTAACAGCTCAAGTACGAGCCAATAAGACGCAACGTACGTGATCGACTGCGTCGAGCCAGCGGTCCACGTCGCGACGGACTCCTTGCCCTCGGTATCGGCGAGGTACCCCTTGCAGGGGTAGTTCGAGCCGTCGGCGGTGAGCGGACTCGTGAGCACTGAGCGAGTAGTCGATGAGAGACTCGGGCGTGTTCGGGTTGTTCTTCGAGCGCAGGGGCGGCGGATTGGTGATCTCCATGTGCGCCGCGGCGGACGCGACGAGCGCGATGAAGAACGCGATGGTGGTCTTCATGATAGATGTGGGATCAAAGAGTGTCGAGGAAGGAGCGCGAAGGCCGAAGTCGTGCGCGAGGTCGCCGGCTCGTGGGGGGAGATGGTGGTCTGCGAGGTCAGATAGAGGTCAGAGGTCTTATATGCCTCAGCTGCGAACGTCTATCAGACGGGAGTCGCTGTTGGGTGGGATGCAGGGTATGAGCCGCACGCGAGCGAGATCAGACAGACGTGCGTCCTCACCGAAGAGGGTCCACCTGCGCATTGACCAAGACTGCGCGCGGTGGCGGCGTTGCGTGAGGCGTCGAAGGACGAGTGCGGGCCACCTGCGCCGCACGTAGACTGCGTGTTTCGTTCATTGAGCGTGCATATGCAAGCTAGATAGAAGTGCAGAGACCCTTCGGCCGAAGTGAGCGTCCGGTAGAACGACGGCATGCAGCGACCACTGCGAGCCCGTCTCCGCTTACCTTCCTATACGATTTCGTACTTGTCCTCACGAAAGAAAGGGCAGTTTCGAATAGACTTGGGCGGTTCTTATCGATGCGCCGGTACCAACTTCAAGGCGGGTGCGGCCGCATATGAGCGCAGCTTGTGCGATCCTCGTGATTGAAAAGGCTACCCTCGTGATTGGCAAGCCATCCCTTGACGCTGCAGCGCGCTTTGAATCGGAACTCGAACTTGAAGAGCTTGGAGGATGGTCGTGCAGGTGAAGGAGGACGGTCGTGCAGGCAGAGCTCGGAGGGTGCTAATCTAATTGTCCATCAAGGAAGTTCTCATGCATGAGTTGACAACGGCGAAGGTGCGCAGGTGTACGACAAAGGAGGGATGCAGGTTAACAGCAAAGTTGGAATGAGGGTCGCATATCGACAATAACAAAGGGCGCTGTGTGAGATGACGAGGAGAGAAGGCGGGACCATGAGGAGGATAAGGGGGAGGGGGACGAGGGCGCGTTGACTTGACGGCGAAGATGAATCAGAGGAGACAAGGAGATGGAGGCGAACGACGAGAGAAGGGGGAGGCCCAGGGTACGAGGAGGGCACGGGGAGGAAACCAAGTGGGAGAGGAGGAGAGGAGAAAGGCAGAAACGAGTGACGCACTGAATACAGTGACAAAGATAGCCATGCCCACCACCATCAGTAATCTGACCCGCCACGACTCATGAGTAGTCATATCCGCCACGACTCATGAGTAGTCATATCCGCCACGATGAATAGCCATATCCGCCACGACGAGTAGCCGCACCAGCCACAACGCGTGATCACTCCCGCCACGGCGAGTGCGTAGGTGGTGACCGGGGCAAACAAAAAGAAAAGACAGACGAGGGTTGAACAGCTGTGCCATCAGAACGGCCGGGTGCAGCAGCCGGCGACGTCCGGGAGATCGCCGCTGGGTGCGGCAAGCTAGGCGGATAGGCCATCGTCGTTGCCGGAGTACAGGTCGTCGTCGCCGAAGTACAGGTCCGAAGTAAAGATCGTCGTCGCCGAAGTACACGTTGTGGTCACGACTGAAGAGAAGAGATCGTAGTCACGCCTGAAGAGAAGAGATCGTGATCACGACGGAAGCGAGGAAACCATGGTCGCGTCCGACGAGAAGCAGCCGACCCGTGCGAACTCAACAGCAATCCAGAGAGAAAAAACATGTTCTCGGCACACGCGTACATCTCGCTGAAGACAGGGGTGAGAACGGCGTCTATCACATCGACAAGCTGCTCACTGAGATGGACGTGTTGATATCCAGCTTGGAGGGACGCGATGATGTCCGGCTTCGAGGGACGCGATGATATCCAGCTTCGGGAGACGCGATGATATCCAGCTTCGAGAGACCCGCTGGGCCACGGCCGGAAGCTCGCAGCCGGTGAGCCATCTCTGAGCTGAGGGCGGCTATGGGAAACAGCATCCACGCCGGATCAGTGACTCTCCCTCTACGCCGGATCAGTGAATCTCCCTCTACGCCGGATCAGTGAACATAAACATCCCAAACCGCTCACGTCTGGGTCAGCGACGAGATCTCAGAACGAAGCTAAACGCTGCAGCCTGCGGGCGACAACTGCATCATCGTCTCGTACACTGCTGCATCATCATCTCGTACACCGAACGTCAGGCAAAGCGAAGCGAAGAGGAATATTCCATTGGCAGGGGCGACAACTTAGCCTAGTGCGACAACCTAGCCTAGTGCGACAACGATCGAGCCAGACGTCTACATATATAGCCCACGCACTGGAATCCATATATTAGTGATTTCATAGCATGAGACGCAAAGCGGCGCGCGCACCTTGATTTCGTTGCCGACAAAGTATACAGGGGGCGTGCGAATGACGACGGCGAGCGCCGGATAGACACGCAGCGCCTCGTGATCGAGCGCTGTAGCGCCTCCAAGTCCACTGCTGCAGCTTCTTTGCGACGAGATGTAGGTTGCACGAGGCGAGCACAGACGACGCTCGTCTCCCGAACGTCCACTCTTTCGTCCATGCGACCCTCGTATCACGTGACCTCGGCGGCTCGTCCAGTGTTCGCCTGCGGCGGTGGGTTCAGGCGGCATTCGAGGATATAAGGAGTTGGAGGGGATGGAGGGGAGCCTCTGGATGTAGGTGAGCGGGGAGGGAGGTCTTGAAGGAGGCCTGCCGCATGGCGAAGGGAAGACAAGGAAGCCCGGGAGAGTCGTGGTCGGCGTCGATGAAGATGAAGATATCGTATATGCGCTCGGCCAGAGAATCTGAACCGGCAAGTCCTCATGAGCAAGCTTAGTGGTGAAGATGATGGAGACGCACGCAGTGTTTCGATCAGCCAGTCCAGCGAGCTTGTCTGCTCAAAACTAGCGTCCTCCCTCGCCTGCTCCAAGTGCTCATACAGGATGAACTCTTCCTCCTCGAGTATCTGTTCAGGGTTCGATCACGTTCTTCATAACAGGACGTCAGTCGGGAATGTGACGGAGGGAAGACGTCGCTCACCGACGTGCATGACGAAACGATCGTACGTCCGTGCTCGTTCCTCAAGCATGTTTCGGTCATCGCCTACGCCTCCGCGCCGCCACCTGGCTCAGGAAGGTACAATCCCAACCGACACTGACGTCCTTGAGGGCGAAGAAAACGATAGCCGACGACATGACGGGCACGACGAAGGCGCAAGTGGAGCTGCGCCAAATGTCAACGGCATGTTAGAAGGAACCGGGAACCAACAACTCACGACTTGCAAAGAAGTGTGCGATGGTCACGCAGTCCTCAGCCGCGCACTGGTCCTCCTCGCATCGTCCCGCTTATCTATGTTCCATAGGCGGCCGTAGATGAAGCACCGAATTATCGGCTCGACTAGCACTTGGATACCTCAGGTGGAACTAGGATACCTCAGGCGGAACCTGGATACCTCAGGCGGAACGTCGTAGGGTATAGAAATTGACCAGCGCCGAACGTCTAGTTGTGATGACTCTTAGGTCTTAGCGAGGGCGGACGGACGATAGTTGGGCATAGGGTCTAGCCTAGTCGATCACGGCTGATGAGGCCGGAAGCAAAGATGCGCGTTCGTTGTCGTTGAAGATCGTGCTTGAAGACGAGTGAGCGCAGACGCGTGATCGCCGACGGGGCCCAATCCTGGCGAGCCGTGGGGGACAACTATGATCTCTGGTTGAGAGGGATATGTCAGGTCGTGTTGAAAGGTGCTCTTCGAAGGCGTGGGGGCGACGTCTGCTATTGGAGGATGCGAGCTGTCTGATCCGGTGAACGTACACGCCGCGCTACAGTGAACGTACACGCCGCGCTACAGTGAACGTACGCCGCGCTACAGTGAACGTACGCCGCGCTATAAAGGAGCGGGTCAACTCAAGGGCCTCGCAACGCGACTGATCTTGTACGCACCTGCTCTTGACGCCTTGCGCGACGCTTCCCAGGGAAATGTCGATTGCAGACCCCCGCCTTCCTCGGACCGCACAACGTCTGCCGCGGGAGACTACAGTTCAAGCGATCCCGGACGCGATTGACTACGCACCAGCCACCGATTCATCCAGCGTTCCTCAGGCCTCAGGGCGCCTTGCGTGTGGCAACGTAGAACGTTGCGCAGGTCAAGCGCGATGACGTCCTCAGTCCTGTCTGCTTCACCGAACGATCGAGCTTCGGCATGTTTGAAGCAATGCGTTGTTGCGCGCATCTTCGAGCGTTGGGAGGCGCGATGTATTGGTGGACGCGATGTCTTGCGTGCGGTCTTGGCGTGGAGAGTGTATTCGCAGCGTGGGATTGGGGCATTCAACTGCAAGTGGTCGTGATGATTGTGTAAAGGTACGGAGGGGTTGCGTAGTGTATAGCGGCAAGGGGAGCGGTTGATCGTGGCGCGCAGGGTGGGTGGAGGTACGGATCATGGGTGCACGGACGGCGCAATGCGTATCTAAACAGCCGAGGTGGGTAAGCGTCGCGGCGGGGGGAGTGGCTGGGTGGCGAGGAGAGAGGGCGTCCACGTCGTGTTCGACAACGACGGACGGGCACGTCAACGAAGGCCAGAGACGTCGAGCAGGACGGGGACGTACGCGGCAGCCTCGGTGGGTGGCGGACGATAAGCAGCGTGCGGTGATTATCGCGTGCACATGCCCCGCAGCGCGAAACGCGGGCCGATGATCGAATGATGTCAGCGGCTGGCGAGATTTCCGCGTCCGTTCTCCCTCCGCGTTCACCGCGTCGACGCAACCACCGCATTCCCTTCATCCTCCGACGATGGCAGAGGACGAGAAAATGAGCGAGGCGTACGTCAAGGGCGCCTCCGACGCACACACTCCCCCGCACTCGACTGTGCATGATGCGAACATGGTCAGTACCTGCTCAATGCACGTCGCTCGCGTCCCTTGCACAACGCTTCCCTCCCTTGCACAACGCTCCCCTGCTTTGCAACCCCTCCTCTCCTTCGCATCCCCTCCTCCCCGCCGCAGCCGCCGGCCACCCTTCGCCCGATCATTACTTGCCTCTCGTGCTCCCTCCTCTGCTCCCATCCCACCTCCCCTCGCACGCCCGCCCTCGCACGCTGTACCCACACACCCCACCCCACCCCGCCGCGTCCTCTCCTCGCACCCTCCCTCCCACTCCGCCCTCACACCCGCCCCACCTCTACCCGCCCGCACGCTAACGATCCCTCCCCCAGCCCACCATCTACGACCCCTCCAAAGAGTCCCGCTGGACCCGCCTCGGCCTCAACTTCGAGTCCTTCAAGCGCGCACCGGGTGAGTTGCGAGTTCGTAGTTGACGGTGGGCGGTGTTCGGTGTGGGCGGTGTTCCGTGTTCGGGGTGTTCTTCGGTCCAGCGTGGTGTTTGTTTTGGCTGCAAGCGCTTCGCCTGCCGTGTCCTCGCTCGCGATTCGTTCGGCGCGTTCTTGCACGCGCTCCGTCAGGAACGTTCTGGCTGGCGCGGCTTGGGGAGTTACGGCTGCCGCACTTCGCCCCACACATTCCATGTTTCGCTCTCGCTCACACATTCGATGTTCGCTCTCGCTCACACCCCACCCCACAGGCACCACCGCCGGCCTCCTCGTCCAGGGCGAAGGCCTGGGGGGCACCGATGAGGAGAAGGTGAGGGTTTCGTGGGTTTGAGTTTGAGGCGGATGCTTCCGTTCGCGCATCCTTACGCTGTTATTTTCCCCTTCACATTTCCACTTCCTCCCCCCCTTGGCCCCCCACCCCTTGGCCCTCGCCCCCTTAGGGGGGCTTTAAAAGATCATAGCTAACGCCCCCCCCCCTCTCTCCCCCTCTCCCCTTCTTCCTCTTCCCCCTCTTCCCTCCTCCCCCCTCCCCCCCACCCATAACTAACGCCCTTCCCCCCATAAATAAAATAAAAGCTGACTCCTCCCTCCTAACAGGCCCTCGCCCGCACACGCGCCGCCCTCGACGCGCCCATGCTGCAGCAGAAGATGAAGCCCAGGCATTTAACCATGATTGCGGTGGGGGGGAGTATTGGGACTGGTGAGTTAGTTGGAGTGGGGATGAGTTTTAATGTTAATTTGGGCTGGGGTTGAGGAGGGGATGGGGGGTGTTTTGGGTGCGCGCTATGCGCGTAGTTTGGGGACCGCCGCTATGCGCGTGGTTGGGAATTGCCCCTTCTCGCTTTTTCGGGACCGCCCCTTCGTTTTTGCGGGACCGCTCCTTCGTTTTTTCGGGACTGGCCCCTCGTTTATCGTGACCGCCTCTTCGTTTTTCGCGGCCTCTTCCCGTCCTTACTCACCCCTTTCCCCTTCTTACTCACCCTTACTAACACCCCCCTCCCCCTATCTCATCAACTAACCCCCCTATCTCGTCGGCTCACGCCTCCTCAGGCCTCTTCGTCGGCTCCGGCGCCGCGCTCAACGCCGGCGGGCCCGCGGGCGTGCTCATCGACTGGGTGCTGATGGGGGTCATGCTTGTTAATATTACGCAGGTGAGTTAGGTTGGGGGTGTTTTTCTTAAAGAGATATGAAGGGGGGATGGGGAGAAGTGAAGGGGATGGGTGTGAGGGGTGGTTTTCTCAAAGAGCGCCCCCCCCCGCCCCCCAAAGGGGGGGGGGGTGAGAGGGGGAGAGCGTGTGAAAGCTTTGAACCCAAACAAATGCTGACGACCAAACAAATGCTGACGACCAAATAAATGCTGACGACCAAACAAATGCTGACACGTCCCCACCCAGGCCCTCGGCGAGATGAGCATCATGTACCCGCTCAGCGGGGGGTACTATACGTTGGCCGGGCGGTGAGTGTTTGAGTGGTTGTGGTGGTCGTCGTTTTCTCTGCCTTACATGTCTTCTTCGCTACGCGTCTTTGTCGTCGTTATCTTTCCCCTCCATCCTCCCCTTCCTAACCCCACCTCGCCCCCCCCTCTCCGCCTCCCCTCCCCTCCATCCTCCCCTCCCACCTCGCTCACTCCTTCCCTAACGCGTCTTCATCCCCAACCCAACCCCCCCCCAACTCTCGCCTCGCTAACCCCCCTTCTTCTCCCCAAACCCCTCGCCACCTCCCCCCCTCACCTCCCACCTTCTGCCCCTCCTCGCTAACCCCACCTCAACGTCCCCCCAACACTCACCCACCTCGCCTCGCCCCTCCCCCTAACACCCCCCCTAACCCCCCCCATTGCCTCCCTCACCCAACCCCCCCCCCCCCCCCCCCAACCCCTAACCCCCACCTCATCGCCCCCCAACACTCGCCCAACACTCAACTAACCCCACCTCATCCCCCCCCCCTCCCACCCACCCAACGCTCACTCGGCTAACACCTCCCTAATCGCTCACCCCCCCCCCCCCCCACCTCCCTTCTTCTCCCCACCTCTCCTAACACTCCGCCCCCTCCCTAACCCCACCTCAACTCATCCCCAACCCCCCAACCCCCCCCCCCACCTCCCACCCCTCCCTCTCCCTTCACCTACCCTAACACCTCGCCTCACCCAACCCCCTCCCCCTAACCCAACGCTCGCCCCTCCACTCCCACCCTCCCCCCCATCTCCCCACCTCGCCCCGCCTCACTCCTAATCGCCCCTCACCCCTCCCTCCCCAACCCCCACCTCCTTGCCTCATTGCCCCCCTAACTCCGCTCCTAACACTCAACCCCCCAACGCTCACTCCGCTCGCTCGGCTCGCCAACGCCTCGTTCGCTCGGCTCAACTAACCCACCTCGCTCACCCAACGCTCACTCCGCTCGGCTCGCCTAACCCCCCACCCAACCTAGCTTCGTCGACCCCTCCTGGGCGTTCGCCATGGGCTGGAACTACGTGTTCTCGTGGGTGGTCACGTTGCCGTTGGAGATTACGGTGAGTTTTGGGGTTTGGGGGAGCAGGGGGGTTAAGGGTGTGGGTTTGGTTAAGGAGGTGAAGGGTTTGGGTTTGGGCTAGGCGTCTTGTCGTCTTTTTTTTTTTTCAGAGTGGGCTAGGCGGGTGGGCTAGGCGGGTGGGTTAAGGAGATGGGAGATGGGGATTGGGTTTGGGTTGTTGTCTGCCGGACGCGCGTTGTTGTCATTGTCCCCTTGTCGTCCCCGTTTCGTCCCTGTCGCCCGCCTCTTCCGCCGCAGCCTTCCACCGCCCTCTTCCCCGCCTCCCAGGTCGCAGCCGTCCTCTTGTTTTCGTCCGAACCGTGCTCTTGTTTTCGTCCGAATCGTCGTCCCACTTTGTCGTCCCTTACTAACCACCTCCCCTCCCCTTCCCCTCTCTCATCCCCAAACCCCCCCCCCTCCCTACACCTTCACTAACCACCCCCCAAACCCTTCCCCAATTCCCCTCTTCCTCCCCCCCTCCCCCTCCACCCCTCACCCCTCTCCTCGCCCCTTTCCCCCCTCCCCAAACCCCTACCCTCCGCCCCTCCTTATCCCCCTCACCCCTCCTCCCACTGATATTAACGCTAACACACCTTTGCCCACTGATATCAACACTAACTAACTAACACCTCTCCCCACCCCACCCCACCCACCCCCCACCCACCCTCCCAGGTCGCCGTCACCACGGTCAACTACTGGCCCAACAGCGTGCCCGTCGCGGGCTGGATTACGATCTTTTGGGTGGTTATTAGTGAGTTTTTTGTTTGTTTGGTTTTTTGGGGGTTGGGGAGAGGGGAGAAGGGGGTGGTGTGTCAGGCCGTGGTTCTCCGTGTCCGGTCGTGGTTCTCGTGTCCATGCCCGTTGCCTTCGCCAATCTGGCGTCTATCATTGCCTCCCTCATCTCGCTAACGCCCCTTCCCCTTCCCCTTCCCCTTCCCCTTTACTTCCCCCCCCCCCCCCTTCACCCCTCCCCTCGCCCCCTAACCGCTCGCTAACACCCACCTGAACTAACTCCTCTCTCTCACGCTCGCTACCTCTCTCCCTTTTCTCTTTGAACTAAATTATAACCCACCTGAACTAACCAACCTCTGCCAAATTTCGGCTCACCAACCCTGCCCAGTCCTCCTCTCCATCCTCGGCACCCTCGGGTTCGCGGAGGAGGAGTTCTGGTCCTCGTGCCTCAAGCTGCTGGTGATCGTGATGTTTATATTTATTGGGATGTGAGTGGGGAGTGGATTTTTTTATTTTTTGTTTATAAGTGGGGGGGAGAGGGATGTGTGAAGTGGGATGTTTGGTTGGATGGGTGGCGTCTTCCTTCCCCTCCCTCCCCCCCCCATCCGTCCCCTCCCTCCCTCCCTCCCACCCCCTCCCCCCTCCTTTCCCTTCCCCTCCTTCACCCATAAAAAACTCGTACCAAACGCTCGGCTAACGCCTTCCCCCCCACCCCCTCTCACCAAACGCTCGGCTAACCCCCACCCTCACCTCCTCTACCCCCTTACCCTCTACCCCCACCCCGCCTTCCCCTTTGCCTCCAATTACCCAACGCTAACACCCCCCCCTCCCCCTAGCATCTGCATCTGCGGCGGCGGCCCCGCGTCGGGCGAGTTCGGGCACTACGTGGGCGGGAGCACGTGGCAGGATCCGGGGGGTGAGTGTGTGTTCGGGGGGTTTGGAGAGAGAGAGTGGTTGGTGGTGGTTGGGAAGAGGGTGGTTTTTGGGTGGGTTGTTGGGAGAGAGTGGTGGTTTTGGGTTATTTGGGTTTTTTGTGGTGGAGAGAGAGCGGGTGTTGGGTGGTGGAGAGAGTGGTGGTTTTTGAGAGGGTGGTTGGGTTGTTGAGGGAGGGTGGTGGTTGGGAGAGAGGGCGTCTCTGGCGGCACGAGGTGGCACGATCGGCGGGAGGATGGCGCGCTGTGAAAGACGGCGCGAGGCGGTACGGATGGCGGCTGCTCGCGCCCCTCACGGTGACGGCGTCAATTCTTGTTCACGCTGACGGCGTCAATTTGTGTTCACGCTGCCGCTGACGGCGTCTGCTGACGCTGACGGCGCCAGCTGACGCTGACGGCGCCGGTTGACACGGACGGCGCCGGTTGACACGGACGGCGGCAGCTGACACGGACGGCGCCAGCTGACTCGGACGGCGCGAGGCGGTACGGACGGCGGCGCTGGCTGACGCTGACGGCGCCTGCTGACGCTGACGGCGTTTGCTGACACTGACGACGGCGCTGGCTGACACGGGCGGCGCCAGCTGACACGGACGGCGCCAGCTGACGCTGACGGCGTCTTTTGCGTGTCGACGGTGTCTTTTGCATGTCGATGGCGCCGGTTGACGCTGACGGCGCCGGTTGACGTGGACGCTGACGGCTGACACGGATGGCGGCTGCTCGCGCGTGTCGACGGCTGCTCGCGCGTGTCGACGGCGTCGGTTGACGCTGACGGCGCGGCTGACGCTGACGGCGCGGCTGACGCGGTTGGTGTCTGCTGACGCGGTCGGTGTCTGTTGTGACCGCACTTGATTTCGAGCCCGCACCTGCTTTCGAGACCGCACCCGATACGTCGAGAGACGAAAGGACGCTGACCACCCCTTCTTCCCCTCCACCCACACAGCCTTCGCGAACGGCTTCAAGGGCGTGTGTAGCGTGTTTGTGACGGGTGAGTTCGTCGCGTCCTTGTTTATTTCTTCGTCGCTTTCTTGTCCCCCTGCCTTTACGCGTTTCCGCATTTCCGCGTTTACGCCTTTTCATTGCCCTTCCCGCCTCCCTTCCTGCCCTTTCCCCATCTCCATCCTCCTCATCCCCTCCACCTAACACATAACATTTAAACTCTTTACTAACACCCCCCCCCCCCTCTCCCCCCAATCCCTCGCACCACTCTCCCCTCCCCAACGCCCTTCCCTTCCCGTCCATCCCCCCCTTTTTTCTCTCCCAATTAACACGCCCGCCTCCCCTCCCCTCCCCTTAACAACCCATACTAACCACCCCACCCCCCTAACCCAGCCGCCTTCGCCTTCGCCGGCACCGAACTCGTCGGGCTCGCGGCGAGCGAGACGCCGGACCCGCGCGCGGTGATGCCGGGCGCGGTGAAGGGGACGTTTTGGAGGATTGTGAGTTTTTTTTCTTCTTTTTTTTCCTTTTTTGAGGGCGGGCTTTGGTTTGGGTTGAGGGCGGGCTTTGGTTGAGGGCGGGCTTTGGTTGAGAAGGCCGAGAGAGAAGAGAGAGGGCGAAGGTGGGGTGGAGAGGCGGAGGCGGAGGCGGAGTGGGGGAGGGTGAAGGGGAGAGGGTTTGTGGTTGAGGGTGGGTGGGGTTTTGAGTGGAGAGAGAAGAGAGAGGGTTGGGGAGGTGGTGGTTGAGGAGGGGGTGGGCGAAGGTGGAGGCAGGGGGGTTTGTGGGCGAGCGGGGGGCGCGTAAGCGGAGGAAGGGGGGAAAGGCGGGATCGGAGGGAAAGGCGCACGGCGGTGAGGGCGGAGGGAAAGGCGGGAAGGGGGCCAGGGGGAGAAGGAGAGAGAGCCAGAACGCTAACGCCCACCTCCCCTCTAGATCCTCGTCTTCGTCGTCTCGCTCACGATCGTGGGCTTGATGGTCCCGTACGACGATGATCGGCTGTTGAATGGGTGCGTGTGTTGAGGGGTTTATTTTTTGGTTTTATGGGAGGTCTCTTCCGTTTTGGTTTCGACGGGTTCTTTCGTTTTGGGTTCGACGGGTTCTTTCGTTTTGGTTTCGACGGGTTCTTTCGTTTTGGTTTTATTTGAGGTCTCTTTCGTTTTGGGTTCGACATGTTCTTTCGTTTTGTTTCGACTGTACCGCACTCTCGCGTCTCTCGACTGTACCGCGCTCGTGTCTCTCGACCGTACCGCACTCTCGTGTATTTCACCTGTATTTCTTTTGCGTCTCTCGACTGTACCGCGCTCTCGCGTCTCTCGACTGTACCGCGCTCTCGCGTCCCGTAGCTGCATCGCGCTCTCGCCCTTCCATCTACCGTCCTCACGAACCCATCTACCGTCCTCGCGAACCCATTTACCGTCCTCGCGACCCCATCTACCGTCCTCACGAACCCATCTAACGTACTCGCCGCTCCCTGCTAACCAACCCCTCTTCCCCCTAGCTCCGGCTCCGCCGCCTCGCCGTTCGTCATCGCGCTCGTGCGCGCGAATATCTCGGGAGTGGATCGTGAGTAGTGCTGCGCCCCGTCGTTCATCCCTCTCTATCCCTCCCCCGGCCCTCCTCCATATCCCTCTCCCCCTCCCCTCCTTCTCCCCTCCCCTCTCCAGGCCCTCCTCCATATCCCTCCCCCGGCCCTCCTCCATATCCCTCCCTCGCTTCTCCCTTTTTGTAAACGCCCCCTCCGCGCCCGCTCCCTTCCTCCTTTCCCCCTCCCCCGCTCTATGCTCCCCCCTCTCCCCTCCCCTCTCTCCCACTCTGCGCTCACTAACTGACCCTCCCCCTAAACTAATCGCCCGCTAACTATCTTATAACGGGAACAAAAACTAACCCACCCCCCTCCCCACCCGCTTACTAACCCCCCTACCCCACTCTACGCTCGCTAACCGCTCCCTCCCACTCTACGCTCGCTAATCGCTCCCCCCCCCCCCCCCCCCCCCCCCCCCCACACAGACCTCCTCAACGCCGTCATCTGCATCTCCGTCCTCTCCGTCGGCCTCTCGTGCGTGTACGCGGGGTCCCGGACGCTGACGGCGCTCGCGGAGACGGGGTATGCGCCGAAGATCTTTACGTATGGTGAGTGTTAGGTTTTGAGAGTTGAGGAAGAAAGAGGGTTTTGTTGAGGAAGGAGGGAGAGGGAGAGGGATAGGGAGACGGGGAGGGGGAGGGGGAGGGAGAGGGGAGAAGGGGGAGGGAGTCGCCGATGGTCGCTGATGGAGGGAGTCGCCGACGGTCGCTGATGGAGGGAGTCGCCGACGGTCGCTGTGAATGTGTTGCCAACGTCTGAACCCCATCCTGCTGCCGCTCGCTAACCCACTCCCTGACCCTTCCCGTCTACCGCTGACCTCTCCCCTTCCCCTCTCCCTTTCCTCTACCACTTTCACTCGCTAACCCGCTCGATGACCCCCTCCTGCCCTTCCCTCTACCACTTTCGCTCGCCAACCCTCTACCCTTTGCTAACCCACGCCCTCTCCCACAGTCGACAAATCCTCCCGCCCGCTCTGGTCCGTCGTCCTCATCCTCGCGTTCGGCGCGATCGCGTACGTGAACGTGGGCAGTGAGGGGGATACGGTGTGTGAGTGGGCTTTGGTCCTTTTGCGTTTTCGGATTGTTTTTGTTCGGTGTGTTTTTGTTTTTGTGGTGGAGAGGGGAGGGGTACGGAGGGGAGGGGGACAGAGGGGAGGGGGACAGAGGGGAGGGGGACGGAGGGGACGTTGGGTGCTTGGCGGCCGGTGCTCGTTTCGTCGTGGTGCTAGGCGGTGCTTTGTCGTGGTGCTAGGCGGTGCTTTGTCGTGGCGCTTGGTGTTATTTCGTTTCGTGGTGGAGCTTGGGTTGTGGAGTTTGGGGTTTGTTCGGATTGGAGCTTGGTGGTGGTGCTTTGCGATGACGCCAACCCTTTTGCTACGGCGCTGAACCATTTGTTGACTCTACCCACCCGCTCGCGCTACCCACTCGGCCGCGTCGTCATCGTTACTCACTCGCTGACGCTCTCCTCAGTCGACTGGCTCCTCGCGCTCTCGGGGCTCTCTACCCTCTTCACCTGGTTGTCGATCTGCGTTTGCCAGTGAGTTTTCGTTCACCCCCTCCCTTATCCTCTCCCCTCCACCGTCCCTTACCCTCTCTCCCCTCTCACCCTTACTCACTCATCCCTCTCTCCCCACCCACTCACCCACTCACTCACTCACTCTCTCACCTCCCACCCTCCACCACCCCCACTAACCCACCCCACACAGCATCCGCTTCCGCGCGGCCTGGAAAGCGCAGGGCCACTCGCTCGAGGAGCTCCCCTTCCGCGCGCTCGGCGGCGCCTGGGGGTCCTGGTTCGGCGCGACGCTGATCGTGCTGGTGTTGATTGCGCAGTTTTATATTGTGAGTTGGTTTTTTTTGTGAGTTTTGGGGGGATTATGAGTGGGTTTATCGGGGTTTGTTTGGGGATTGTTTGTTATGAGTAGGGGATTGTTTCGTTATGTGTGGGGCTCGGGGGTTTGGCGCTGGGAGAGTGGGGGTTGGAGAGTGGGAGACGCGGCTGGCGGTGGTGGACGCGGCTGGCGGTGGTGGACGCGGCTGGCATTTCGGGACGCGGGTGACGCGGCTATCACTCGGCTTGGAAGAGTCGCCTCACGGCGGGTCGCGCGTCCTAGTGCAATAAAGGCTAACGCTGCGCAATGGAGGCTGGCGCCGGGCACTGGAGGCTGGCGCCGGGCACTGGAGGCTGGCGCCGGGCACTGGAGGCTAGCGCTGTGCACTGGAGGCTGGCGCTGTGTCATGGAGGCTGGCGCTGTGGACTGGACGCTAACGCTGCGCAATGGAGGCTAACGCTGTGCATTGGATCCTATAATTGACATCCCTTTCCAGGCTGTCTGGCCCATCGGCGGCATGTCTGACAACGGGCAGGAGGTCGCGGAGAACTTCTTCCAGGTGTACATGGCCATGCCGATCGTGCTGTGAGTCGTGCTTCTGCGTCTGCTCACCGTCTATGAGCCTGCAGCTGCACGGCGTGCATGAGCCTGCAGCTGCACGGCGTGCATGAGCCTGCAGCTGCACGGCGTGCATGAGCCTGCGCGGCGCATCGTACATATACATGCGCCGGCGCATCGTACATGAACATGCGTCGGCGCATCGTACATGAACATGTGTCGGCGCATCGTCTATGGACATGCGTCGGCGCATCGTACATGGACATGCGTCGGCGCATCGTCCATGAATATGCTGCGTTAGCGCTTCATTCACGAGCATGCATCGGCGCTTCATCTACGAACTAATCATCTATGGACATGCATATCCGGAGTAGACCAATGCTAACCCCACCTACAGCGCCTTCTGGATCGGCGGGTACGCGTGGAAGCGGGAGCGCCCGAGGCGGGCGAGCGAGATTGATTTGGACGTGAGTGGTGATGCTTTGATATACGGGTTTCGTTTGTTCTCTTCATGGTGCTACTTGTTACGTGCGGTGCCTCCTTTGTTGCGCGCAGTGGCTTCTCTGCTTCGCGCAGTGGCTCCTTCGTTGCGCGTGGTGGCCCCTCTGCTATACGGGATGCATCCTCGGCTAGGCGCGGTGGCTTCTCTGCCACGCGTGGTTCTCCCCCGTCCTCCTTTCTCAGCTTCGTTCTCTGCCACGGCGAATGCTCCGCCGACGTCGTTCTACGATCACTCGCCCACGCCTCTTCACGCGTACTCACCTGACGTCGCTTTCCGTGCACTCGTCCGACGTCGCTTCACGCATACTCACCCGCCGTCGCTTCACGCATACTCACCCGACGTATACTCACCCACCACCCAGACCGGCCGCAAGTCCTTCTTCACCGTCGAGGAGATGCGCGCGTACAGGGCGGAGCGCGCCAACGCGCCGCTGCACGTGCGTGTTTGGAGGACGCTGTTCAGTAATTAGGCTGGGTGTGTGGAGAGTAGGCGGGGTGAGGAGGGGTGAGGGAGAAAGTAGGCTGGGTGTGTGACTAGGCTGGGTGTGTGGAGAGTAGGCGGTGGTGGCGGACGCTGTTGTTCACTGGGGAGGGGTGGGGAGTGCGAGAAGCAGGGAGAGGGCGAGACGGGGAGAGACGCACGAACTAATTTTGATTGATACTTTGAACTTATCTATCGCCCTATGGCGTCTATTATCTAATTCATGTTGTTGCTCAACTCACATGCATGGCAGTGGGCTGACATGATCGTATATGTACGCGAGTCAGAGGTTTTGCTGCGTCACAACACGTTGCGACGGTCAACTTAGGACCAGGATTGCGCACTGAATAATAGTTGCTCCGCGCATTCGAGAGACGGTCCGGCTAATGGAGTATTCTGCCGACCACGCCAAGTCTCAAGCCGAGTTGCAAGTCCAATTTATA
Organism: Schizophyllum amplum; assembly: GCA_007026445.1. NCBI lineage: Eukaryota > Fungi > Basidiomycota > Agaricomycetes > Agaricales > Schizophyllaceae > Schizophyllum > Schizophyllum amplum. The sequence continues at coordinate 299,180 of VDMD01000019.1, forward strand.
GTCTACAGATACTATTCTGTCTCCGGCACGAGCAATAGCCTTACCTCTTCCAAATCTTGCTCCCCGCTGGAATCCGCCAGGCATCGTAAAACGAGGTCGTAGGGTGTCTTCCCCTTGTGGTCTCGAATACTGGTACTTGCCCCCGAGCTGAGAAGCAGACGAACGAGTTCATGACGGCCCCTGCAGGCAGCATAGTGTAGCGCGGTCTGGCCATAGTTGTCCTGCGCATCGATATCTGATATGTTGCTCAGCAGTGCATCATCACCCACTTGGCGGACGTACTACCTTGGCTATTGACACTGGACGAGTTGTCGCCTTTTCTCGCATCCAGAAGGAGGCGCATGATGTCCCCGTCCGGATCATGGGTGATCGTTGTAGAGTGGTGGAGTGGCGTGCGACCATTGTCATCGCGGACGTTCGTTTTCGCGCCTGCCTGGAGAAGTATGCGCACCACGTCCTTACGCCCTTCCCTCCTGAAGTGGACTCCCCCGGCGCTCAGTATATTATCCTTGGAGTTCAGATGGGACGTGATTGCAAAGCATAGAGGACCGAACCCGACGATGTGACCGATGTTTAGAATGCGGCGCCTGGCAGCGCGAGCTTGACCTTCGTATCGCGCTCGTACTTCACGATGGCCTCCTTCCATAGTGTTTCGACTGAGTCGTGCGGCGCAGGCTCCTGGGGCGGATCGACTGCAGAATCTGGCGGAGCGGATACGGTTTCCGACAAGACGGCCTGCACGCTCGGCGCGACAGAAGCAGAGGGAGAAGGGGGCGATGACGACGAGCCTGGTGGATAGGACATCGTCGCCGAGGGTTGAGGTCAATGTTGTGGTCAGAGGAGAGATGGACTCAACAGCATGAGGCCTCACGGCTACCGCGTGCTCTCGGGCTGTGCCATAGCCCTGCGGCACAGCACGGGCGATAGAGCGGCCTCGAAAAATAAACGGCTTGCTTTTCACACATTCATATAGGACGGTGACCTTCCGGACGATCAGCTAAGGTTAGACGCGCGGACACGTCTGCCTTGCAGACTAGCCACGCAAACTTTCGGATGGTTCGGAGTGGTATCTTCGTCCCATATCACAGCCTGTTCATTGTATAATCTGCCGATAAGTACGAATTGTACAACAGGTAATTGAACATCAATATCAAAAGGCCCGGTCTGCAACAGTGGGCGGGACCTCATGAGCATCGACGGGACTGGTAGCAGGAGAACAGATTGTAACTCACCTCATCCGTCGTACCGTAAGGATTGACAAAACATCCCCTTTAGAATCATCGTTGCGGTTGAGACCAAGTTCAACTGGTCAAGTCGATGTTGGACGATCGGAGACCGGGAGTCGGGCCTGTTCTCCGGACCTGCCCTCAAGTATGTCCGTCGTCAATCCGTCGTCGCCTGCAGAGAGCTCCCGAGTCCCCAGGAGCTCCCTCAACGCAACTTCGACCTGCCCTCCTTCTTGCTTCATCCTGATAGGAAAATCATAGTTTGCTCTTGACTACCATAACGCGTCTGTTCTGGGTCACCGAACGTATTACGGTTCAGCTAGAACTTCTCCTTGCTTTCACGATTTCCCATATTCTCTGCGCGCAGCTTTCTGACAAGTCGTCTGCAAATGATCGTCCTCTAGAAGCTTGGTGTCCGTCTTCAGAGGTTGTTGGAGGTTAGAATCAGCAGCCTTCAGGGCAAGGAGCGTGGATGTGTACGATCGTTGAAGCTGTGGGACCATCACCGCGCGACAACTTACGACGGCGTCAACAGTGTAGCGATGGGCACGACAGCCTCGGTGCGTTGTCTTCTGCATTCCTGCCCTTCCGAGCTCCTGTCTGAACTTCTTCTCTTCGAAGGACCCGCAAGGCGGCTTGATGCTGTGTTGACCACCGATCATCTACTATCCCCCATAGCGCGCACGACACCGATCGACCAGGGCCGCTGTTCACACCACCAGAGCGCGATGCTCGTCGCTCGACGTCAATACCTCAACTGCTGCTCAGAGACCACGGCCGGCCAGTCGATGCGCAAGGTTTCCAATCCTCGTCACGTCCGAAATCGCCGCCGTGACACATCTTCCCGCTTGTCGGTGAGCAATGTCACTGTCCACATCCACATCGTAAGCTAACCTGTGTATGGCAGCCTTCCCTGGTAGGAACTCGCGCATATATGCCGCCGTCAACGGGAAAGAGAACCCGGGATTGCGTCTGGGCTGGGTGTGCGTGCGTGTCGATCCTTTGAAGATCGCCGTCTTTCTCATTGTGACTAGCAGATCCCTTCAACTTCGTCGAACAAATGGCAGCCATCCACCAGACATCCATATCCCAACTCCCGGTCGCGAAAAAAACACCCTACTCAAACTCATCTCTCCGCCCTATCAATGACTTCCAGCGCCGCGCTTGCACATCGTGACCTTGCCCGAGCATTCCCTCGAAGTGCTACCGAAATCGCATACCACCACAGACGCCCTCACGACCGGCGGCTACATGGTCCCGGTCATCCTTGCTTGTCGGCGATAATCGGATCGTGGGCCGAAACATCGAACGCCTCCATCCATCGACTGTCGACGACCGCACAATGCTAAGCTCCGTCGATGGATCAAGCGCCATGGTGTCTGCTATCGAGGAACCTCTATGCCCAAGCCTTCATTTCACTATACACTCCTCGCCAAGGTCGACCTGTACCGCTGGGCAGGGCGTACGATAAGCCCCGACGCTGTCATCCGCCCCTCTCGCCAAGCCTCACACCCAATCAGCATCGTGCCAACTATCATCTGCACATGCTATCCCAGCGCCAGCAAGCCTTGGCTCGCTCACAAAACGCAGCAGCCGGCGACAGTGTCGCCCCCTGCTTCCCACCCCACTCTCCATCATGGACGACTCCGAGAAGCATCCGAGCGAGACCGCCTTCGTCAAGGCCGCATCCCTGCCCCAGCTCTACGACCCTTCCAAGGAGTCGAAATGGACGCGCATCGGGCTGTCCGCGGAGTCCTTCAAGCGTGCTCCGGGCACCACCGCCGGGCAGGTCGTGCAGGGGCAGGGCGTCGAGGACTACGAGAAGGCGCTCATCGAAGCCCCGATGCTGCAGCAGAAGATGAAGCCGCGCCATCTGGCGATGATCGCTGTCGGCGGCTCCATCGGCACGGGGCTGTTCGTCGGGTCGGGTGCTGCGCTGAACGCCGGCGGCCCCGCTGGCGTGCTCATCGACTGGATCCTCATGGGCATCATGCTCATCAACATCACTCAGGCCTTGGGCGAGATGTGTATCATATATCCGTTGAGTGGCGGGTACTATACGCTCGCGAGTCGGTACGTGATCTTCGCTCGCCGTTCTGTGCCGCCTAACACAACGGTATCCTCCAGCTTCGTCGATCCCAGCTGGGCGTTTGCGATGGGATGGAACTACGTGTTTGCCTGGGTCGTCACCCTTCCCCTCGAGATCACTGTCGCGGTCTCCACCGTCAACTACTGGCCGAACGACGTCCCGGTCGCCGCTTGGATAACTATATTTTGGATCGTTATCAGTGCGTAGATGGCCCACTGTCGTCGCGCATCTTCTGACGACCGCCTTTCGCATCTTCTGACGACCGCCTTCGCATCTTCTGACGACCCCCTTCGCTCTCTTTTCTCTACCGTGAACAGTCATCTTCGCCACCTTCGGCACTCTCGGCTTCGCGGAGGAAGAATTTTGGTCATCGTGCTTGAAGCTGCTCGTCATCGCCATGTTCCTATTCATCGGGATGTAAGTCAATCATCTGTCCTTCAGCTGCACACCTCGGTCCCTCAACTGCACACCTCGTCTCACCAAACGACGCTTAGCATCTGTATTTGCGGTGGCGGCCCTGCCTCGGGAGAGTTCGGCTCCTACGTTGGAGGACGGACATGGAGTGATCCTGGAGGTCGGTCGCTCGCTTGTTGACCGCGTCTGTTTCCGCTGACGCTTCTCTCCGCTCTGTTTCCGCTGACGCTTCTCTCCTAAGCCTTCGCCAATGGGTTCAAGGGCGTATGCAGTGTGTTCGTCACCGGTGAGTAAGGCTTTATCCTTCTACTTTCGTAGCATCTTCATCCTTCTACCTTCGTAGCGTCTTCGCCTGTCTATTCCGGTCGCGTCTTCGCCTGTCTATTCCGGTCGCTCGTTCCCACCGTTTGCTGACGTCTCTTCACCACCGTTGACTGACGTCTCTTCACCACCGTTTGCTGACGTCTCTTCACCACCGTTGACTGACGTCTCTTCAGCGGCCTTCGCCTTTGCTGGTACCGAGCTCGTCGGTCTTGCGGCGAGCGAGACGCCGGACCCGCGCGCGGTGATGCCTGGTGCGGTCAAGGGGACGTTCTGGCGCATAGTGAGTGCGGAACCTTTTTCACATCGCAGCCAGGTGCAGCGCGGTTTCATAGTCTGTCTTCCTGAGAAACGATAGTCTGTCTGCTTAAGAGGCGCTTCCAGCGCGTCTATTCTACTGACATTTCCCTGTCTGCTGCGCTGATGTCCATTATGCGTTGATGTCCTTTATGCGCTGATGTCCTTTATGCGCTGATGTCCTTTATGCGCTGATGTCCTTTGTCTATGAAGATGACGAATCGGTTTACTGACTCCTTGGCAGACCCTCGTTTACGTGGCCTCCCTGACGATCGTGGGCCTTATGGTGCCATACGACGACGACCGTCTCTTGAATGGGTATGTCCGTGTCTTTGAGCTGCACTTTTCCTGGTGTGAATTGCACATTTCCTGGTGTCGCTTCGTCTTGCTGGCTGACTGAACTCATCCTGGCTGACCGAACTCATCCTGGCTGACCGAACTCATCCTGGCTGACCGAACTCATCCAGGTCCGGCGCAGCCGCCTCTCCCTTCGTGATCGCGCTTGTGCGCGCCAATATTTCAGGACTTGACCGTGAGTGTAGCGAATTGTCCATCAAGCCCTTGCTTGTAGCAAATTGTGCATCAAGCCCTTGCTTTTCGTCACTGACAGTCAATATTCACAGACCTCATCAACGCCGTCATCTGCATCTCTGTACTCTCTATCGGGCTCTCTTGCGTATACGCCGGCAGCCGGACGCTGACCGCGCTCGCGGAGACCGGATATGCGCCAAAGATTTTCGCGTATGGTGCGTGGTCATCTTTGCTACAGTATCCCTTCTCTGCCTGTTCCCTCTTTCTTTTTCTACCTTTTCGCTCTTTGCCCCTCTAGCGTTTCTGCATGCTAACCGCTACCCTCAGTCGACAAATCCTCACGACCCCTATTCTCGGTCCTGGCGCTACTCGCGTTCGGCCCGATTGCGTACGTGAACGTAGTGTCGGAGGGCGACATAGTTTGTGAGCATATACTCATCCTCTACGCATATACTCATCCTCTACACGCCGAGCCTCCTCTGACCTGATCTACCCAGTCGACTGGCTCGTTGCGCTGTCGGGTCTCTCGACGCTCTTCACGTGGCTTTCCATCTGTATTTGTCAGTGAGTAGCTCATTTGCTCGCCCGCAGTTGCTCGTTCGCCCGCTCGTAGTGGCTCGTTTGCTACCTCGCAAGTGGCTCTTTGGCATCGTCGTGTGGCTATCGCGCCTGGCGTCGGCGCCGCCTTTTGCTTACCTGCTTACGCGACCCGCAGCATACGCTTCCGCGCGGCATGGAAGGCGCAAGGGCACTCGCTGGAGGAGCTGCCGTTTAAGGTGAGTCTGTGTACGCGTTAGCCTACTACATTTGCCTCCTACGCTCGCCTGCTACACTCGCCTGTTAGACTCGCCTGCTACACTCGCCTGTTAGACTCGCCTGCTACACTCGCCTGTTAGACTCGCCTGCTACTCAAGCTATTCCGCCCAACCGATCTCATTGGCTGACAATTCCTTTCACAGGCCCTCGGCGGCGTCTACGGCTCCTGGTTCGGCGCTATCCTGATCGTGCTCGTCCTCATTGCGCAGTTCTACATCGTAAGTTGTTGTAGTGTCGTCCATTACACAAGACCTAACGATGCCTTGCCCCTTCCCTGTTCCACATCTTTCCCCCTCCCCTTTCCCTCCCCTCTATAGGCTGTCTGGCCCATAGGCGGCATGGCGGAAACCGGCACCGAGGTTGCGGAGACCTTCTTTCAAGCGTACATGGCTATGCCCATCGTGCTGGCCTTCTGGATCGGCGGGTATGCGTGGAAGCGGGAGCGCCCGAGGCGCGCGATGGAGATCGATTTGGATGTGAGTGTTGTTTGCTGATGTTCGAGTGATGTTTGCTGATGTTCGAGTGATGTTTGATACGTCTGACTGACGTCCTCCTTCAGACTGGCCGCAAGTCCTTTTTCACCGTCGAGGAGATGCGCGCATATAGGGCGGAGCGGGCGGCGGCACCGTTGCATGTGAGGATATGGCGGATTTTGTTTACGAATTAGCAGGGAGGAGCGCGGGTATTGTAGGTAGGACAGACGGAGGTACAAGGGCTCGGATGCAGCTTTCGAATGAGGGGAACTTCAACTCAAATGATGACTCACTGGCGCAAGTTCATGCGCTCGAAGTTTCTCCCCGTGTTCCGTCGTTGACTTGCTACTATCCTAGAGTGATGTTCCTGTCCTACATTTGTCCTTCATCGGTCGCCTAGTCTGTCGGTGCCACCACAGTGCCACTGCCAAAGGGGCGAGCTGTACGGAATATTATTGGGCCGATAAGTCCGCGGCTCCCGCATCGTGTCCTGTAACTGACGCTCATGTCGCCTGGCTCAGCGTCTTCTTCGCAGCGTTGTCTCACCCTTACTTCAATCTTGAATCCTGCCTTATTATCTCTCCCCCCGCGAATTGTAAGCGATGCTGGCTTGAAGATGTGCGCAACAACGGCGAAGCTCGATCGTTCAAGCAGCGAGCGTGGGATGAAGCAAGCAGCGAACGATGGGCGTAGCCGCGTCCTGGATCGCTTGAGCTGACGCGCGCGCCAGTCGCTTGTGCATGCGGGGAAGGAGGGCCGTGTCTTTGCGCGATGGTTCCCCGACCCCGACGAGCACCGGTATGGGCTTCAGAACCAAGCGGGTGCGTACAGAAATCAGTCGCGTTGCGAATCCCTTCAGCTGAACCGTTTCCCTGTAGCGCGTCGTACATTCCAAATGACAGACGTCGCCCCCCCCCCGTCTTCGAAGAGCACCCTCAGCATGCCAGCCCCGACGTATCTTTCTCAACCAGGCTCCATAATCGTTCCCCGGTCATCGCTGGGACAGCGCTTGAAAGTCGCTACTCAACCCCTCCCAGCGTAGTGTGCTCGTGTCTGCCTCAACCGTTCGCCGTCGGTCTCTCCTGCCTCGTCGTCGCTCTACCTTGGTGTCCCACCCGTCTCCAGGACCTCGCCACTCCATCCGTCTCCGGAACCTCGTCACCCTCGGGATGAGGACCTCGCTCGACTTGGGTTTATGAAGACTAGTCCGATCCAGACGATGCGAGGCCCAGTGTCCGACGATGCGAGGGCAGTCCGGCGATGCGAGGCTCATCAGGCGATGCGAGTCGACGATGCAAGACAAACTCGACGATGCAAGAGAAACTCGACGAGGCCGACCTCAGTCTACGATCCACGAGAGACGACCGCGGCGACACAATCCACGAGAGACGACCGCGGCGACACGACTGCGACGCCCGTTGGCGTATACGATACCAGCCTGCGACCATGACGGGGTCTACGCATATGCTCCCTGCACGTCAGTGAGCAAGCCTTCCTGGACCGTGCCCGACCCCTCGGCTGACGTTCGCTTCTTCAGAGTCGTATACGTTCGCTTTGAAGAACCGTATATGTTTGACCTTGGGTAGAGACGGTCGGAGCGAGGAGAGACGGTCGGAGCTTGGGGCAGGGCAATGCGTCGGTCTTGGGCGAGCAGAGAAGAAGCGCCGAGCAGAGCGAGGGGGGAAGGGTCATCGAGCAGAGCGAGGGGGAAGGGTCATCGAACAGTGCGAGGGGGGAAGGGTCATCGAGCAGAGCGAGGGGAGAAGAGTCGTCGAACAGACAATAGACCTCGCGTGCGTGTCAGCAACTGTCCTTGCACTTCCTCCTTTGACCGCTTCGTACAGTGGAACTATGCCGTCATGCACATCCTCACATCAAGCGTCGACGGCGTCCTAGCCAACTCGATGTCCCTGAGAACCCCCTGGATGTCCCTGAGAGCCCCCTGGATGTCCCTGAGAGCCCCCTGGATGTCCCTACCCACCTCAATGTCGCGCAACTCACTCGCCGACCTCGACCGCCCACGAAGACCATCGTCCAGAACATGGACCATCGTCCAGAACATGGACCACCGTCCTTATCCTCTCGCCACCACATCCAGAAGTTCCCCTCATACCCCCTTCAACACAGTGTGCCCTCGAACCCGACCTGAGGTAGCCCCGGCCTCGACAATTTCAGGAAGTACGTCGACAGCTTTCAGGAAGTACGTCGACAGCTTTCAGGAAGTACGTCGAGAGCTTTCAGGAAGTACGTCGACAGCTTTCAGGAAGTACGTCGACAGCTTTCAGGAAGTACGCGAGCTCTCGACGAAGTCACGTGACTGCCACGAATTGCGGAACTTCAAGGTCCCTCTAACTTCAAGGTCCCTCTAACGTCAAGGTCCCTCTAACGTCAAGGTCCCTCTAACGTCAAGGTCCCTCTAACGTCAAGGTCCCTCTCAACTTCCCCGATCGTACCGGCCCGTGCGCGCGCTGGTTTGAAAAGCCCTGTACCTAGACGGGTTGGTGCTCGAATTACCTGTAGAAGACCTCAGCCCAAGTCGGACGCCGACCTTCACCAAGTCGGACGCCGACCTTCACCAAGTTGGCGCTGACCCTCGATGTGGAGAACCTCGGCATCGACGCGGAAAGCGTGATCGCTCGACGTGGAGAACCTGGTCGCTCGACGTGGAGAGCCTGATCGCTCGACATCGAGAGCCTGATCGCTCGACATCGAGAGCCTGATCGCTCGACGTGGAGAACCCACTTCTCGACGCGCGGAGAGCCTGATTGTCGACGAGGAGAACCTGGCCGTCGACGAGGAGAATCTACCTCTCGACGTGGACAGCCTGATTGTCGACGTGAAAAACCTTGCCCTCAACGTGGAGAACCTGGCGGTCGACGTGGAGAACCTGATCCCTCGACGTGGAGAGCCTAGCCGTCGACGTGGAAAGCCTCGCCATCGACGCGGAGGACCTACGTCTCGACGCGCGGAGAGCCTGATCGCTTGACGCGCGGAGAACCTGATTCCTCGATGTGGAGAACCTACCTCTCGACGTGGAGAACCTTGCCCACGACGTGGAGAACCTGGCCGTTGACGTGCGGAGAACCAGGCCGTCTACGAGGAGATACGAGGAGAACCTAGCCGTCGGCCGCATCCCGCTCCTCTTCGACGTCGTCTACGATCAGAACTTTGCCGTCTTCCCAATCGAGACCAGCTCGACGATGCGAGGAGGCTCGACGATGCGAGGGCAGGTCGACAGCGCGAGGACAGCTCGGTGGTCAGAGGACAGCTCGATGATGGCGATGCTAGTCCGACGATACGACGATGCTAGTTCGACGATGCGAGAGGGCAGCTCGACCACGCGAGGCCAGCTCGACCATGCGAGGGCAGCTCGACGAAGCGAGGGCAATTTGACGACGCGAGGGAAGTCCAATCAGCGAGGGCAGCTCGACGATGCGGGGCTAGTCTGACGATGTGAGGGCAGTTCGGCGATGCGAGGGCAGCTCGACCAGCGAGGACAGCTCGACGATGCGAGGAGAGCTCGGCGATGCGAGGAGAGCTCGGCGATGCGAGACCAGTCCGAGAATGCGAGGGCAGTTTGACGCTGCGAGAAGGCTCGACGAAGCCAGGGCAGCTCGCATCGATGCGAGGCCAGTCCGACGGATGCGAGAAAGGGCACCGCCCGAGCGAGGAGGAACGTCGCATGGTCGAGCAGGAGCACTGCGTGGGCGGGGAGGAGCTTTTCGCGCGGCCGGGGAGGCACACTTCGCGCGGCCGGGGGGACACACATCGGCGGCCGGTGGGACACATTTCGCGCGGCCGGGGGGACACACTTCGCGCGGTCTAGGAAATGCATCTTATGTGGTTCAGGACGCGCAGTCGTCATGCGTTCTCTTTGCCCGGCGCGAACTGTATGCGCTGGCGGAGAGCATTGCGCGTATGGGCGACGAGCATTGCGCGTATGAACTACATCCGCCGCGTATCGAACGACGACCACCGCGTATCGGGCGCATGGGCGTAGAACATCGGACGACGAGCATTCGACTACGTTCATCGGATGGCGTGGGCGGTGGATGTAGCTTGAGGCTCACCGTACGCGTCGGTGAGCTCGTAGTACATGTCGATGAGCTCACAATACTCGTCGGTGAGTTCACAATACTCGTCGATGAGTTCACAATACTCGTAGATGAGTTCACAATCCTCGTCGATGTGTTCACAATACACGTCCATCAGTACATGTCGGTGAGCGGGTTCCTTTCATCAAGCCGTGCTCTAGCCCTTGTCAGCAGCTCGTTCGTAAGGAGCGGTGTCTCGACCGGGTGGCAAGCGAGCGCCTGCTGACAGGGCGGCAAGCGAGCGCCTGCTGACCGGGCGGCGAGCAAGCGCCTGCTGACCGGGCGGCGAGCAAGCGCCTGCTGACCGGACGTCCAGCGAGCATCAGTCGTCGGAGCGCCGAGCGAGCGTCCATGCACGAGCGGCACGCGCATGTCAGAACCCCAGACGTATATGGGACCTGAAGCAGGTGGAGATGGAGGCTGCTTTCGAGTTGAGAGCGTGGGGCGGTCTGACTGGTGATCAATTCGCAGGTGCGTGTCAGTGGCCTTCTACGCGTGTTCTGCTTGCTGACGGTGTCTGCATAGGCTCGTCCGCTCCCATGGACTGTTACGTAGCAAGCACCAATTACACGTAGCAACCCAAGCACCAAACACGTCTCTGCCCACATCTTCGCCCCCGCAAACTCGGTTGACGACCTCATCCTCTCATGGCCGCCCACGAAGATTATCATCCAGAACTTCACACATCGCCTCCCTGCCCACCATCTCGCAACCCGGACGTCCTCTTGCACTCCCTACAACTCAATCTCCGTCCAATTCCCTCCTGAACCGACGCCGGCGGCGGCAACAACGTCTAGTATGCGCACCGTCGCCGAGATCACGTGATCTCTAGTTTCCAGTCAAGCTTGAGCTCCGGCCTGCGCTGCCCTCGTACCCGTCGCGCTCGCGCTGCCGGCGCTTTCTTGTCCTCGTTGCACCGCCTGCGCTTCCTCTCCCTCGTTGAGTCGACAGACGCGTTATTTTTCGAATGGCCCTGCATGGAGACGGTCGCCGCCGCTTCGTTGAATCCTCTCACCCTCGGACGTGGACAGTGGGAATATTCAGGTCACACTGTATCACGGCGTTCATTGTCGAAGACTGCAGACGGCTCTGCCAGGCTCGTCGCAGCCACTCAACGTGGCATAGGTCAGAGCAATACAGGAGAGTCGTCCGTCGTGTTACGTATTTTGCAATATGAATACATCGCTGTCGCTCTGTTCATGTTCGAATCATATCCATCGTGCGCCTAGAGTGTCCTATCCCTCCGCCCGAGCCGTTGTTATACGCGTCACGTCTCGTCCGTCCGGCATCTTACTCGTCCAGCGCCCTGCTCCTGCCCAGATATCGTCCGTGCTGTCCATTTCGCCTACATGTCCGTCGTCTGTCCTGTGGCAACGGTGTGAGTCGACGAAGACAGGAGTTATGGTGTCCGCTCGCTCACCATTCTCCCTGTCCTTCGACCTCGCGTCCGCTGAGTGCTCAGACGCAGGCCGCGCCTGCCGGCTCCGCCGTGCTCTGCTCCTTGACATTCTCTCTAGTATCCTGCCTGTTTTCCCCGTCGGTGGGACCCTCGCCCATGCCACCAGACGAGTTCGTGTCCGTGTGTGTTACCGGCGGCTGTCGTAGGAGACCGATTACTTCTTCCATGTCTGGGCGGTCCCAGGAATGAACGACTGACTCCATCCTTTCTTCCGCGAGGTCGACCGGTGAATTGCCACAGTCGTCGCGTGCATCTCGGTCTGCGCCTGCCGAAAGGAGCAGACGCACCATGGCTTTCCCGCCCGCGGTTGTGGAGAGCGGGTCGGCTTGATGGAAATAAAAAAGAGCGTGTATAGTATGGTGTAGCGGCGTCCTTCCGTCGTCGTCGCGGGTATTCACGTCTGCCCCTGCCTCGAGAAGAAGGCGAAAGGACTCGTTGGGCGAAGCAGGGGCCATGAAGCAGTACGAGAGCCAAGTGAGTGCAGTCCTGCCAACCCTGTCGCGGATGTTGATATCTGCGCCTGCGTCGAGCAGCAGCCGAGTCGTGTTGTTGCATTGTGCAGCGAGGTGCATTGGAGTGTTACCATCAACATCGTGGACGTTGACAGCTGCACCGGCAACAAGAAGCAAACGAGTCACGTCTTCGTCGCCAAGAGTAGCGACGAGGTGCAGAGGAGTACGACCGCCAGCGTCGTGAATGTTGACGTCTGCGCCCGCATCGAGCAACAGACGAACGATCAACACTTTCCGTCGCTTTGCGGCGAAGTGTAACGGAGTGCGGCCACGAGCGTTGTGTCTATTGACATCTGCGCCTGCATCTAGCAGTAACCGGACCAAGTCCTCGTTGCCATGAGCAGCAGCGTGCATTGGAGTATTACCATCAACATCGTGGACGTTGACAGCTGCACCGGCACCGAGAAGTAGACGCACTATGCCATCCTGATTTGCCTTAACCGCAACATGGAGTGGAGTGCATCCACTAGCATCGCGGGCATTGCCATCAGCACCTGCGTCGAGCAGCAGCCGGGTCGTGTCCTCCTTGCAGTGAGTAGCAGCGAGGTGTAGTGGAGTGAGGCCATCGGTGTCGTGGACATTGACAGTTGCGCCGGCGTTGAGAAGGATGGCAATCATGGATGGCGAGGAATAACTTGCAGCGCGGCCGAGGAGAGTGTGACCGGCGTCGTCGACGATGTTTACATCCGAGCCTGCCTTGAGAAGGGCACATACAGCACCGGCCTGCCGGGCATTGAAGATACCGGGAACTTGGGGACATACAGTCGAGTAGAGAGCGGTTTCTCCTCGCTCATCGCGGATGTTCGTACTCGCGCCCGCTGTAAGAAGAAGATCGATAGCTTCAACTTCATAGTACCCACTGGCAGCTATATGAAGAGCGGTCTGTCCGTGGATGTCGCGATCATTGACATCCACACCGGTGTCAAGGAGAGCCTGAAATGTTTCAAAATCAGCATCACCACCGCTCCAACAGCCCATCAGGATGTGTAAAGGTCTCCCGCCCTCGTTATGCCAAGCCTCCAAAACCGCCGCCAGGTGGTTATACAGCAGTCGCACTATGCGAGCACGACTGCCCTCGACCGCAAAATGGATGGGCCGCAACAACTCGTAGCCTGCATCGGTCTGACCGTATATCCATTTGTTGAGTTTAAAGAACTCGATAAGGTCTTGCTCCAGGTCCTGCTGCCGCTCAAGGCCACAATCTGCGTATAACATCCAGAAAGACGTGACATGAGAATCTAGAGGATAGTCAGACTTATCGCACCGCTTGGCATGTGGCATGGTGTCGACACCAACGTGCGTGAGGTATGCGAGGCACGCGCGTGTCATAACACAGTACGCGCGATGAGCATCGACGTGGAAGGGCGACGAGGCGGGAAGAGCGAAGAGGTGATCGCGCACTGACGCATGGGCAAGGCGGACATAGTCCCCGTCGTAAGAGATGAAGGTCGAGCTGATGACGCGCATGACATCGTCTGTCGAAGATGGGCGTAGTTCGGGGTCGAAGACGGGCATGGTTTGCGACTTCGGGTAGCTGAACGCCAATAGCTCCGAGAATTCGATTTTCGAGAGAGAATCCTCGGAGAAGAGAAGCCAGGCAAGCAAATTGTGCACGACATTGCATCGCGCCTTGGGTATCCTTGATAGCACCTGATCGTAGAAGTCGCCCAGGGTTGGTGACAGGTTCTCAAGCGCCTCGCAGATGAAGGTCGGTAATCCCGCTACAGAGGCGATCTCCTTGACCTGTAACGATGCCCATCGGAAACTGCAAAAGAATAAATAAGAGACAGACTTGCCTGCAAGCTATCGACTACTCACTTTCCCGCTGCACCATCACCCAGCTTCTGCTGCACCAGCTCCGCATAGTTGGCGCTCATATGCGCCAACGCACCACCACTGTCCACGGCACAGTGCAAGAAAGTCTCGATGTCGCGCGCGACGAGCTCCGTACTCATGTGGATTTGCACATCGGAAAGGTGTATGAGATCCATGCGAGGATGCACCTCCGCACGGCTGGACATAAGAAGCGAGACATTGGTGTGGGCGCGCAACGACCACAGGAGAGGCATGAGATCGTCGATGTGGGCCTCGTCAAGCGCATCGACAACGACGAAGAGGTGTGTTGAACGGCGGATGAGCCGCCACAGATGATGCTGCATCTTCTCGAGCGACGGCTGATTGTGTCCGTCCATGTGCTCGCTGCGGGCCGCGAGCAAAGCTTTACGGGCGTCATCGCGGTGGTATGCCAGCTGGCAGAGCAGGGAGGATAGCAGCGCTCGGATGCCTTGACTTTGCGCGCCGTTCGTGACATCGAATAGATGGGTAAGAGCGATGCATTCGCCATTCGAGGAGGCACAGTGTGCCTGCAACTCGCGTATAGCCGCCGCCCTGTAAGGTATAAGAGGGTGTTCTGCAGCTCGATTAACCCGAGCGACACATACATCATAGTGCTCTTTCCAGATCCAGCTATGCATATATCAGTACGGTCCCGCGTGGTCTCTTTTTCTCCTCACCTTGGCCGTGCAGCCAGACCACACGCACAACGCCAGATATGAAAGAGCCGAAATCATTGCCATCGAGAAACCATGAGCCGGTGCCAGGGACGCGAGAGGACATGACGCTGTTCAGCTTGACCGAACAGTCTGGGTATTGAAGCCATTGGCAGATCTTGTCAACATGGCCGTCCTCTGTATGCGCGATCAGTCGGGCGAAAGATACTTGAGATCTAAGCGGAGGAACTGACTCTTGTCCTTCATCGTCTCGTCGGTCATATGGAGAAGCGCGGCCTGAATACCTTCCAGGATGCTACGACTAGCTGTGAGATCCGCCAACGAAGCCATTGTTTGGCCGAGCAGCGCTGAGATCAATCAGCGCGTGCATCGTAGGAACAAGCATGAAGGTCTCCTCACTGTGGGTCTCTCGCGCGATATCCGATATTTGTGCGAGGCACGTTCGCGTGAAGTTCTGGTCCTGTTCATGCCCTGAAATACGATCTTCGATGAGAAACGGTGTAGTATAGATGTAAACGTACAGTCGCGACTGTTCTCGAGCATCATCAACGTTCGATTCACAGTATGAAGCGTCACAGCGGACACCGTCTGGTGGTGATTCGTCGCCAGCCGTCCCAGTTCGTCGAGCGCCGACGGCACCTCCTTCGACTGACAAAGCTTCTTCAGCCATAGCTCTGCAAATATGTGTAAGCCGCTTGAACAAACGCTCGACACAATGGCTCACTGAGACGGCCCTTGCCCTGCAAGTTCGTGATCACCCCGAGAACGACGAGGATCTGCCCGAGTAGCTTCACGGAGGCTTCCTTCAGCGCGTCGTGCATATCGACAGCGGCGATGGGTTTGATGATGCGGAGGTGATGTTCCATGGTGTCGAACGCATCAAGGACGGCGTCGAAATCCTCGCTGACCTTCCTTGACGCCTACGCCAATGTCAGTTGATCAAATAATTTTCGAGGGACCGATATACCTGGATGATCACGCTGATGGCCGCAAAGACCGCTTTCACGGGGGAGTACGGCTAAAGCGTATGCGTTACTTAGCCCCGTCGCTCAGCTGTCCTCTGCGAAACACGCACCATAGTAACCGTTTCCCCGAAGACGCCGCAGAGCGTCTGCACGACCGCAGCGATCGGTTTGATTTTGGACCGTAGTTCCTGTGGGCCGTCCGCACGGTATTTCTTGAAGTCGGCTTCATGCTGTTCGACGTACTTCATGATGGCGTCCTCGGAGTCGAAGGCCTTGCACGTGGGGAGACTGACGCCAGTGTTATGCTCGTACCTCTTGACGGCATGTATCCACAGACTCTCAAGCGGACCGATCATCATATGGGCCTGGAATGGATTGGGCTCGGGCTGGTCCGACGTGGACGGCGACGCACGTCCCGCCCCAGACGCGGACGCGCCAGAACTCGATGATGGACCCGCCGTAGTCAATGGCTCAGGCGGATGGGGCATCTTCCTTGCGAGCGTAGAGGCCGCGGTGGTGGTGAGAGGCAAGGCGAGGATTGAGCGTGCTCAACACCAGTACGACGTCAACAGCATGTCCTCCACGTGTCCTCGGCGATTTCACAGCCCCGCAGAGCATCGCTGGAGATAGGGCGGTCAGTACAGCCGCCATCCCCATGTTCGAGATATGAAGACGGACATCTGACTTGAGAGACTGTTATGAAGAAGCTGCGCACTCTATACGAGCGCCTAAACCGGTTGATTGTATACTGAACAGCAAATGTTTATGGGCGCGATGGGTTCAAGGCGGCCCCAGAGGATCAAATAAATGCATGCATGTGGCGAGCTGTGGGATGACCTTCAGCGGCTGTACGAGCAGAGCGGCCGCGCGATGCGCGTAAGTACCTCGATTTCGCTGACACAGCTTGGAAACTGGGAAGTGTGATCTGACTTTGACCTCGGACCTTTCATGAGCGAAGTAACGGGCTGCCGCAGACCGCGTCCTCGGGAGCCTGCAAAGGATTAGTGCGATTTTCAGTCGGAAATGAAGTAAGGTCTCACCAAATACCTTGAGTGAGGATGTGGGATCAGCGTCGGCGCATCTTGGTGGCTGTTGCGGATGTCGTGGAAAGAGACCTCTTTCCTTCGTCGATCCCTTTCCTGCGCGGACCCCTTTCCTTCGCGGAAGGATGCGCGACCCTCGTCCGGCCAAGGAATACGCTGAGGGTCCCAGTTCGTGAGCTGAACGCCTCCAAGCGCGGAATGAGCTGCTTTGTGAACGTCCGACACTGTAAAAAAATCGCGTACCTCGAATAAGACGAGGATCTAAGCGAGGCACTTCACGGAGGCTTCGCGTAGAGCCTCGTGCATGTTGCTAGCGGCTAAAGGCTTGACGATGCGCAGGTAATCCAAGACGATGTCCCAGGCATTCACGACGATGTTCAAGGACTTCACGACGATGTCCAAGGAGTTCATGACGATATTCAAGGCATTCACGACGATGTCGAAGCCTTCCCCAGCCTTGCTTGACGCCTACGCCATCTTAGTGTACCGAACACATACAGAAAAAAAGATTCTACATACATAATGAGGCCGACGGCCTGGAACTTGACGAACACTTTTACGGGCGAGAACATCACTTTCACGGGCGAGAATACCACTTTTATGGGCGAGAACACCACTGTTACGCGCGAGAACACCGCCCTCACGGGCGACAATGGCTGCAACACACGCGTCAGTCTCACTGCAATGCACGCGTCAGTCTCACTGCAATGCACGCGTCGGTCTCGCCGCCCAGCTGTCCTCTCCGAAGAACTCACCATAGTGACGACCTCCGCGAGCACGCCGCAGAGCGGTAGCCGTATCTTGGATCACATATCCTGACCGCCCTGGGCGGGGAATCGCTGGAAGTCGCCTGCGAGCAAATCTTAGGAAGTCGTCCGCGCGAAACCGCCAGAACTCGCCCGCAAGGCCCTCGATGTAGTACTTGCACATAGCGTGGTCCTCGATGGACTTGCATATAGCGTGGTCCTTGATGGACTTGTCGATAGCGTCGGCCATGTTGAAGATCTAGCGCGGGTCGAAAGTCTAGCTCGTGTCGAATTTGTCGCCAGTCTGACAAGATATCTGTTGCGGTCAGCAAGATAGCCGCTTACGACATCGTCTTCGCGGGAGCAGAGCTGCAAAGGTCCCTGCGGTGAGAGGATACTCGTGCGTGATCAGTTGAGGGGTTCGGCCGGAGACAACGGCAGTCTGAGATTCAAGAGACGAAGGCGTAAATTCTTTCGAAGGACGGAAGATATAACTGCGTATCAACTCAAGTAGCTGAATACCTGCAGAACAAACTGGTTAGCGACGGTACTAAGTAGATGTCCCGACCGACGAGCGCACCTTCACCTGTGAGCGACTGGTCTTCAGCATCGCGTTGGATCTACCAGCTGTGTGACCAGTTTTGTCAGCAGTCACATACCTCGCAATGATAATGAAGCTGGTGTTTCTCCAGCGCGCGCCGGCCGCGTTCCCTCACTCCTGCCGCAATGTCGACGACGACTTGTTCGATTATACACCTAAGATTTCAGAGGTCGAGCAAAGCGAGGAAGAGCTCAGACATGATCTCAGAGCTCATAAATAGTATTGGCAAGGCAGGCGCGCAAGCATGGCGATGACGGTTCGAGACAACACATGATGTTTGTTTGCTTCTGATTGGCGCTTGCTCCGTTTGGCCGATCCCATTGTTTTCGCCTTGTCCTGAACCGTCAAGCGGCTTCACCGTGATTCCGAAGACTTCACCTCAGAATACACCACGTCAAACATCTCTCCTCCTGAAATGCCCCTGCAGTCGTCACAAACGACCCCGGCAGCGGCATCTGCATTGACTATAGGATCGGCCTTGCGAGGATGCTACGACGCGACGGAGGCGCTCGAGTGCACCTCGGCGGCCATGAAGGTCGAGTTGCTGTGGTGCGTGGCTCAGCGCACGACCTCGCGCAATATCATTAACCTGTTTTTTTACAGATCATTCGATGTCGGGCTCGCTGCAGATGAGCAAAGTTGGGGGAGAACCACTAGCAGTCGTGGTCCTCGTACTTTCATCCTTGCGATGCAGACCTGCATACAAGACGGCCGCCAGCATTATCGACAAACACGGTGGATCTATGGCGAGCGGTGCAGCCATTCACTATCCTCCGAGGTCAGTTGCATCATCCGCTTCATCGTGCCGGCTAATACCTCCTGGCCCCGCACTTTTCCTCAACATTGAACATTGGCTGACCCGTCCTCTTCTAGCTTCCTTTGACCCACTTCTGCTCTTCGAGCCATTAAGCGCTTCTCTTTTTCCACCCAGATGGGATGTCGGCGACATCATTGAGGAAGATCAGATGGCTTTGACGTGCGTGCCGGATATGTGCTCCCTTCGCTCCTCCTCACTGTCCTTGCAGCTTGCATGATATCGTCGACGTGCTACATAGGAAGATGCACCGATCGCCAACGCTCCCCACACTGCGCCCAGCGCTGAAGATGCCCGCGCCCCGCGCGATGCCTGACAACCTCGACTCCGGCTTGCCGCCTCGCGCTCTTACCTCGCGGCCATGCACCCGGCTGTCAGCACGTCTACAGCCACACCATCGATGGAACACGCATGGACTTCAGCAACGACATACATACGATTGACCCTCAACACGCCCGCCGGTCACCGGGCACCGCTCGCTTCAACGTACTCACCACGAGCTCCCTCCACATTCTCAACGCACGCCTGCGTTAGTCGGGTGTACACGATACATGTTGGATATGGGCGCGCCTGCAGGCGACTTTCGACCAGCAGCTACCTTCAATCAGTCCCTCACCAAACCCGTCGCCCCCCGCCCTTTTTGTGATCAGCTCCTGTCGCCTTCGAACAGCCACCGTCGCCCTCGAACAGTTGTCGTCGCCCCACGACCAGCCCACATCGCCGTGCAACCAGCCCCTCGTCATCCTCTAAGCCGACTTTACCATTCTCTCGGTCGATTATACGTTCCCGCAGTCGTCCGTCCGCACGACCGTCGAGACGAGGCTGTTCCGTGACGACTCTACCCCGCATCAGGACGAACTACTTAAGATTGCGGAGGGCGCGATGTCGAAGCCGCGGGATAGCACGATGTCGAAGGCTCGGGACAGCACGATGGCTGAGCCTCGGGATAAGTAGCGCGACGCTGAAGGTTCGAGATGAGATGACGTGCAGGCCCTGGGCTGAGATGACCGTGCAGGCCGTGAGATAGCACCATGAGCACCTTTCGGCGACCAGGGCACCGCGCTTTTCGACCCCGGCAACATTCGACCGCGCTTCACGACCTCGGCAACATTCTCTGGTACGGAGCCTATTCTAGCAGAGTACTTGTCTTGCCGTCGAGGTCGCTCGTTCTGTCTTCGTCGTACTCGCGAGTCATGGGCCCTCCTTCCCCTAGTGAGTCCGTCTCCTCCACTGTCCTAGCGAGTCCTGGGCCCTTACTCGCCCTCGCGTGTTGCCCGTCGTTTAGCCATCCCCATCGTGGGCCTCTTTCTCCGCACCGCCCACTCCTTCGCATCTCCCACGCCTTCCGACTCCCCGGGCTTGAGGTTTTCATGTGGCTTGAGGTTTTCGTACGCCTCCACGTCCTGCTTCCTTCCACTGATACGATTCTCCCATTCTGCAGTTCGCTCGAATTCCCCGCTCCGTCACTGACGCATATTCCGTAGACACGTCTCATGACTCTAAAGCGCACTGAGGTGACTGTACGCGGTCACGTCGAGGTGGCTAAGGTTTACGCGGACGCGATGAGGTGCCTACTCAAGTACTTAATGTAAACGCGTCGAGGCGGATATGCTACGTGGATGCGTTGAGCCCTCTAGAGGCTGACGCTTAGGCGCGAGCGGCAAGGTAGACGCAAATACAGGCGGCAGAGGACGAGGACGCTTGCGTGATGTCGATGAACGGGATGTCTGACGGGCGTTGGAGGAGGGCCAAAGAGGTAGCGATGGTCAGGAGTAAGAAAGCATGCTGGCCGGGATGAGGCCGGCGGGTGAATCGACATGGAGCAAAAGGTTTCCCAGAGGCGGCTCAGAGGCAGCTCAAGAGGTATCCTACTGGGAAGATATTACTATTTAAGTGGATTGCTTTGCCTAGAGTCTAGGCCAGGGCTAAGCCCTGTTTCCATGGGAATCACGTTTATAATTACTCTCCTGCGTTTGCTCAGGCCACCATGTCGGCGGCGTTGACACCATTGGCCCCTCCCCGCTCAGGCCTCATCTTCCCCATCGCGCTGTTGTGCTTTGCTGTCGGCATCCAAGTGGTCGAAGAGGTTAAGGTCGAATATCCTCTGTGGGATGCGCCCGCGACCACCGTCCTCCCCATCGTCTACCGCAACCTGGCCACAGTAGCTCTCTCTGCCTCCCTGCTTATCCCGCTGCAGATAGTGTTCTGCTGGACATCCTTTGCCATCGCGCAGCGCATCGCCGCGCTATGGTTCCGATGCATTGGCAGTGCGGTCACTGTCCGCACGGACGACAAAAGCGCAGTCAGCGGCGACAACGCAGTCACCGTCGAGACGAACGTTCGCAATGCGCTCGTACTAGTCAGAGGGCATATCAGGCTACGATACGTCGTCCTGTGGCTCGCGACTCTGCTCGTCTCCGCCGCGTATCTGCTTTGCAAAGACTTCATCTCATGCTTGCACGACGAGCTCGTCTCGTGCCTCCACGAAGAGCTCTTCTCATGCGTGCATGAAGAGTTCCTCTCATGCCTTCACGACGACGGAACCATTACGTTCCCTGACTCGCTGCTTGCGAACCTGCGGAATATGGCGGTCGGGTCGTCCTTCATCTGGCTCGTCATGACGCCTTTATTCGTGATCCAGTTCAACCAAGTGCGCGAGAGTAGCGGCACAGGTATAATACCGGATGCGCGGGGAACGACCCGCGCAGCGAAGCGACGAATGCGAGCAAGCAGGACGTAGAGCCAGTCGATAGGGGTTGGCCCGGGGACGATGAACGAGGGAGGGGCGACGCGCGAGGTAGATGTGTAAATGCAGAGGCACCACGTGAGGATGATGGATGGAGGTTTGCGAGGCCGACGTGGTACGTGGTGGATGTGAGTATGTGGTGGATAAGGAAGGAAGGATTCACGAGGACGATGGTTGAATGCGCTAGGGGAATGGGCTAGGGGTGGGCGACTCACAAGGACGATGCAGGGAGGACTCACGAGAGACCTTGACGTAGGCTAGCTACTTACCTCGACGGAGACTAGCGACCTTGAACGAAAGACGAGCGATATCGAGCGAAAGACGAGCGACATCGAACGAAGGACGAGCGAGTACATCGACCGAAAGACTAGTAGTGACCTCGCGACACGAGACAGGTATCGCCAAATAGGTCACGTATTGCCAGACGTCGAATGACACACGCCCGATCGTTATTGAACTTTCTGCTATATAAGTACGATACAACATCGTGCTGGCTATCTTGACGGTTTTGAGCAGGGAAGAGGCGGCGTACGGCGGATGGCTCGAATCCGAGTCGGAACAATGAGGTTCGTGCTGTGACATGTTTACCAGGGACGTCCGCAGACTTGGCTTCACCCGGCCTCTTGCTCTCCGCCGAACCAAACGGTGAGATCGCAGAAAAGACAACTTATATCAGAGGTAAGCCTTAATGCTCTCGTGAAAGTTGCGGCTTCATCAAGCTCTGGATCTGCATCATTTACGTCGTGCGAAGGCGCCATGACTACTTCGCCCTCGGGCCTCGCGCAGGAGCTCGCCACCATGCAAGCGCTCAGCCACCTAGCAGACAAGATTGTGGGACTACGACCGCTGTCCCCGGGTGAAGATCAGGAGAGCGCGTTCCTATCGCTGCAAGATATCCTTGGAGACCGCAGCAGGCTAGCTTTTTATGCACTCAAGACTGAACCCCCTTCGGACTCGCTCGCGCATCACGGCGAGCTCGTACAGGTCATTGTAGTTTCTATGGGTATTTTCTCCTCCATTACGAATGTATCGCGACACGAGTCGCGCTACTACAGCCTGCAGACACCACTGCGCGCGCTGTGGCCGCATATCATCAAGTGGGCTGCGCTCCTGCACCCGATCGACAACCACGTCATGCAGTACTTCATCCGGTCAGGCCGCAACGTCTCATCGGGGATCCTCCAGGCATACTTCATGATCGTCTCCGACAAAACCCACTCCAAATCCTTTCTTCACGCGAACCCCGCAGTCGTCAAACAAGCTCTCGACCTTTGGATCCACTTTCCGAAGTGCATTAAGCCTGCGAGCTTAGATGGGTCGGTCTCCACCAACTCCACTATCCAGATTGTCAGGCTGCTGCATAGCGCATTTGTCCATCGTGCTGGGCAGCCGACTGCCGAGGACCGCGCGCTCTTCGTCGAAGAACTCATCCGTGTCGCTGGCTCGAAACGCGCGCTGTACCACGCCTTCGCTCAGCAGACCCACTTTCTCACAAGCCTTGACTTCCAGAGAGAGGTGCACCCGACCTTGGCGACGATCTGGGACGATCATTACAACCTGCTCATTAACATGGTCGAGATGCCCGAACTCGCGCGTTCGAAAATCCCGGCTACAACGATTCACTCCGTCGTCTCCGCAGCGAGCAAGTGCCTGACTCGGCGCGAGATGCACTACGGTGTCCTCCCCCGCGCTCCGATTCCTCAACTCCCTCCTTCGCATGGCGAAGAGCAATGCACCGCTCGCCCATGCCGTCGACGCGGGAATATTCGACGTCTTTAGCGAAATGCGAGAAGGGCGCAAACCAGGCGACGATGACCACGTCAGGCTCTTTGCGCGCCTACTCTGCGCGGGAATGTACCACGCGCGCGTCGCCCGCGCGTTCGTCCGACGCCACCCCGACATCATACACGCCCCGGAACCAGGGTCTGCGCCTCTGACCCCGCGAATGGCGCTCTGGAGGGATATTACGCGCGTCTTGAATGACGCCCGGGCGCTCTATTCGACTGCGTATCGACGCAAAAGGTGGCAAACGGTCATGCAGTGCCACAATCCGATGGTGAGTTTCCCGCCGTCCTCTTACCCGACTTTCGCTCACAGTTGCCTTGCATAGGGACCGCATAGCCGGCGCGTGCAGATATGTCCATGCGCAAACGCCTTCTACTGCTCTAGGAGCTGTCAGCGTATGCATCGGTCTGCGCATCTCGACTCGTGCTGCAGCGACAAGGGCCCTTGGGGTCTGCACGGTGTGTTCTCTCCTCGCGACTCACGGGCGTGGAAGTGGGCGGTTGACGCAGTTGTGTAGGCATCCTGTCACTCGCAGACACGCTTTTCATCTGCATCGCCGTACGGTCCTACATCGACCGCAACGCGGCGACCGTCGAGCGCGAATTATCCTCGCTACGCATCAAGCAGGCCCCCAAATGTCCACAGCTCGTCAAGCAGGCCGTCGTTCGGGTGGATATCACGGATGTGCTGCCTGACGCGCGACACGAGGTGGATGTGCGCACGACGTACATGCCCGATGCACCACTGAACGCGTCCGCGTCGGTGGTGGTCGAGGTGGTGCTGCGAGCAGGGAAGACGTCGGCGACGCGCGTTTTGCCTTTCACGATCCGTCTGGAGGAGTTGAAAACTGCTGGGACGGTTTCGAGACTTTCGAAGCCTTCGAGATCTTCAAAACCTTCAAGACCGTCAGCACGATGATGAGTATTTGATCGAGGCTACGACAAATCTACTCTATCGTATCTTTGTACTTACTTTACATATACAGCAGAATAACGACCGAGTGTGCGTCATCCGACATTTGGAAATACCACTTCAGCTCACCGAGTCGGGCACCTCCAGGCTCGCCTGTCTTCCGGACACCTTTAGGCTCGATAACCGCATCGCGGCCTCTCGGGTAAACTTGCCCTGCGAAGCGCTCACTACTACTTTTTTACAAGGTGGAAGTGCCGGCGGCCTAGCCTAACCAATCAAAGCCCAGAAGCAATGTACTCGTCTAAATTCGTTCTCTCTCGCACCTTCCTGCCACTCCCACTTCCTCAGCACGGTGCGGCACGCTGCTCGGCACTGACCTTCTCCTCGTTTCTGGATGTCTCCAAGCATGCACACTGGACCATCTGATGGTCTGAACGCTGCGATGGTTCCAGCTTCAGGACAATTACATGTAGGTTCCATTGTTCGCCTCTATTCTCTCCTGAAGTTACTTAAAGCAGAGCGCACGATGCACGCACCCACGCTGAGCACGCTCGTCCTGATACAGCTCACGCGCACGCCACAGCATCGAGCGAGAGCACGCACTCGATGACGTGGCCCTCCGCCATCGCGTACAACGCCGGGCCCTGGGCACTGAGCTATCCTAGCGACTACACCAGTGGCTTCTTCCTGTCTTACAACAACTTTCCTTACAGTTACGCTTCATACCGTCCCCGCAGCCACTCAATCTTCTCCCCGCGCCGCCGCGCCACAATATCGACCCGGCCTCCCTCCCGTGCCGCCCCCCGCACCATCTTCTTCCTCGCCTCGACCGCATGTTGGGTCCAACGACGACACAATGCCGACCACAAACCGCATGTGCAAATGCCGCATAGGCACAGAAGGTACTTAGTCCGCTTGTCTTCGAGCTCAACGCGGCGCTGTCCGAGGTGACGCGCCTGGACCCACTCGCCGCGCTTCCTAATCGCAGACTCGCATCCCAATCTGGTCGGAAAAGCATCTATTGGGATCGTCCGCTGAGCGAGAAATGGGCGGCGATGCGGCAGTGCGGCAGCGAGGGCACTGCGGCAGCGAAGGCACTGCGGCAGCGAAGGGACGGTTGACCGAAGGCGACCTCGCATGGACCAATGCTCCAATTTTCACGGATAGTACGGCGTGAAGATCGTCGGCGGGCCCGGGAAACCGTGGATTTACTGTTACAACGAACATCAGATCGTGCGGGCGTTGCTTCGCGCAGTGGGATCCCCCGACTGAGGAGGAACCCAGAGTGAGATTGTTATGAATCAATTTCACGCTGTCAGATGCAATTATGTACAGCCCATGCCACGAGGTCAATATCTACTGCTTCAGCGCCTTCAGCTACTGCTCCAGCGCCTCCAGCTACTGCTTCAGCGCCTTCAACAACGCCTCCCCAAGCGGCTTCCCCGACGCCGGATTCTGGCCCGTAATCAACCGCCCATCGACGACCACCTTCGCCTCAAACGGCCCCGCGTTCTCGAACTTCGCCCCGAGCTCCCGGAGCTTGTGCTCCGGCTGGAACGGGATCGCGTCCGTCTTCTGCAACTGCGTCTCCTCGGTGTAGGTGAGGCAGGTCGCGGCGCGGTCCTTGAAGATGGAGGCGCCCTGCGCGCCGGTGACGGGATCAGGCGCGTCGGTGACGCCGACGAGGGCGGCGGGGCCGTGGCAGACGGCGGAGACGATCTTGTTGGAGCGCCAGAACTGGGCGAGAGAAGAATCAGCACGGGCGAGAGACAAATCAGCACGGGCGAGAGAAGAATCAGCACGGGCGAGAGAGAAATCAGCACGCTGGGCGTATTGCGAAGGGCGAAAGGGGAGGGGGTAGAGGTGAGGGTCAAGGATAAATCCGTCTCACGATGCGGAAATTGGATAAATTAAGGGAGGGAAGAATAGCAGGCAAGGCGGCTCCGTACTGTATGGGGGCCGTACTGTATGGGGGTCGTACTGTATGGGGGAAGCTAATAAATACGCAACAATAGTACGCACCGCGTTCGCCAGCTTCACGTTCACCGGGTCCGTTGCGAGGTCGATCACGGGTCCGTGGCCCCCGACGTAGAAGATGGCCGCGTAGTCGGCGGCGTCGACGTCCGAGAGTTTCTTCGCAGAGGCGAGCTTCTGCTTCACGGTCTCGTCCGCGAGGAACTTCTGGCTTTCCTCGTCTTTGAACAGCTGGAGGTGGATGTCGTTAGGACACGGAAGTGGACATCATTAGGACACGGAAGTGGACGTCGTTAGGACACGGAAGTGGACATCGTTAGGACACATGTCTGCCGCATGCACGTCTGATTCATTGTGAACAGGAAATCAAGACGAACCTCGACGCTGGCCGGGTCGACGGGCGGGTTCGGGCCCAGAGGCGCCGCAAAGTCGATGTCGTAGAGCGGGGCAAGGATGTAGTAGGGGTGCGCGGCCTCAGGAAGGTACCAGCCCTGGACAAAGCAGTCAGCGAGCTCATCGGGGTAGCGCAGCGACCCGTCGAGGGTAGTGGAGCGACCCGTCGAGGGTAGCGCAGCAACCCATCGCGGGTAGCGCACGCAGCAGTGTCAGACGTACGCTCTCAGAGCCAGTGAGCGTCTTCGTGACCGACGTGTAGACGAACAGAATCTTGGACATCGTTGCGGATGGGTGAGTTTTCGATGTCGAGGGGGTTAGATGTTGAACGACGAGGGGGAGGTGTCAAGAACAGTAGAACGAAGAAGATGCTGGACGGGAGGTGGGTTTAAATACGGTGGCGAGCGAGAAAGAAACGCTTGACGACAACAGCAGAGTGAGTCATTGGCACTCTGTACTTTATGGCGCACCCAGTTTCGGCTCGTTCATTGGTTGGCCATACCGATTCGGGGGCTCCCGAATCGGATTCGACAGCCAATGAACGAGCCACGATCTGGCATTCGCCCGAATCGGGATGAGAGAGTCGATAGTTGAGCGTTCCACTGCGCTACGGCATCACACATGCAAACGGAGAGTAGCAGCGCCTAGCAGTCGCCGGAGTCACAGAGCATGGTGATGGCGGTCCGAGAGAAAACCGAACATGTCCTTTATTTGTCGCTGTTATTGAAGCGACGTTTGCTCCGTTTGGCAAGTCCCATTGTTCTCACTTGACTTGGTCTGAACTATCGAGCACCTTCATCTCAGAATGCACCACATCTAGGCTTATCTTGCCTCCCGCATACACTCTGCAATTGTCCTGAATGATATTGGCGGCGGCAGTCGCGACGGAAGCGAGATGGGCCTTGCCTCGGTCGACGAAGGCGGTGGCTAGAGAAGCGTCACGTTCTGGAGGAGCGCAAGAACAACAATGCGTTGTCGAGCACGCGAGGGAAGCGTCGAGTATGTACCGCGACGGAACCGAAAAGGGAGGCGCCGCGTCTGCGGTTTTGTGGAGGACACGGCGAGAATAGGTACAGCTTCGAGAATAGGTGCGTACAAGTATCAGTCGCGCCTCAGTTCCAGGAGCTGACGTTCGTTCTACAGAGCGCTAGACACTTCTTATACGAATGAAGGAGGAACCTCACTGCCTAGTGTCCGAATATCATGCACGGGCCGTCCCCTGTTTGCGCGGCGTCGTCGCCGCGTTCACAAACAACGCCCCCACTTCACGATCAACGTCGCTCCTGCGCGCACAGTCAACCTCTTCCGCTCGTTCTCATCCCGTCAGACTCCGGCGTCAACGCGTCACCACCGAGGTCATCGCCTGGGCCTCGTCATCATGCCATCGCCAGAGCGCTCGCTGCCGCGTCCATCACGGCAGTCGCCTCCTCGGCCTCTTCGCAGTCTCCCCTCGTCCTCCTGATGGCGCCATCATGTCCTTTGCCGCGTCTCCTGCATGGCGGGGACAATCGCGCGTCCCGCGCGGCGAAGGGGCCGACGATTGCGTCGACCGCACAACAAGGATGATCGACGCCTTTATTCCAACGTCGGGCGACGTCAATATCCCGTCGGGCGACATTACCTACCATCCCACCGGACGTTGCGAGCCTTGGGGACGGTATTTCTAGTCCGCTGAGTGACCTTGATAGTCCTCCGGCAGTCGACTCCAGCATTCCGCCATCGTTCGATCCCCGTATTCCAGCGCTCTTCGACCTTCGTATCCACGGCATATCCGCGCCTTCAACTTCCGATCCAAGATT
Source organism: Schizophyllum amplum (assembly GCA_007026445.1). Classification (NCBI taxonomy): domain Eukaryota; kingdom Fungi; phylum Basidiomycota; class Agaricomycetes; order Agaricales; family Schizophyllaceae; genus Schizophyllum; species Schizophyllum amplum. The sequence goes on from VDMD01000019.1 coordinate 327,700, forward strand.
CGACCCTCGTATCCTAGCGCCCTTCAACTCCAGCATCCCGCCTTTGTGCTACGTCCACTCCAGCATCCAGCCGGCAGTTAGTTCAATGTCGCCGCGCCCTTCGACGTCGATATCCCAGCGCTCTTTCGACCTCCATCTTCCAACGCTCCTTCGACGTCCGTATCCCAGCGATCTTTCGACCTCCGTATTCGATCAGGCCTGTCATCGGAGCTTTGTCGCCTTCGGAATTGAGGGCCAGGTCGACGATGCGAGGGTCGCTCGAGGAGAACGTTCGCGAGTCGAGCTGATGACACGAGGGAATTCCGACGAAGCGAGGCAGTCAGGCGATGCAAGGGCAATTCGGCGATGCGAGGCCTGTTCGGCGATGCGAGGGCAGCTCGACGATACGAGACAGGTTTGGCGACGCGAGGGCAGCTCGACGATACGAGACAGGTTTGGCGACGCGAGGGCAGCTCGATGATACGAGACAGGTTCGGCGACGCGAGGGCAGCTCTACGATACGAGGGCAGCTCTACGATACGAGGGCAGTCCGACGACGCTAGACAATTGATGATGCGAGGCCGTTTCGCAATACGAGCAGGTGTATCGCGCAGACACTTCGACGATCCATCATGCGAAGAGGAATACTGCGCGGTCGAGGAGAAGCACTCGAAGACGAGCACTGTGCGGTGAAGGAGGAGCACTGCGCGGTCAATGAAAAGCACCACGCGGTCCAGGAGGAGCATTGCGCGATCCAGGAGGAGCACTGTGCGGTCGAGGAGGAGCACTGCGCGGTCGAGGAGGAGCACTGCACTGTCCAAGATGAGCACTGCGCGGTCCAGGAGGAGCACTGCGCGGTAGCGGAGAGGCCAGCTCGGCTATGCGAGGGGTGTTCAACGATGCGACCAGGGTGTTCAACGATGCGACCAGGGTGTTCAACGGTGCGACCAGGGTGTTCAACGGTGCGACCAGGGTGTTCAACGGTGCGACCAGGGTGTTCAACGATACCACCAGGAGCACCGATCGGCCCGGAGAAACACGAACATGACCATCGCGTCCGCGAATACGGGCAGTCGCTTCGCATACGGGCAGTCGTCTCGCATACGGGCAGTCGTCTCGCATACGGGCAGTCGTCTCGCATACGGGCAGTCGTCCCGTCGCATACTGGCAGTCGTCCCGCAGCATACTGGCAGTCGTCCCGCAGCATACGGGCAGTCGTCCCGCAGCATACTGGCAGTCGTCCCGCAGCATACGGGCAGTCGTCCCGTAGCATACGGGCAGTCGTCCCGTAGCATACGGGCAGTCGTGCCGTAGCATACTGGCAGTCGTCCCGTCGCATACGGGTAGTCGTCCCGTAGCATACGGGCAGTCATCCCGTAGCACACGGGCAGTCGTCCCGTTGCATACTGGCAGTCGTCCCGTCGCATACGGGCAGTCGTCCCGTAGCATACGGGCAGTCGTCCCGTGCGCTCTGTGCCAGACGTGAGCTGCTTCGTCGTCGGCATGCGCAGGCGACCAGCGTCCTGCGTATACGCGACAACTACAGTAGCTTACCCATTAGCGAAACAGAAAAATTAATCTGCCAGTTCTCCTGGCCGGATTTACGTTTTCGCTCCCAAAAAGTTGATAGCTGTATTCTAGATGCTTGAAAGTACTGTCCTGAATATTTTCAAGCGGAACGAGCGACGGTAGGGACCTTGGTGCGAGGGTCAAGTAGAGGGCGGGTAAAGCCGACATACCCCTCAACGAAACATCCGGGCCGACGTACCGGCGAGGCGGCATTCGATGCGTCGCAGACGCTCCCGTCGTCTCTCTGAACCTCGTATACACATATAGAAACACCTAAGATGCTGTCTTGGAGCAGCTATAGCACTTAGAAATGCTTTATGTGCGGACGTCATGTCCCTTGCTACCAACATCATCGTGTCCCGCTCTCCTCGCGCCACTGAGCGGGTCACTCTAGACCAACAGACACCAAACTTCGCAGGTAGGTATATCCCAATGGCTTATGCATCTTCCCATTTTTTCAGATTTTTTGAGCAAGATCTACGAGGGCGGCGCGTGTCCGAAGCCCACGTTTCGGTGGGGGGTCATGTTTCGTTGGGGGGTTTGATACTGTATCGCGTGTATGGATGACGGCTATCGGGTGTTTGGACGACGGCTATTGGGTGTACGGACGACAACCACCGCGCGTATGGGCATCGCTTGTCGGGCGTATGGACATCGATTGTAGACCACGAGTCACGACTTCTGAACGTTGATCGAGCGTATGAACGACGATCCTTGAGCGTATGAACGACGATATTTGAGCGTATGAACGACGGACTCAGGTACAACTGGCAGCCGTATGGGCGACGCCGCGTATGGGTAAAGTTCTTACATATATTCTATTTGGCGGCCGCCTCGTACGTATCGAACGACGAGGTGCCGGCATCGAAGGACGAGCTCCCGAGGTGCAAGCATCGAAGGACGACCACCGGGGTGCAAGCATCGGACGAGCTCTGGAGGTGCAAGCATCGAACGACGAGCCCTTCGGACCACGCGGACGATCATCAGAGAGTGCAGGCGACGGGCGCAGCTCAGCGCTCACTGTACTGTTGCATGTCGGTGAGCGGATCCTCTTCATCAAAACGTGCGCTCCTTTTTGGCTGACGTTCGTTCGCGAAGGAGGTCGTATCTTTCTGAAGAAGCTCGATAGATGCGCGTGAAGAAGCTCGACGAGCGCACAACGAGCGTGCGCCTGCCGACTGTGCAAGAGGAGAAGGGGCTGACCTTGAGAAGAGAAGATCGTCGAGCCTGGAATCGAGGAGGGAAGTGTCGTCGGATAGGCGATCGAAGTTACGTGCGTGCTAGCGACTATCTCGGCGTTGCCTTTCCTGACCGCTCCGTACAGAGTCTCACACTATCATTGACACCCTCATAACAAGTTTCAATAACCTCCCTACCCACATCTCCGACCCTCAAACTCGGCCGGCGACCTCAGCGTCTTATGGCTGCCCATGAAGAACATCATCCAGAACCTCGTCCATCGCCCACATCCTTGCTCTCTCATATACAGAAGCTCCCCTCGCACTACCTCCAACATATCGTACCATCATATCCCTCCTGAGGTCGCCCCGGCCTTGACAACTTGACGAAGTACGCGAGCTCTCAAGGACGTCACGTGACTTCTCCGATTCCCGGTGTTCGAAAATCAAGATTCCTCTCGACTTGCCCGATTGAATCGCCCGAGATTCGAAACAGAACCCTGTCTTGTGCTAGAGCGCAGCTCCTCTGATGCTGACGCTCGATGTCGAGGCGACCCCACGGCTGGCCGATATTGACCGTTATCCGCCGACTTCGACTTCTGTCCGCGAGAATTGACTATTGATTGCCGATCACCCTCTACCGTCCTGCACGAAGGGGCTCGTGCATGACCTAGGCCAGGCGCTCGCGTTGAATCTTCCATTATGGGCTCGCGTCAAGCGCTTGCTCGTATCTGCGTTCTCTCTCTGTGCTCCCCGACGCCTCGTCGAGCGCTGTGCAAGCGCAAGGATGATGGTGTCGCGGGCTGAATCCATGGCGACGAGCTGTGCTTGGAGCAATTTCGACGAGTCATGCTTGAGGCGATGTCGACGAACCATGCGCAGGGTGACGTCGAAGAGTCGCAAGTGCGAAGCCTACGGAGGACAATGCGGGCGGGCTACGAAGCTGGACGGAGTCGCGCGACCGCTGATTTGGCAAGCTGGGCGCGCGCCCTACGGGTCGCCATACAGGGCGCAGGCGTAGACGTGATGCGATGATGGACACGACGCAGGCGACGCGCTGTCGCGGACGCTGACCATGGCTACTCCTTAAGACGTCGATCGGTTGGGGAGCGATTAATCAGCTCTGGTCCACGGCTCGCGCTCAACACTTTGAACGGTTGTCGCATATGCTTCCGTCGCCGGTAACGAAGAGATTTACTGTCGCTCTCTTCGGCTGCTACAGCGTACCTATCTTGTGGCTATTTCGCCGTCGCCGCTGCTCTACCGAATCATCTACCCGAACATAGTACGGTAGGTGTACTCACGTCATACTTTTTTGACCACGGCAGCTACTGCCGAAGACTGCAAGCGTCTCTGATGCCTCCTGCTGGAGTCGATACGCATCCGCATTACAAAGGTGGGCATACGATCGCTGGTCTCTCTGCGAAGCACTCAATCAATCCAACAGAGGTCAGAACGGTAGAGGGGAGTCGTCGGAGTTGCCGGCCGTGTTACATACTTCTGCAATACATTGCTGGCGCTGTGTCCATGTCCAACTCGCATCCATCGTGTGCCCAAAGCCTGTCCGTCCTCTACCCGAGTCGTCGCCGTTGCGATATGTCTCGTCCGTTGGGCGCCCTACTCGCTCGGCTTCTGCCCCAATATCGTCCGCGTGGTCCGTGCAGCCCTGCTGTCCGACACCTGTCCCGCATGGTTATCACTGTCAGTGAATGACGGCGGGCGATAACATGGTTTTCACTTGCTCATTGGTCCACTATTCCCCGACTCGCGATATCTTTACGCTTGGCCGTCGCCTGCCTCCGCCGTGTCCTGCCTCTCTTCTCCAACAGCGAGATTGCCGCCCGGGGCTGTACCGTCAGACGCTTGCGTGATCGAGCGCGTTATTGGCTGGCGTAGGAGAGCAAATGCTTGCTCCAGGTCACGGCGCTCCCAGGAGTACATGACTGATTTCATCTTGTCTTCCGCGAGGTCGAGTGGTGATTTGCCACAGTCGTCGCGAACATCTCGGTCTGCGCCTGCAGCGAGAAGCACATTGAGCAGACGCACGAGGTCCTGCCAACCCGTGGTTTGGGAAAGGCGCTGATGTACAAGAAAACGAAGAATGGCGTGAATGGTATAGTGCAGAGGGGTCTTGCCAACGTCGTCACGGCTGTTCACGTCTGCCCCAGCCTTGAGAAGAAGACGAATGGTTCCGTTGATAAGAGCTGCATCGAGCCTGAAGAAAATTCGGCCCTGGACTCCGTTTTGGATGACATGGTGCAGAGGCGTCATGTCGCTGTCGTCACGAGTATTCACGTCTGCTCCAGCCTCGAGAAGAAGACGAGTAATTCCGTCGATCCGAACATGGTAGGGGGGGAATGTGAGCCAGGATAGTGCAGTCCTGCCCACCCTGTCGCGGATGTTGACATCTGCGCCTGCGTCGAGCAGCAACCGGGTCATGTCCTTCCTGCAGTGAGTAGCGGCGAGGTGTAGTGGAGCGCGGCCATCGGCGTCGTGGATGTTGATAGCTGCACCGGCGCGGAGAAGCAGAGCAAGAACATCTGTTGAGGAATGACTCACGGCCCGGCCGAGGAGAGTGTCAATGGCGTTGTCGGCAATGTTCATATCCGCGCCTGCCGCGATAAGAAGACGTACAGTATCAGTATCGCAGCTATCCACAGCTGACCAGAGAGCAGTTTTCCCTTGCTCGTCGCGGATATTCGTACTCGCACCCGCTGTAAGAAGGGCAATGACAACGCCGTTTGCCCTTCTTCGTACAGCTTCATGAAGAGCGGTCCCTCCGCCTTTGTCGCGATCGTTGGCATCTACACCGATGTCAATGAGAGCCCGGATGATCCCATCAACATCATCTCCGTCGCAGTATTTTATGGCAATGTGCAGAGGTCTCCAACCCTCTGTCTGGCAGGCCTTTACATCCGCCTTCAGGTGATCATACAGCCGGATAACGCGAGCATAGCCATGTTGGACGGCGATGTGGATAGGACACCTGCTCCAGAAATACCGTGAGTCGTAGTCACCACACTGTTGTACTCTTTTGTTAAGTGTCAGGAAGTCGATGAGGTCTTGTTCCAGGTCCTGCTGTCGCCGAAGGCCCTCGTCTGCATATGTCATCCAATTCCTGGCGACATGGACATGCAGAGGGTAGCCAGGGTTCTTCCTCCGCCAAGGGGTGTCGACGCCGACGTGCGTGAGGTATGCGAGGCACATGCGGGTCATGTCACAGTACGCGCGATGAGCATCGATGTGGAAAGGCGACGTGGTGGGGAGCTTGAGGAGGTGGTCCCGTACTGACGCATGGGCAAGACGGACACAGTCACCGTCGTAGGAGACAAAGGTCGAGCTTATGACACACATAATATCGTCCGTAGAACGTGCGCGTAGTTTGGGGTTATATACTGGCATAGTTTGCGACTTCGGGTGACTGAACGCCAGTAGCTCCGAAAATTCGGCCTTTGAAAGGGGCCAGTGGGCGAAGACAAGCCAGGCAAGCAGCCTGAGCACGACCTCGCACCGCGCCTTGGGTATCCTCGAGAGCGCCTGGTCGTAGAAGTCGCCCAGCGTTTGCGACAAATTCTCCAGCGCACCGCAGATGAAAGCCGGTAATCCTGCCACAGGGGCGAGCTCCCTGACCTGTAGCGACGCCCAGCGAAAACTGCAGGAGAATGAATATGAGATGGAGGAACCCAAAGGCTGTTGATCGCGTACTTTCCTGCTGCACCATCACAGAGCTTCTGCTGTACCAGTTCCGCATAGTCGGCGCTCATATGCGCCAACACGCCAGCACTTCCCACGGCACAGTGCAAAAAGGTCTCGATATCGCGCGTGATGAGCTCCGTACTCATGTGGACTTCCGCATCGGAAAGACGTACGAGTTCCATGCGAAGATGCACCTCAGTACGACTAGAGACAAGAAGCGCGATATTGGAGTACGCGCGTAGCGCCCTCAGGAAAGGTATGAGATCTTCGATGTTGGCCTCGTCGAGCGCATCGAGGACGACGAACAGGCGTGCTGAACGGCGAATGAGCCGCCACAGATGATGCTGCATCTTCTCGAGTGACGGCTGGGTGTGTCCGTCCATTTGCTGGTTGCGGACCTCGAGCAACTCTTTACGAGCATCATCGCGGTGGTACGCAAGCTGACAGAGCAAGGACGATAGCAGCGCTCGCATGTCTTGACTTTGCGCCCCGTTCGTCAGGTCGAATAGATGGGTAAGGGTTATGCAACTGCCACTCGAGGAAGCACAGTGCGCCTGCAGCTCGCGTATGATGGCGGCCCTACAGAAATCTGAGAGGTGTTGGGTTGGCCAAGCAGACATGCAATATACTCACATCAAAGTACTCTTGCCAGATCCGGCTAGGGCCATGTCATTACAATGCCCGCGCATGTCCCATTGCCCTCACCTTGGCCGTGCAGCCAGAGAACACGCACATCGCCTGATATGAAAGAGCCAAAGGTATTGCCGTCGAGGAACCAGGAGCCGGTGCCAGGGACCCGAGAAAACATGACACTATTCAGTTTGACCGAACAATCTGGATATCGAAGCCATCGGCAGATCTTGTCTACATCGCCGCTCTCTTTTTTTCCAAACGGTCAGTCAGGCAAAGAATGCACGTTATCTGGGCGGAGGAACTGACTCTTTTCCTTCATCGTCTCATCACTCATATGGAGAAGCGTGGCCTGTATACTCTCCAAGATGGTTCGACTGGTTGTGAGCTCCACCGACGAAGTTATCGTTTGGCAGAGCAGCGCTGAAGTTGATTAGCACGCGCGTCAGAGGGGGTAGCACAAATACGGCCTCACTATGAGTCTCTCGTGCGATGTCTGCTATCTGCGTGATACACATTCGCGTGAATTCCTGATATTTATCCTGCCCTGAAGCGGGGTCAATGAGGAAGATAGGTAATGAATAGAGAAGGAGCGAACAGTCGCAACTGTTCTCGAGCATCAACAGTGTTTTGTTGACCACATGGAGCGTCACGGCGGACACCGTCCGGTGATGTTGCGTGGCAAGCCGTCCAAGCTCGTCGAGCGCTGACGGGACATCCTTAGACTGACAAAGCTTCTTCAGCCAGATCTCTATCATTGGAAGTCAGCCGTGCTTTCGACTGCTCGACACAATCGCTCACTGAGGCGGTTGTTCTTCTGCAAGTTCGTGATCACCCCAAGAACGACAAGAATTTGCCCCAGCAACTTCACCGAGGCCTCCTTTAGTGCGTCGTGCATATCGACAGCGGCGATAGGCTTGATGATGCGGAGGTGATGTTCCATGGTGTCGAACGCGTCCACAACGGCGTCGAGGTCCTCGCTGACTTTCCTTGACGCCTGAGCCAATGTGAGTCGATTTCTTAGTTCTCAAGAGGTAAAATTCACCTGAATAATCACGCCGATGGCCGCAAAGACCGCCTTCACAGGTGAGTACGGCTGCAGCGCATGCGTTAGCCCTGTCGCTCAGCCGTCCTCCGCCAAACACGCGCCATAGTGACCGCCTCCCCGAAAACGCCACAGAGTGTTTGCACGACCGCAGCGATCGGCTTGATTTTGGACCGTAATTCCTGCGGGCCGTCCGCGCGGTAGTTCTTGAATGCAGACTCATGCTGTTCGATGTGCTTGTTGATGGCGCCCTCGGAGTCGAGGACCTTGCAGGCGGCGAGATCGAGGCCAGTGGTCTTCTCGTACCTCTCCACTGCCTCCTTCCATAGGCGTGCGAGAGTATGGGCTGGCGCCTGAGTTGGAGCCGACGTGGAGCTGGACGTCGGCGCGCCAGGGATTGACGGCGTCGAGGAGTTTGGAGGATCGGACATCGCCGTCGCAAAAGTAGAGGTTACTGTGGTGGTGAGAGTCAAGAAGAGGATCGTGTCCGCTCAACAGCATAACGTCAACAGCATGTCCACAGCACGTCCTCGGCGATTCCACAGCTCCGCAGACCATCCTGGCGATAGTGCGGTCAGTACGGCTGTCATACTCATAATCAAGATATGAAGAAGCTGCGTACCTATATGGGCGCCTAAATCTGTTGGCTCAGAACAGCAATGCTAAGTATACGGGCACGATGAGATCGAAGAGGCGCCCAAGGACTGCATAAGTCTTCGGAAGCAAGGTATCCAGACGTAACGAGAGAGCGATGTCCCCGGGCACTTGTTATGGACATTGTCTAATTCTAGCCCATACCGTTGGATGATGTACGCGCGATAGATTGCGGACTGAACGGGCAAGCAACGTAGTTCGTTGCAGGAGGTGTCCAGCTACTTGTATATACTAGCATGCGGATTGCGATCTGCGGAGGTGGTTATCAACGGCTGTACGAGCAGGGCGGTGCGCGTTTAATACCTCGATCTTGTCGACGCAGCTCGGCATCCAGAAAACGCGAGACTCCAGCAATTGATCATCGAGCTTCTCATACGCATAGTAGAAACTGTAAGCCGAAACGCGCGCGAAAGCCCTGGTGTGCCTGTCGAGGATGAGTATGCTGTTCAGCCGAAGATGCGGATGGTGTTCAGCCGAAGATGTTGGTGAGGTCTAGCCACAAATCGTAGATAAAGACAGTGGATCAAAGTGGACTGAAAAAGCACGCTGTGGTAATTACCGTGAGCCTCGCGGGGAGACCGTGTCCCTCTTTCATAAGGATGCGCGGGCTCCTCGTCCTGTTAGTATGACAGACAAATGTGCGCGTTGGCGAGATCAACACCTCTGTGCGCGGCGTAAGCGCCTGCCGCGCCTGCGCATTGCATCCTAGTACACCGTGAGCGCGCATTAGTTCGGGGGATCCACGACACGACTAATTTAGGCAGCACCTTTTTTCGTCGCCATATGAGGCCTTGAGGGATCCTTCACGAGCTTTTATTCGACGCTTACCGTGCGCTCGAAGACGCACGCGATACGTGCTCAATATGCGTCGCCGCAGGGGTCTGTGCTGGGTTCACACTCATGGCGCTTCATTCGCACGCCAACTTACATGACGGTTTGTTCGTGATTGATTTCTTCCTCCTCCACGCGACCTCTCTTCAGTGATGGTCTCCCGGTACGTCTGCAAGCATCTGAGCCCCGATCCTCGAATCGTTGTGGGCATCGCGCCTTCCTTCTCAGCATTGTCGAGTGCGCATCTAGACGAGTATTGCATCTGCCGCAATTAGAAGAGGCAGAGACTATAGGTTCGAAAACAGAGGGTGATAGACAAGAATGAGTTTGACATTGGGTCGGATAAGAAGTTCACTCCAGGACGAACCAGTAAGGTGCTCAGAATGTTCAGGCAGCTTTGTTCGTATGTTAGGAGTGCAAAGACGCAGTTTCACGCGCATATACGCTGGCAAAAGAGGTGAGGAATCGATTTTGCTGCTGTTTGCTCATGACCACCGGAAGCCAGATGGCAGAATCGGGGCCCGGCCCGGCCATTGTACTCTCTTACCCCTTTGGTATACTTGTTTGTTCGTCAGTGTCTGCCGCCATCGTCGCCAACGCCAGAGCCAACGTCTCGCATTGCACCGCTTGCCATCTACCAGATCTTTGTTCAATACCCTTGGAGTGCCTACCCACTACCTGAAAACCTCGAACAACCGACGAGAGACTGAATGACACGCGCGAAAGACGCCGCACCTAGGTCGAAGTACTGCGGAGTACTGCAGGAGAGCACGACTGCAGCATGAAAGGAGAAAGATATGTCGCTTATTTTCTTGGGTGATGACCGTCTGTTTGTGGGTGCTTAAGTCTCTGACTCTCTGCCAACGCTGATCGTCCTCTGACAGCCCAGCGTCTACATCGTTTCCCTCGAGGGGTTCCTCATCAGGGCATGGCGCGAAAGTCTGCAGCCGGGCGTGCATGCTCTGCAGGTGCGTGCTGCCACCAAGCAGGGTCATGTCCAACTGACAGGTCGCATAGGTCGCGCCTTCGCCTTGTTTCGATCAGCGAGATTCACCGCCAGCGGGTCCCGCACAAATCCCAGAATCGCGCCCCACTCTCTTCCCTCCATGAAGAACGAGAATGGACGCGAAGACCCCGCCCACGTCATCTACACCCTCGCCAACGTCATCTGCACCCTCGCCCACGTCGCCTGCAACTGGTACCATCCCTCGCATGCTGGCCGGCGACATCTTTCGCCCTAAACGGTGTTCCTCGGCGATCCCGCAACTGCCTCGACGGTCCCGCATCTGCCCGGTCTCGGGCTCAGCGACATACGATCTGGACGACCTCTGGCACCCCGACGCACTGAGCAGACAAGACGCACATCAAGTCCGCAGGCTATCGTGCCATGGGAGACCTTTGGGGAGACCTGTGGGAGATCGTCGCCGGTACGCCGTGTTCGCAATGGCGTATCCTTGGTCTCATACATTCCTTCCTTCAGTATGCGAACCATGATCACTGCAGCGCGCTCAGAGTAGGGAGCTTGAAGAGCATCCCGCGCGATGGTCAAATTCGCATCATCTTGAGTCCCATCGTGCGTCTCGCTATTCTTGCTCATATATGCGTGCTAAATTATCCTCCACATAGTTCCCTATACTACGCATGTCCACACAATACAAAAATGCTCCTCCCGCCTCAAAAACGTTGGGAATCCGAAGTCGCTCTCGAGGCCATTCTCTTCACCCATTGCCCTTGCTCCACGCTCTAGTACAAGGCTTTTGTCTACCATCCTCGTACACGCCTTGGCCCATGCTCGTACAAGCGTCATCCGGCAACCGTCGCAGCTCCACTCGTCATTCGGGTACCCCTTGAACCCTTTCTACCTCTATCGTGGCCCATATCCGTCGAGTGTCGCATCCACGGGACGAAGTACTTACCACCTCGCATACTTGGCCTAGTGAATGCGGCTCATGTACACCCTCACCAACAAGGACCGTCGGCCATGCACTATGCTTTGGCCGAGCAAACGACGGACGACTTCGGTCGAGCGCTTGGGTGTACCTGGGCTCGAGGGCGGAGAAGCACGCGCGACATGCTTGTCGGGCTGTCACCGGTTCCTAGTGATCTTCCATGGCACAGTAGGCACGTAGCGTCGTGCGAGATTACGACGAGACTATCCTGTGCGGTGTATATGAGTCGTCGCTTCGAGGTAAGCGCATGACCTGCTCGTCTCCGCTCGAAAGGTCTGACAAGATATCAGGAATCCATCTTCACCCTCCGCTTCACCACTCTGTCGTCCTCAGGGTCCCCCTCCTCGTGATTCTCGTTTTCGAGGCCACCCTCCTGGATGTCTTCGACGAGGACTGAGCTATCCGAATCGGACCGTCAAGCCAACGTGCAGGCACGCGTGCAGAACCAGCTCAGCACTTCTGCAGCTTCTGACAGAGCACTAACAGTCAACCAGCCGCGGAGGCGCCGTGCCGACTCAGCAGTCGCGCGAATGTTGCGAGGATACCACGACGACTCGCTTCTGGTCGCCGCCCGCTGTCTTCCTCGTGCCGGGGTTCGTTCGCATCGGCCTTCGTGCAATCTGTGTTTTTCGAGTCTGCGAACTCATGTCATGTCAGAGAGATGGACGACACTGAACGTCGCGAGCTGCTCCAGCTCGACAGACGCCCACTCTCCCCTCAGAAGGACGTCGGTCGCGGACGCAGGGGAAGATCCCAATGGTCGCGTGGCACTCGGATCAAGCCCTTCAGGCACACAAACTTTTTTACTTCCTCCGAAAATTCCTCTCCCCGCCTCGCCCCCCTCAGCCTCGCTCTCTACTCTCTGTATACTGCCTGTCTCCAATCGACACAACGCAGCCTCGGAAACTCGACAAAAAATCTCAGAAATCCGAACGACAGGATTGCACCGGACTTCGGCCCGTACCGAGGGTGGCCTTGGCGCGCGCCGATCAGTTGCTCGGGTGACCCTGCCCTGGTCTCGACCGCCACAAGGCGCCGTCCCATATATATACCCGGCAATCGTGCGCGCCCGCAAACTTATAAGCCCTGCATCCCGTCGCTATCAGGCCCACCCTGCCTTTTCCCCCTCTCCACCGCCCGGCGCACCCCCACCCGCAACGACCATGTCCTCCCCGATAACAGCGAGTCTTGCGATGGACAAGAAGACCGGCGTCCCCCTGGACAGCAGAAGCCTCGAACCGAGGCCTGCATCTACGACGGCGACGCAGGAGCTCACCCACGTCGCGCGCGAGTTCGCGATTGTCGTCCTCGTTGCATACGCCATCCTCAGCGCGCTGCTCCCCTTCATCGCACACGTGCTGGCGCCATCGCCACCTGTGTTCGGTATCCCTAGCGCGCCGGCCTACACGATCAACGTCACGCGCATTGGCCTCCTGTACGTCGTGTTTATCTGCACGGCGGCCGTGTTCGCGATCTACGGCGTGGCGGTCGCGGTGTACGTCGTTGCGCGGAGATACTGGAGGAAGCCTGCGCCGCTCGATCTGGAGAAGGGGTTGGAGGAGATGCGTATGGCCAGGCCGCAGAGTGGCAGGATTGCGTTGTGATTCGTGCGTCGAAGCCCGCTAGCGAGGCCCGCTGGCGATGTGTGTCCGCCGATCACTTCATCGACATCCCTCGTTCCGCCTAAACCTCATACCCGCACATATAGAGCGTGTCCGGAGCACCGCTGCTCGCACGTTCTGCCACGCCCCATCCATCTACTATTCCGGGCGGTCTCGACTCCCTTCTTCATCCGTCATCAACCACCACCATCCATTATCACTCGTCGACTACTCGCGACGCACACTCCTTCGACCTACGTCGTCCAGTGCCCCAGCTGGAGTATCCTCTGAACCTCGCATACAGTCGAAACTCTCATAATGGATAGTGTCTGAGCCGCCAGAAATTTATTCATTATGAGAGATTATTCATTCCCGCATTGTCACATCCCCGTGACAGGTTGCCCGTGCGCGTGACAACACGCTACGAAATGTAACGCTGTGAGTCATGCCATTGTTCTCGATGTCGGCCCGGTCACTAACCCCCTTTCGATGTATCACTGGGTCACCCGAAGCATCAGACAATGAATCTTCATTGTGAAGGGAGCTGTATATATCATCAGTGACCTCAATTGAGTATGCATTGATGGCACAATCCCTGCCAAATGGGCCCGTCGAAATGAATAATGCTTCTACAGGCCTATCCATTATTCATTATTCATGCATCACTAATTTCCCCGCATACAAGAGGGGGTGCCGCTCGTTTTTGCCCAGATCCTATCCATTATGAGAAATATGCATTCTGAGAGTATCCATTACGAGAGTTTCGACTGTACTTACCTCCCTCGCTCTCTCACCGCCTTTCACGCTCTCTGTCTCGGGATTCGCGCCGACTCGCGCTGTAGTTATATGGGACTTAGCCTACACATCGTCCGGAGTACGGTACAGACTCCTTGTAATTTTATAAGGGTATATGGAGATCATCAGTCTTTCGTCGACGGCAGTCGGGCGGTCTTTTCAGAACGCTCATCATCACCGACCAGTGAGCTTCGTTCGTGTGGCGCATGCGTCAGAATACGACAGATATGGAAAGGGATTTATACAGACAAGCTACGACCTGGTTACGACAAGAGAACAGGACAAGAAAGGGATATCAGAATTGTATGCCGGTGTTTACTTCTGTTGAAGACAGAGTGGACCTACGTGACCAAACAAATACAAGCCGCAAATTACGATCATTTTTGTATCAGCAGACCGGAGCCCCGGCCGTTGGCGAACTATTCAGGGGGACTCTTGCAGCTGGTACGAAGATGCTCGACAGCAATGCAAGCGCACCGAGAAGCATGTGGAGTCGGGCGAGGAGAGCAAAGACCCAACAAAGACCAGTGGGTAGTACGCCTTGCTGTTCGCCGATTGCTTTGAAGAAAATTGAGGCGTTCAGCGGGCATGCAATTGACCCGGTTTGTCAGAGGAAAAGCCGAAAGAGGTCTTGGAAGTGAAGTTGTGCCGCCAAGCCCCGCCGCCGGATATGGAAATCGGATTGGAAACATGGACGGCGGGACCCCCTTGCAAATACACTATAACACGCTCAACGCGTTGCGATGCACCCGCGAGATGCTCAGGAGACTCGGGAGGAATTACTGGGCCAGCATCGATGCACGTCATCTGTGTAATAGTACTAAGTTAGCTAGCTAGATATGTTGCGATACAGAACGTCTACATGTTACAGTACGCCTAGGCTGCAGGCAATAGTCGACCGAGCCACCACCCGGTTCAAATGTGTGCGATACACTGCCAGACTATCTACGCGAGCTACGAACATCCCATCAAGACCACCACCCCATGCGAGTATAATCGCGGCGGGCTGCGCGGCCGAAGCGCACGAGCGAGCGGTCCCAGTCAGACCTGCGTCCCTCCTCTGCATCGCAATGAAAGCTCGTGTATCAACAAAGCATTCCAGGACACCCGAGCAGTTGCGAAAGCTCAAGTATCCCGAGTCCTGCGATTCTCACCACGCCATCACCCCACCCGCAAGCAGCGCCGCAGCCACCGCGACCAGATTGACCGAGACCACGATTCCGGCGTTGCTGTCGCCAGCCCCGTTGTCGCCCGTCGGTGTCGCGGTTGAGCTCGCCAGCGCGACGCCGTCCTCGTTCGTCTCAAAGGCGCTCATGGTGCCCGTTGGCGCAGCCTCGATAGTAGCTGTACACAAGGGTTAGCATACGTCGTGTGCACATAGAAACCAAAATTGCGCAAAGAAATCAGGGCAACGCGTGGAAAGCAAGACTGCGGCGCGTAGAAAGCAGAACTGCACGCAGGCGCCGAGACTCACAATAGAGATCCCCGCTAGCCGAAGCTGCTGCGAACGCGGCGCGGTACAGGTCGGCTGCGTCGTCTGGAACTGTAGAGAGCAGCCCGACACGTGGTGCGTCGCGCGACGGATACGCCAGGTCGCCGAAGTGGTACGCGGACAGGACGCTGTGTATACGGGTCAGTAATGATGCGTCTCACAATCCACACTTCTCGGCAACACCACCAAAAGCCAAATTTTCATCACAGAAGAAAGGGTGCGACTGACCTCTTGAGGAACGGGATGCCCAAGCTCCAGCTATACAGGTACCCCTCGCCGATGGTCGGGGTGTCCGTAGCGGCGACGACAACCGCGCACTCGTTAGTCGAGCCTTCGTACGCCTGCGCGACGAAGTCCCGCGGGTCTACTGCGAAGCGCTTGCCTCCGAACTCAAACTCTAGCGTGTGCGGCTCCCCGCAGGAGATGGTGTCACCGCCGAGCTTGTCTATGATCGTCTGCACGACGTCCGCAGGGCCACGCAGGAGCGAGTTGCCCGTATCGAGCAGCGCAGACGGCGCGATGGTGCTGTTCGCGAGCGTGGACTGCGGAAGCTGCTCGCCGTCGAGGTAGACGGCGTCCAGGAAGACCTCCCACGTGAACGGGTACTCCTCGTCGGGCGAGTTGCTGGGCGGGCTCAGGCCGCCCTGCTCGGCAGCGTACGTGCGCAGGGGCAGCCAGGTGAGGCTGTCGTTGCTCACTCCGGAGGGAAGCTCGCCAAGGGAGAGCATGCCCACGGAGCCGCCGTGGTCGATAGTATCGCGCTGGAGAGTGACAGCGAACATCGGGTCTGCGAGCATCTCGTTGGCTACCAGACGCGCCACGAATGGACCCTGCGAGTCGTACGACGCGATGACCGAGTCCGTGAGGGCTGAAGACTGCCGGCGGTCGACGTTTCCGCTGTTCGCCGCGTTCACGAAGACGGTGCGCCAGATGGCGCTGTTGATGGGGAAGCCGAGGCCGAATATGCCGGACGAGTCGGTGACGACGACGGAAGTGTTCGTGCTGTTGATGGCGGCGAAGTACTGATCCTCGAGCTGCAGGCCTGCGACGCTGACGGCGGAGGTGCCGATCAATCCATCGGCGTGCGTGCCGCTTATGGAGTCGCCGTATTGGAGTGAGATGGTCAGGCCTTCGTTGCTCGTGAAGGTGTCTTGCGGGTACTGTGCTTGCGTCGTGTTGCAGTCCGTACAGCGGTCGGATATCACCCAGAGATCGGCAGAACCGGTGTCTAATCGTCCTCAGAACGGGGGTAGACACAATTGAACGGTAAACGCACCAAGTACCAGCGGCATCTCCTGTCCCCCCACGTTCAACAGTACATTGTAGGTGCTGGGGCGACGGTAAGCACAAGCAAGGCGCACAGCTACTGTTACGCACACGTCCAGATAGTCGCCGAGTCCTATTGCGCCTGTGGACTCGCCACGCTTGCTAAGTCGGGGAGACCTGGAGTTCACGAGAGGCATATGTAGCCCGCCGTTTGTGCGTCGAGCTCGAGGAGGTATATCGTGTCCGTGCCGCGCAATAGAAGTGTATAAAGGAATGGCGAGCGCAGATAAAGGAAAGCAGGTGAAGAACACTAGCGCCCGCATGATGAAGATGAAGAGAAAAGCAGAACCGAGGCCTGCTCGTTGTCGTTGTCCGCGCCAGATCCTGAGCCTGCCTGTGGGTGTCGAAGACAAGGGAAACAATCGGTTCCGTTGGTTCGCTTGATCGCGCAGTCAATTCAGCAGGGCCGTGACGTTGACAGTGGACAGTGGACCTGCTGCGGTGTTGCAAAGCGACCATCGCACCAGCAAATAGAACGGATGATTGCAAGAAAGGCGTGTCTATCTTTGAAGCTGCAAGGTTGATATTGAGAGGTGGAGAAAAAAGACAATGAAGAGAACAATGAACTTGCTCCGAATCACATGACTTCCACGGGTCAAGGAATTCACTTCCCTAACAGGAAGGTCGGAAATCCCACAACTTGAGCGCCTTAGCGCTTTGGCTGCAGAGATGCATGCCCTTCATGAACGTCAGAGGGAGCTTCTTGTTATGCGTGGTAAGTGATCCGTTATTAGTTATATACAATTGCGACAATATAATAAGTAAAGCGAGCAGCACAACACCCAAGCCGGCTACACAAGTACAACAGCCAGTGACCGACATCCGATCGTAAATAAACCATCAAGCGCGTAAAGACGAAGGCATCTATTGCTTTTCTGCCGAGCTCGCGTCGGGCTGCGAGTCGACGTGGCCCTCGGGCATGTTGTTGAGCTCGTCCTCCTGCGCGTCGAGCTTGCGTACGGACAACCAGTAGAGGATGCCCGCGACGAATGCTATGACCGCAACGACGCCGTAGTTCCACACGAGCATAGGGTCCTCCACGAGGGCTGCAAGGCGATCAGCTGACGGCCAACAGACAAGACATAACAAGACGTACGCAAAAAGGCCTCGGAGAGAGCATACGCGATTGCGGATGTGAAGAAGAAGACGGCCATGACAAGCGAGCGCATGTTCTTCGGCGCCTTCGTGAAGGCGTACTCAAGACCGGTGATGGACGCGAAGATCTCAGAGGTCGCGACCAGCACATAACTGCGGTTAGATGGTCAGTAGATGCATGGCAGCTACCACACGCAGACGGGACTTACGCGCCAGTCTGCGCCCATACGTTGATGGGCGAGGTGAGCACATTGCCGTCGGCGTCCTTGCAGCTTGCGGCGTAATAGCCACACGGGCTCGTCTTGTAGATGTAGTGCTGGAGGGTGGCGGCCCAGATCATGGCCATGCACCCGCATGCGAAGCCGGCGGCCATCTTGCGCAGTGCGGTGAAGCGGAAGCCGATGGTCTTGAAGAAGGGGTAGATGAGGACGTCGCACAAAGGAATGATGATGAGGATCGCGAAGGGGTCGAGATTGGACAGCACGTCGTTCGGGACGCCGTGCGTGGCCATCGTCGCCGCCTGCGAGGTCAAGTTGTTGTTGATCTGGTTGTATGAGAGCCCTGACATCACGGTCAGCAAGGACCTCGGAGACCGCAGAGGAACAGACACGTACAGAAGATGGGGAACCACAGGAACACGGAGCATGCCTTGAAGCCACGACGAACCTCGTCGACCCAGAAGTCGTCAAAGTTCATCCAGTGCGGCTTCGTTTGGAGATGGCTGGGCTTGACGCTCTCCCAGAAGTCGTCAGCGCGGAGGTTCTTGTACGTCTTGATCGGGTTGAGAGACCAACGGCCCTTCGCGGCGAAGACCCAGAGCTTGAGTGCACGCGCAAGCACGGACTCCGTGGGGGGCGTGCGCACATACTTGTTGCGGCCAATGAACAGGATGAAGGGGCACATGAAGAATACCGCCGTTGGGAGCGTGTACGCGAGCCAGAACCCAACGTACTTCTCCGCGTACGCCATGCCGATCTGGCCAATGAGAGCACCGATGTTGATGAAGAAGTAGAAGTACTGCAACAACATCAGCTACGCGCCGCGACGATGAACGCCGTGCTCACCATGTACATACGCGAGACGGTGAATGCGGGGTCGACGATCACGCGCGATCCGTCAGCATTGACGCGGATGAAGAGCTTGTTGCGCGTATACTGCTCGGCCACCAGCGGGGAGATGTTTGCCTTGAACATGCCGGTGCCCAATCCCATGATGATCAAGGCGATGACGAAGCACGCCAGGGCCGATTGCTGCTTCTCAATAACGCCTGGGATGGCGGAGATGATGAGGATGATGTGCCCGAGCATAGCGACGACGACCCCAACACAGATCGTGTTGTACCGACCCCACTTCGCATCGGCGAGGTAGGCGCCCCATAGGGGAGTGATGTAGCACCACATGGAGTAGAAGGTGGTGAGACCCGTCGAGGTCTGCTGGCCCATGCCGAGCGCACCGGACTGGCCATCCGTTCCACCAGCACCGGTGCGCGAGTCGGGGGGAAGCGATTGCTGGATGAAGTTGGTGAAGACGACGCTGCAGCCGTAGAAGGAGAACCGCTCGGCCATCTCGACCGCGGCGATCACTGTCCGTTCGTCAGCAATAGAGCTTCGTCAAGACATTGGGGGAACTCACAGTAAGACGCCCAGGGAAGGGTGTCAGAGACGCGGACGAGCGTGGCAAGCTCCTCCTCCGTCGGGAACTCCAATCCCTCGTCTGCGTCGGGAACGTCGTGCACGCTCGACAGCTCATGCTTGTCGATGCCATCGAGCTGCGCATTCTTCTCGTTCTGCGCGTCGACCTTCGCCGTCTCAGCGAGAGCGAGGTCGATATCGTCCTGGGCGCGCGCGATGGCTGCCATTGCAACTCTGCGGGAATGGGGGAGAGAGCGGGGACTAGAATCAGGCGCAGTCCCGTCCACCTGATTATATAGAAGCCGCATCCACTCACCACACGATCCATTTTGTTACAGAGCGTGTACTTTGATCAGCGACGGCGGGCTAAACTTAGACCATACGTATTGCGGTTCAGTTGCGGGGTCCGCAAGCAGGTGGTCTCTTATCTCTCCTCGGACCAAAGAGATGCTTCACATGCACCAGCGAGGGATAGGCTGTAGGCCGCAGTCGCAGACCGTTCGCAGAGAGATGCACAGAGTCGGCGAGCGACGCGGCGCTTCCAGGCTGAACGTTCTGAAGACGATGATATTCGTTTCCACAGTTCCGCAGAACTTGCGCCATCGCACGCATCCAGAGCATGTGGAAGAGCGGAGGAAAAGAGACGGAAAAGTTCAAATTTTTGATGCCGCCGGATCACATTGTCACGTGGAGATCACGTTTTGCCCACCTCCGGAGTCCGAATGATGAATCCTGTCGCCGTCCGCCCTGGCCCCTGACTTTGTCATTCGTCGTTGAAGTTTACCGGCATCGCAGGATGTTCGCCCATGGACCATAGTTCGCCATGTGCTCGCCACCTCTCGACACTCTCTCACAGCTAGACAGCCTCCGAACCCCCCTGGGCTTCCTCTGAGTCTATGCCTGCTGCTTGACAGTGCGGTCATGCGCCTCTGATTCGGCCGGGCATCGGACGGCCTCTATGTTAGACTTACCTCGGCGCCATCCAGACGTCGTAAGAGCGTCATGCATTGAGCCACACGTCGAGCTCCAGCTTCAAATCCTCGTCAGAATCCGTCTACTCCGCGTACTATCTGTGGGGTCCAAAAAAGGTCCATTGCTCTACGTAGTTATCTACGGGCGACAGCGAAGCATCTACGACGATAATAGTATCGCAGTTTATTGGCCCCCGTGACGGCCGTTCTCGCTTTGGAAACCCAGAAGGGGGCTATGTGGACACCTCGACTTTGCTTCGTCCTGGCCAGAAAAGTGGTCGGCGAGCAAGCCCCCAGCCCACGTTTTGTCTCACCGGTGCCGCCCGTTGCAAGTCCGTTGCCTCCAGCTCCGCGGCCTCGCTCAGAGCCGATCGTCTCTCTTCGTCTCTTCGGCGCGACATGCCGGCCGCAGCGGCATATACCCCAGACGCCTCTGATGATCCTTGTCAACGGACTACTTCGTGAATCTCGACGTTCATAAGACCTTCGGCAGGCTTGCGCTTTGGGAACTCGAGACTGATTTTCAAGGTCTATGCTCTCCGAGCCCCTTCAAGGTCAAGTTCGATGGACGATCATCGGAAGCGGAGCTGTGAAGCTCATAGCGTTCGATTTGCTTCCTTCCCGAGACGCAGGTCGCCGGCACGCGATTGCTTCCATGCCATTCGAGGCCAGCCGTCCGAGTCGGGACCGTGTCGGACTTTCTCCCCTTCGGACGAGCGCACCGAAGGCACAGACACTCATGTCGAAGTCAAATTTCGATGCTGCAGGTCACTGGTACGGTCTACGTTCCTCGATCCACCACTTGCTTACTGAATATATAATCGCTCAGTAAGGCGCCAAGAGCGCCCCACTTTACGCGTACGGACCAGACCCGTCACCCCAGCCGCAGTGGCGCGGCTTCGATCGCGTGCCACTCACGCTCCTGGAGCTTTGCGCCATTCAGTGGGACTTGTTACGCTTCTCCTGCGTATGTGGCAAGTACTTTGGAGCCTTGACGTTCAAGTCAGCTCTTTCATCCTCTCGTCCGTCTTACGAATTGCCGGAGGAAGGTTCGAGCTGGGTTCGAGTTCATTCGGTGCATGAAGTCATTGATGATTGGTGCGAATTGCCTGCCAGGCGTAAGGCATTCTGTCCATCATCGCACTTTTCGCCGGACCCTAAAGAGGCCCCCACATGTACGTCAAGGTACCTTAGGTCTTTCTGACATGAATGACTTGCATTTTTCCTCCGAAGGTAAGCCACTACCTTGAAGAGGTCCACAGAACATCCGAAGGTACGTCGTACATCCCCAGGTTCGAGGGACCTCCAGAGGTCGACGTGGTAGAGCGACATCTTAAGGTTCAGCCAGGTAGTAGGGACATCCATAGGTCATAAAGGTACCGCCGGCCTTTTGAGGTAGTTTAGGTAGTGAGAGCCATCCCAACGCCGCAGGAGGCATAACTTATCACACGAGGTTGTAAATTCATGAGCACTTCATTTCCAAGATGTATACGAGGCTACAGCGAGTCAAGCGAGTACGCAACAGAGGCGAGTGAGTACAAGGCTCGTATAGCAAGGCGGGAACTCGATAGCAAAAGGACAAGCCAATATGGAAAAGGCAGCAAGGAGGGCGTGAACGTTTGAACATGGAGGCGAGAGAGCTGGGATATTGCGAGTATAGGCACGCTATGCATGAAGCACACGCACCTATGGTTACTTGCTGGCACGAGGCGGCTGGATACTGAACACCTAAATTAAGCGAAGGTTGCGAACAAGCGAGGGGACGCTTGCCGAGTGGGGCGGTCTGCGCCACCCTTGCTGCAGTTGTCGTAGTCGCTGCATTCGGCGTTGCTGGGCCGATCGCCGCGGTGGAAAGCGGCTTCGCGACTGGTAGAGCCTTCGCACGGTCGTCTCTGCAGCACTGCTGAGAAGCCAAGGCTGGACAATGCGTGTAAGTGACTTCCAGTCGCTGGCCGTGAGGAAGACGTACCGGTTATACCACGCGTGATGTCGGCGGACATTTGCGCATCGATAAGCGCCTGCTCCTACTTGCTGAGCGGCGCGTCGGCCTTCTCCCGATGACCTCATCTATCGCCTACCTCTGCGTCGCCGAAATTGTCAGCTGCGAGATCTGAATGAAGATAATTCAGCACCTTTCAATAGCCGTTCGTTGGTGGTAGGTTTGTGCACGTCGTCGTCGTCGCCGTCAGTGAGGGGGGTGGCATAATGGGAGGGTCTTGGCGCAGTAGCGATACGACGGTCACCTTTGCCCTTGACGGCGGAGCCGTCAGTAGAGCACGTAGCGAAGAGCTCGTCTGTTAACCGGGTGCTAAGGTCAATACAAGGCGCATATATGCGCATATATACACTCACCAAGAGGAGTAGTAACGCGCGGACGTTGTCCTTCTTCTTGACTTCGTCCGGATGGGTGATCGGCGATCGTGCAAAGTCAGTATATGCGCTGGCATACAGCGTACGGTGGGACGTACTCGTCAACGCGCGGGCGCGGCCTGGACCGCGCCCACAGCAGTATCGACCCGAGCCATAGAAGTCTTCCTCGCGCTCGATCGAAGCGCTTCGTTGCAGAGGGTACCAACTCCGCCTCCAGATCTGGCGGCTGAAATTGTGGGGGGAGTTAGAGGCGCAGGGTCTTCCTCGCGGCGACGCTGCCCGAAGCGAGGCGCTGCAACGGATCTCGGGGCTGCTGAGTAGTCGACGACGTGCAGCCAAAGGCAGAAGCGGGAGGTCACGCTGATGGTGGGGGTAAAAGAGAAAGAAGCGCAGCCTGTGAGCATCCTGCTTTATACCGTTACGATCGGCAAGAGGGCAGAACTTAAGGCATGTGATCGCGAACTCTGGGAATTGACGTCATACATTCCTGGCGATCAAGTTCACTCCGGCTTCGCGCCGCCTCCCATGCGGTCAGTCGCGTTTCTTGCTCGTTCCGCTATGTCAAGCTTTGCCTGTGTAAGTATCCTCCGAGCGCATATTCCAGTCCAACCGCGATCGACTCTCCCAGTGCTCAGCATGACTCGAGACGGTGGACGCGCCGGTCGCAAGCGTGTCGCAACGGATTTCCGAGATCCTCTACCCAAGGCAAGGACCTTGGATCCTACTACACAATTCTCAACGTCGCCTGCTTCTGATCAATACCGCCTTTTCCCCCTCAAGTCTCGCCCCCTTCGCGGATTCACCTCGGCCTCGCTCTCTTATCGCCCAAGCCCCTGTCGTTCTCACTCCCTCACGCCCCGTTCACCCCGTTCCAAACTACGCCCCTCGCCCCCTTCGCTTCGCGTCTCGCTTGCCTCACCTCCACCTTGCCCGAGCCTCACACTCCTCCCCCCAACAGCTCTCCTTCGCCCTCCCACCGACCGTCGCTCACCTTTGTCTCCCTGGCGGACCTTCGGTCTCACCCACCCATTGTCTCTCCCTTTGCCGTCGCACCCCCGTGGGGAGCGCAAGCCCCGTTTTCTGAGCCCCAATCCCGCCCAACTGCCTTTCATCTGCTCTCCCGGCGCCGTTCAGCGTGGTGCACAGGCCTTGAGCATGGCGCAGACCTGCGGCGTGATCCGGGTAGTACTTCAGCACATGAGTGGGGACGACGCGGGACGGAGACAGGGCCTTGGCCATGGTAAATATAGGTGTGCTCTACGTCGTTCTGCAGTGCGCTGAAGGTGGGTGGGCGCGAGTTCGAAGGTGGCGTGCGATGTGACTTGAAGCTTGTCTTTCGTGGCAGTGGCGGATGGCTCAATGTAACATATAAGTATGCAATCAATTTTTCCTACGAGTGCTTGATCTTGTAGTGTTCGGCGCGCTTCGTGGCTCGCCGCCTATGTCGTGATCTCGCCTTCTGAAGTCACGCTTGCTTCTATCTCACCGGCACCCTTAGTGACAATGAAACTTCGTCTTTTGGCGGGCTGAACACGTGTTACGTTGAACACATATCTTGTCAGTGACCTTTCCTGTGTTTACCTTCTGAGATGAAGCGAGGGAGACACAGAATCCTATGCGGATCTCTGCAGGTGCTGCCAATGACATGCCTGTCCTTGCTAGAAACTCGCTGACATCCCGAGGTGTCCCCACAACCTTGGGATGTAGCCCTCGACCTGGAGATGTCGCGCGGAACCTCGGGATGTGATATCAAGGTTGTTCTGACATCCAAAGGTGCCTCAAAGTATATTGAACATCCGTAGATTCGTGCGAAAAACGTGATGATGTCACGGCGTCATCTCGCGCCTGTTCTCGGATGCCCGCGATGCATACATAGAGTTATATGTGACTCGCAACAAAAGACTTGGCCACGAAACGTATGTGAATTGTACAGAAGTGGAATCTTGAATCTTGATCAAGTTCAACTGTCGGCCTTGTGCGACGTGCGTGACCTGTGCGTGATTCCTTCGAGCACGCCTAAAGTTCCCACGCGGGATACTTCCCAGAAATCAGAATCCTCTGCCCATTGATCATGTTCAGCGGTGACCCTACTGTACTCCCCTTGACTGTCTAGCTGTCATCTGAACTTGATCTCATGCTCATCTACGCGAGAGGAATGTACCTCCTGGAGGCCTAGGAGGGAGATATCTGGGCCACGAACTTTCGGACGCGCGCTCCTCAGCGGCGTCATCGCCTTACTTCCTCGCGCGCGCTACTCGATGTATTTGCTCATATCCCAGCTCTATGACACCTGCTATGAGGAAGCTGCTCGTGACTCTGGCTATGAGACAGACGAGCCGAGCGTCATCGAAGAAGATGAGGAGCGGTGCTTAGAGCACAAATCTCACACGGACTTAGTTGTGCGTCTTTATACTACCCCGCTCGTGAATCGTACTGAGTATATTGTGAACATAGATTACTTCATTGCAAAATTTGAACTTCCTTCGAAAATTATTGAGGTACCTCCACCTCCGTCGGCGGGCATGAGCCAGGCCACCATGCATACACCTCCACACCCCGCTTCTCGATGAGTTTGTCCGCGGCACAGAACGCTTGCGAGCAGCGTCCTTGCGCCATGAGCGAGACAACCTCCAGAGCCGAGCAGCTGGCCTGTTGATTGGTGCGGCTTCGGATGACGGACATGTAGGCCTCCTCGGCGTCGGTCGCCCATTGCATCGACCCATCATACGTCAAATGCAGGTATTTCAACTCGGGCAGGATGCGACGACTCTCCTCGTACGCCAGCTCCCACAACATGTCCGCGCGCACCCGTCCGTCGACGTTCGCCCACTGCGTCACTACCATCAACTCGGTCACCGGCATGTGTGCCCACAGCTCGCGTAGGTCCGTCGCGCTTATATCGGCATACGCTATGATGAACTGCAAGATGTGTGTACCGTGCCCTCGATAGCAGATGAAGCGCCTGACGTTATCCAGCTCCGTGTCCAACAAAGTTGTCAACAACGTTGTCAAATGCGGAGCGTCGACGATATCGAGGAGGGCACTGGTCCCCTCGCCAATTTCGAGGTGCACGAGGTTTGGAAGCGTGATTACTGTGCGAGGAAGAGGTGCTTCAGTGACTTGCAGAAACACCTTTAGCGTCACGAGCCGGTGGCAGCGCTCAAGAACTGGCAGAAAGTCGGCCAAGCTCGTATTGCTGGTGCAGTCCTGTATCAGCAATAGGACGAGCTGCTCCCATGGTGCGTGAAACTTCTGAGGGCCGCCGAGGTTGGTGAGGTATAGCTCTTCGACACACGGGGCATGGATGGTGTTCCGCCTGCCCTCGCGCGGCGCCATGCGACCCTCGAGATCGATAACGCGAGCGCGAGCGTAGGAGAGGCAGAATCCGCCGTCAGCTCGCCCGTCCGTAATTGTCTGCGCCATTTGGTCCACCTGCGCCCCCATAGCCGCCCATCTCCGCCTCTGGCGCTGCGAGCACTTCTTGTCGAAGTCTTCATGGACGGTAAGGCAGAGCTGCCATTTCCCTACGCGTCTTGAAAAGCTCTCCATGATAGCCACGCGGTGCTTTGAAGCAGGGAACTCCTCGGTGTATATCACTTCTGCCCAGAGCTTGCCCATTGCGATCGCAACCGCGCGCCAGTGGTTCGAAACGCACGCTATGCGGATACGAACGCGCAGACACTCGGCAGGATCATCGTCGTCGGCCGCCAGCACAAAAATATCCTGCAGCAGCTCTACGGGCAGGAGGCGGACGGGGGCACAGATAGCTGCCCGCAAGCACTGTCGCAGGAAAAGAGCGTTGCCGCGAGTGAAGTACTCGGCCCAGCCTTCCATTTCGATGAGCAGAAGCATATTCATCGTCATTTTCCGCAGATGTTGGTTGTCCATGATGTTATGGATGGCCATGCGGCGCGCGTTCTCTGGACATGGGAAGGTGCCACTGCGAAGCTCGTTGACGAGGATACCGTTGATCATCCATCGCTCGATGTTTTCCACATTCTCCGTCTTGCCGTTCCGAGGGTGTAGAAACTCGCACAATTCCTTGTATGTGCCGTCGCTTGTCCACCCATATAGGCGGTCTCGAAGGCCCATGTCCCAGACAGAGGATATCCGGTCCATAGTAGTGTCTGGAATGCCATTAGCTGCGTTCGGAGACTTTGAACTGCTGCGCACTGTAGATTGTCCTCATTCCACCACTGTGAGCTTGCCAAATTAGATGAGCGTGGCAGTCGCTAGTTGCTGGCAGTTGAAGATGAAAAGCAAAGGAACGATTGTGCATCATGTATTGGTACACAAAGTCACGTTACGGCGGGCCCGAACGTGTCACATGACCTGCTCGTGACACGTTGTTTCTTTAGCCTTAAAACTAGCATCGCAACCTTTCATTCCACTTCGATGTTAGGTTCATGATTGATAGTGGCGATCATAGCTTATATCTGCTAGTCTGCTATATTGCATGTTGGAGTCAATCTAACAACGAAGTTCAATGCCTCCTGTGGAATTCTGGTCGAGGTTGGGTCGAGGAACTTGTTTAGGATAGTCACTGGTAGTCAGAGGCAACGAAGTGCGGGATGCGATTCATAAAGCGTAGTATTTGTGGATCCTCTCATCGTAGGATTTGTACATGCAGGATCAACGGTCATAAGATATGCATGCAGCTAAGTGGCATACGCAGGTCTCATCCTTGACAATGGTCGTCGTCTTACGGTCTAGCAGTAATTCGCACTCGTCAAACTCAGCGGAAGCTGCTTGACCGAATACAAGACCTTACGACTCTCCTTACTTATACCTATACTTGAGCAAGGATAAGAAATGACAACGGTATAAAGACACTATGTAAGAGGTGATCCGAGAGCGTGATATTCTGCCGGCCTTATCAAGACGCTTCACAAGATTCTACACATGGTGCCGAGAAAGGGTAACTTTATCTCTTTACTCCAGATACTAGGTTATGCGCCGTGCATATAGATCCTCCTCCGAGTCCCTTATGCCACAGATGTGTCGGTCTACCCAGCCGACATCCGCCGAACGGGATCTGCCATACAGGCGCCCAGGACTGTTCGCAACACGCCACGTCGGCACGGCAGCTGCGAACTTGTTCATAGAAATGTACCACCTGGGCTAGGGACATGTCCTACAAACGACTGAACGACCCCCCGAGGCTCCAGCACGGTGCTGAGCGTGAGCACAGACACGAAGTTGTTTACGCACTGGATTCGACCTCTTCGATCACCGCGCGCACCTCCAGGTTCCTCTTGACGACCTCGTACATCCGACAATGAGAACAATAACTGAAAGACGGATGACGGATACAAGCACAATAAATCCTGCATAAATAGCTACAGATGAGCGTATCCATCGTGGGCATCAGGTTCGTGAATGCGTGCGCACACAGTATGTACCGAGTCTGTCCAATTCCGAAGCACCAACTCTGACTCGCTCGCGGCTTATAGTCTACCACTCACCGACGGCTTCGTATCCCTCCCACAGCCTACACACGGCTCGCAGCCCAGTACCCGCGCCTTGCCTCATACCCGGCCGCGCCTCGCGATCTATCCGGGCCTGGTGGTTCACCCACGCCTCACAACCACGGATTGTCCTCATCGCGGCCCGCATAAGGGTCGACCACAAGGGCCGGTGGCGATGTCGTACGCGCGATGGGCTCCGTCTGCTCTTCCGGCGGGCTCATCAACCGCGGCGACCCACGCCGCGAGACTTGAACCGCATCTTCCTCCGGCCCATTCTCCTGCCCCTCCTCCACCGCTTCCCGCACCTCCTCCCCGACCTCCACGCGTGCCGACGGGTCGGCCCATCCGGGATCGTCGACCTCGACCTCCCCGGCCTCCTCTCCGCGCTCGTTGACGAACCCGCGGCGGTACACTCTCTGCAGGCCGCGGCGGTCCTCGTCCTTCTCGACTACCAGATCGACCGCGTCGGGAGGTAGAGGACTGCTCGTGGGTGGTTTCGGGCTATCGCGCGGCGTGCCATGTTTGGGCGTCGAGCGGCTGCTGCCCGCCGAGGAGTGCGTGCCCAACGCTGGGGGTCGTGGCCGGTGCTGTTGCGACGCACTGGCCCGCTGCGATGTTGATTGGTGCACCCCGCCCCGCTGCATGCGCGTCCAATGGAGCTTCACGTCCCCGCGGTCGCCCGTATCGGCCTTGTCCGCGTCGAAGTCCACGAATCGCCTATTCGGGTCCTTCGCATCATGCTGCTCGTCGAAAGCAGGTGGCGGAGGTCGTTGTGACGGCGATGACGTCCCGACGGCGCCGTACCCTTGCCACACGGGCCCGCCGCGCTGACCCATAGCAGCGACGCCCCGCGCACCACGGAGGGGGGAGAACCACGCTCCGCGCTCGTCCCGCAGCACCCGTTCTTCCTCGCGCCACATGTGCTGCCGCGCGGCCTCGCTGCTCACGTCAACGCACGGGTAATTGTAGTCGCCGAAGATGTAGTGGCGACAGTGGTCGAACAGCTGCTCATCGGCCTCGTCCACGTCACCAAACGGCAGCTCAAAGCCCTCCTCGGCGACCCGGGACGAGGTCCAAACGTCGTCGTCGGACTGTTGTCGCAGGTCCGGCGCTGCGTGCACGACATCAGCGGCCTCGGACGCAAGCAACGGTGCGTGCGATTCTTCGTCGTCCATCGCACGATGCAGTCCCCTAGTGATGGTGTTCTCCTCGCGTGTAGAGGCTGCGCGCGGCAGCCAGTACTTGCGCTTGCCGCCCTTGCTGTAGCGCAGCCCTGCACGTATGCGTCTTTCACGTCCCAGCCCCTGATGTATGAAGCCTTCGGATGGCTCAAACTCGCGGTAGTCCATCCCCTCCCCACGCATGGTAGTCTTGAAGTCCTCGACAACGTCCTTGAGTCCGAACGCATCCCGGAACGCGTGGTAGAACGTCATACGCGCGACGAACGACTTGGTCTCGTCGACGAAGTCCGTGAACGAGAACGCGTACCAGTGGGCGATCGCAAAGAAGGGCATCTCGATGCAGATGATCGTGTCCGAGAGGCCGAGGGATATGCGCTCCGCGTCCGTGTACGGCCCGAGACGCGTGATGGCGCCCGCGGCGACGAGGATGGAGATGAGGAGCGACTGCCAAAACGAGAAGAAGAGGATGCCCTTGACGCAGAGGAACTTGGGCACCGGGCGGAACGGCTTGAGGTCGTCGTTGACGCAGAGCCAGAATATGGCGAGGCAGTAGAGGGCGAGGCAGATGCTGACGTTGTAGACGACGCTGACGTAGAGGTAGCCCGAGTTGGCGCGCAGGTCGCCGTCGTTGTACTTGTTGCAGGCTTTCAGAATCAGTGTGGCGGTGGCGAGGATGGGCTTGACGTAGACGTATTCTGCGAACGGGTGAGCGGGTGGAGATAGGTAAGTGGCTAGACGCACGCATGATGCCTCGCTTGAGGAAGAGGAAGGTGTAGGGGTCGCTGACGTCGATCTCTCTTGTAAAGATGTTTGCGGGGAAGGGGGGCGCCTTGGGTGGTCTTCCGTGATTCATGATGAGCAGGAACGCTCTCCGCCGAGGTATACGAGCAGCAGCACGAAAAAGCAGTAGATAACGAAGGCCTGCAGAAGGTCAGAGCATGCACTGTAATCATGGCAAGGGACGCACCTCGTATACATCTCGTATGGCGTCGATAAAGAAGGCGGCTTCGAGGGAGAACAATGAAATGAGGGATGCAATTGCGTAGATGGGTATCATGACCATAATTCGGACCACCATGCTGGAGACAGTCAGTACAAACGCATGTCTAGGTGGTACAGGCTCTACTCACCGCTGCAGCGCCGGTTTCCTGTAGTTCTTCAGATGCAAATATATCGAAAAGACCGAGACGACGACCGCGACGACCGTAGAGACGCCAGACAAAATGAGAACGCCTGCCGGAAGGTGGGAGCCAGAGCCCTCTCGGTCCCCGAGCTTCAATCCCATGTGAAGAGTACGGCTGACCACAGGGACACGACCGTAAAGAACAAGGAACAATGGCCGCAGCCGGTGACGCGCTTTGTTTGACCAAATACGGTAATTGGGAAACTCTGACACGTGACTTTGCCGACTTTCATTCCGAACGGTCATCTGCCAGTGCCAATGCAGCAGCGCATAATGCTCTGCGTAGAATCTTCGTGCAAGCCGTCCTCTGTGACTATTGTATCCACCTCAAGTGCTTTCCCCCAAATTTGTTGCCGTCGACGTCGTGTGTACCCCGCCCGTCGGGGCAGAGTGACGCTTATGCTCTCGCCTCCGTTCGATATTGAAAGGGCCCGGGGACAGTCCACGTAGTGAGCCTTGCTGAGATCGATAATTTCTACTAACTGCTTGCCCCGCACACGTGGTCTCTGATAATCCCCTAGCTGTATGGGCGAGCTACTTTAATCGGGTATGCCACCTTTCAAATTTCAAGCTTCAGGGTCGATCTTCCATGGAAGTTCAGACGCAAGTCATGAATATAAGCTGATCTTTCGTACAGGATGCTGCATAATGCCCTAGAATCTGATTCTGCAGCCTCGGGTTCAGCTCGTTCTCAAGTTACTAGCTGCTGGTTCTAGAAGGCGACAACAAAACCGGCACTCCGCCCGCTCCTTGCTTAGCGCTCAGTACAAAGGGAAATGTAAGGTATCAGACTGCCTGCGGTATGAGCGCTTAACGGGCGATACACTCACCGGTGCGCTGAAGCCAGGTCTTTTCACTGCTGCTGTCATTGTCCGACGATGGCGCTTCCCGTACTCGGATACACCACGGCTTTACCAGTCAATCTGGATTGGCATGGCGATTGCATTTGTCCAGTGATCACACATCTCTTGAGTATCCTCATTGTGGATCGCAGGCTCTTACTATCGCGCTGTTCAACCCTTCGGCCTGGCCCACTTCTATGCAAGTAATTGTTGCCTAAGCTAAGCATCACTTATCGCAGAGCACTTCACAACAACACTTGTCACATCCATCCACGCGGTGACCGCCTGCGACCATCACGTTGTTCGCAATCTCTGTAGTCCTCCTCGCTCTCGTATTGACCCAGCTATGCTGCAGCAGAGCCCGGTGAGGCAGCAGTAGGACAAGACCCGTCCCACAAGTAAATATAACTCTGAGTTAGCCTCCGCGGAGGTCGTCGTCGATCCCGGCGCGACCATGCAAAGCATTTTATATGTGAGTAGAGGCTGTTTTGTCGCCACACATACTGCACTGTATGAGTTCAATTCGTTGTGCGCTGACTTATACGCAGACACGTTCGTGCGCGGCGAAATCAACGCCCTCCTGGAGATGTTGACATGAAACAGGTTGGTCTCAAAGCTTACGCAGCCTACTCATTCCCATTCACAGCCGACTCGCGTATTGACCGACAAACAGTAGCCCTCGAGAACGAGGACCCGGAGGACCGGCGCGGGCTGCAGAGGGGAGACCGCTTTGGCTTCGTCCGTGGACGATGGACACCGTTTGCGATGGCCTCGTAGACCATGGCAGTTCCGGCCGCGGGCCCTAGTTATTCTCGCCATGGCCTCTCCACCCCAAGTCACTTCCCTTCTGCCTCCCTTCCCTCCTGCATTCCTTCATTGCACCGCCTCCCGCACCCATTCTTCTTGCGTGCCGCTGGATTCGCCTCGCTTTCGCATCTCCCGTCTGTCCCCTGACGCGTCGACGAAGCCGCGGCGGTCCTTCTGTAGCCCGCCTCCACTTGATTCGATTCGTACGCCGAGGACAACCCCTGCTTGTCAAGCGCAATCTTAAGGCGCGTCTAGTGAATGGGGAAGCAGTGTCATGGGATTGAACATCGGACTTGGTACGTTACTGCATCACGCGTTCAGGAAACCGGTTCTCAGCGCTCACAAGGGCATGGTATCCTCGGTCTTTGTTTTTTTACTTTATTCAGGTGCACATTGTATCTCTCAGCCATCGCTCCTCTGAGAGACATGACACGAAGCGTCACTGCTTCGTACTTCCTCAATCTGGTGCGCGTCCTGAGCGAGCGATTCGAGTATCGCCACAGGCGCAGCCGAGATGAGTCACGACCCTACGCCAGTCAGCATGGGGAGGCCCGGGAGGGAAGG
Organism: Schizophyllum amplum; assembly: GCA_007026445.1. Taxonomy (NCBI): domain Eukaryota; kingdom Fungi; phylum Basidiomycota; class Agaricomycetes; order Agaricales; family Schizophyllaceae; genus Schizophyllum; species Schizophyllum amplum. Next base: position 360,557 of record VDMD01000019.1, read on the forward strand.
CAGCGGCGGGACACCGCACGGCGCACAGTGCGACGGGACGTCGCGAGATAAGTAGACACGGAGTAGACTGGTCCCCCCTCGGCGTAGGCGAGCCTGTCCGGGGTGCGTTTTTATCGATACTGGGAGCTACTGCTGCGAGCGAAGCGCGAGATAAGGAATCCTTTAAAGGAAGCAGAACGGGGCTCTCGGCGTCATCGCCCTTATCCTGCCCCCACCGCCGTTGTCAGTGCCAGTGACCCTCTCCAGAAGCGTACGTTGCGATGGCCGATGCAGATAGACCTGACTGACGCGCCAATTTGCAGAGCGTCAATCGCATCGATCCACCATCATCCCGCATAGCAAACCCTCCTCCATACACATCAGCAACAATGTCGACCGACGCCAAGCCCATCGCCTTCTCCGTCATGAAGAACGTCCCCAAGGAGTTCAAGCCGGCGCTCCTGGCGCCGCCCAACGCCTACCTCGAGGACATGTTCTCGTCGGACCAGGTCAACCCCGAAAAGCCGATGTCGTCGGGCTTGTTCCGGCTGGAGAAGGGGAAGGAGCTGGTGTACACGTACACGTACGACGAGATGAAGATCATCCTTGAGGGCGTCTGGACGATCTCGGACGAGACGGGTCAGAGCGTCACGGCGGAGCCGGGGGACCACTTCTTCTTCCCCAAGGGCACGACGATCACCTTCAAGACCGACGACTACGGGTTGGCGTTCTACGTCGGGCAGAGGAAGAGGGGAGCCGCATAGGTAGACCCAGGGATTGCTTGGAGGATGATATACCGGGAGGTGGGGTCGGGTAGCAGTGCTTGACGCACGCGGTCGACGCGGCTGTCAGTTACCCAGATGTATGAAAGCCGAATGTTGTATCGATAATCACTGTAACCTCGGAGGTGCGCTGCATGCGAAAGTTGCAGTCGAAGTTGGCTGCAGCTCACGCGTTCAAGTTGCGCCAAAGGCGCATCGATCCAGCCGATCGCTTGGTCGGACCCCGGGGATTGCCGGGATCACGCCCACACATGACGTGACGACCTTGACTCTAAGTCCGGTTCTCATCCTTGCTATCATGTCCTCTCACACGGTGAACGTCGAACGCTCCAAGCATCGAGCACCCTCTCAAAACCTGCCACGAATCTCGGTAGTACGGGCTAATCTAGCCCTTGATCAACGACTTTCTAGCTCTGCGAATGACTTACTACTCGATACCAAACCACGACTCTCAAGCAACTCAAAGCACGACTTAGCACATATCTGTTGGTGAGTGACTTTGGATAAGTACATCAACTCTTTGGCCAATGGCTGACGCCTGCTATACGCCGTGACGAGCGGAGTGATGCGTGCACGGCGCTCTCCTATGTATACAGTACGAGCTCCGTCCAGTGAGTGGTCTAAGGGCGCTCAATACAAAGGCTATCTCTTATCCATCATCCTCGGCCGAGGTGGCGCCTTATGAAGCTCCCTCGCAAATGAATTTCGCTATATTGAGGTGGAAGACGCGGCGGCGCCTCAGACAAGTCATCCGGTTATGATCAGGGTGTTCTTACTTAGCTCCCCACTTACGTGTGCGTTGCGGCTTCCATGGTAGAGCTGACTGTACTTACAAGTTGCTTACAAGCTTCACCGTGCCAGAATATCGACCGGGGCCCTTGACGCTGACCGCGATCGCGATGAACGCCATTCCGCCAATGGACGCCGCTGCAGACGCTGAACAGAAGTCGGTCAATGAGGAGCGGGGATCCCAAATTCTCTCCAACACGCTGTATGAGGACGGCAGGCCTCTCACGGACGAGGAAAGCGGTACATAGATCATTAGCTCGGCATGCGCGGTACCTTACAACTGACAATACCGTTTTACGAACTAGTTTGTCTTCGTCTCGTACCAGGGAAGATCCCATGGGCAGCATACATTGTGAGCTTTGCGGAGTTCGGTATGAGCTTCCCTGCCGTCGCCGCTGTATGATTGTCTCATCGTCTGGCAGCTGAACGGGCGAGCTACTTCGGATGTGTCACTGTCTTCACGGTCAGTTTCTCGATAAAGTTCAGCGATGAGAGATGAGCTGACTCCCTGAACAGAATTTTATACAGCGCCCCGTAAGTCAATCAGACGACTTGCTCACTCCTCGTTTCCAATATTCGCCTAGCTGCCGGAAGGCCGTAACAGTGCCGGAGCTCCGCCTGGCGGGACGCAGCTTAATGGTTTGTCCTGCTGTTGAGATGCTTCGGATGGATGCTGAACAGCTTCTCGATCAGCGGGGGCTCTGGGACTAGGACTAATCACCGCGACTGCCGTCGTTTAAACATTCAGCTTCCTCGTTATGGCGCTTCCTATATGTGGCGGCATGCTCGCGGATGCGAAGTGGGGGCTTTACAGGTCAATCTGGATAGGCACTGGGATTGCGTTCGCTGGTGAGCATGGTCTCCTTCTCCAATCTTCTGATCGCTCATCTTAGCCCTTCCCATCACCTATGTAAACTGGCGACCACTACAGCGCACATCATCATGGTCACCGCCTCCGTCCCCGCGGTCATCGCCAGCGGATACGCCATCGCGCCGTTCGCGATCTCCGTGGTCCTACTCGCCTTCGGAACAGCATGTATCAAGCCGTGCATCATCCCCCTCATCGTGCAGCAAAGCCCTGTGCGGCGACAGTATGTAAAGACACTGAAAGTGGGGAGCAGGTCATCGTCGACCCGGGAATCACGGTGCGGAGTATGGTATACGTGAGTAAGATCTTATTCCGCCGTGAAGAGTATACCACCTGGAGTCAAGTTCCATGTTGTCCCCTTCGACTTGCCTATCATAGACATGCACGCTCACCAACAGGCAGATATGCTCATGGGCGGTGAACATAGGGGCTTTCCTGGCGCTGCCGTCGACATATGCGGCTAAGCGCGTGGGCTTCTGGCTCGCCTTTCTGATTCCGGGCCTCATTTATCTGCTCGTTCCTCTCGCGTTGCTGGCGTGCAGTAGGTGCGTGCCAGTCCTCGTAGTCCTAAAGGCAGATACAGTCTACTCGTCGCCGTTCTGCCGACTCAACGCGTACCCCATATGTGTCCTCGAACCTCACAGGCGACCCGCGTACTCACCTTCGATCCTCCCATACAGACACGTCGTCAGGCTACCCCCTCAGGGCACGGTCATCCTCGACTGCTACAAGGTGCTTTATGTTATGGTCCGGCGCGCAGGGTTTTGGCGCGCTCTGCATGGAGGAAAGGCCTGGGAGGGAGCAAAGCCGGTGAGTGTGTATCTATTTGCGCTTTTGAGTCACCCTGCTTTCTTCTCGCAAGGGGGTTCGCATTGTCTGACTGATCTGGTTCTTTGTAGTCAGCGCTCCCTACTTCGGGCAGCTTTACCGGCAAACAACCAATCTGGATCACTGACGCAGGCTGGATCACCTACGATGACCTTTTCGTCGACGAATTACGGCGAGCGGCACGCGTGTGCAGGTTGTTTCTTTTCACTCCGGTCTCGTTGGTGGCGGGGACGTCGCTGGATACGTTGCTGACGAGCCAAGGGGCGACGATGACGACGGATGGGTAAGTTGGGGGTCTTGTTTCTCTCCGTCTTCATTCGCATTGAGTGTTCTTTTCTGCGTGAAATTTCTTCCATCGTGAGCCCCTGACCCTGCGTGCTGTGAGTCTGGCACGACCATAATCGATTTCTCACCATATCTGCGCGGCTCTTGATACGTTCACCCTCCTACCCAGCGCTCCCAATGACCTCCTCAAAAACTTCAACTACCTCACTATTTCCGTCATGGCGCCCGTCTTCCAGTTGATGATCTTCCCTTGGCTACGACGGCGAGAGATCGACTTCTCGCCGATTCGTAAAATCTGCGCGGGGTTTTTGTTTGCGGCGAGTGGGCAGGGTGAGCTTGCTCCTTCTCTATGTCTCCTTCCAGTCTATCCGAGTATTACAGGCTGATGGCGCACGTAGTTGTCGCCACCATCCTGCAATGGCGCATTTACGAGACGTCGCCGTGCGGGTACGCTGCAACAGCATGCGCAATTGGCACTGGCGTCTCCGCGCTCTCCGTCTGGTGGCAGCTCCCGATCTATGCGCTGGAAGCCGTCGGGGGGATCCTTGTCAATTTTACGTGCTACGAGCTCGCGATGGTATGGGCGCCGGAGAGGATGCGCACGGTAAGTGTGTGCAAGATGACAACGGCCTACATAAGAGTTTTGCGCTACCGTATGCACACGAACCGGCAACACTATGGGAGTTCGTCGTTGTCTCAGTCTGGCGCTTTGAAGGGCCAAAAACGCTGTCAGGGCCGCTGACGCTGCAGACGCTGACGAATGCACAGGTACTGTTCGCGATTGTGGTTTTCATGGCCGCGCTCGCTGCCGCATTGGTTCCGGCTATTTCGCCCATGTTTGTGGATCCAAATATGTGCGTGAATTCTATTGTCGTCGAAGCAGTTGCTTGCGTTGGGGATGCATCCCCATGTCGCGAGACTCGCATCATTTCCGAGAGTCTGTCTGCTGCTGTGATGGCTCGAGAGCGCCCGTCTTGGTCGCGCACAGCTCGCTACCCCGCTATTCACCATGTTCCTGCTCATCCAAATCGTGTCATGCACAGAACCTGGGTCTTCATCTCAGCGGCAGCCGCTTGCGTATTATGTGCCATTGCGATCTACTTCAGTGCGTCTCTCCAAATTTTCTACTCCCGTGCCCCCCCCCCCCTGACAATGTTTGCAGTCTGTGAAGAGACACGTCGCATTAGTGCCAATGGGCTTCAGAGATGAACGTGTTGCGGATATCGACATGGCAACTGGCAGTCACAAGTCGGTGCTTGTAGACGCCCTTGACAGGCTCATAGTCTCCTCGGATGGTGGTGTAGAGTCACTGCTTCGCGATAGCGATGCAACGGTGCATTGTTTGTGGCTGTATGGGTACTGGCCAAACGATGTACTCAAAGCTAGAATTTTACCAGTCCATTGAGCTGAACTGCCCTGACGGAGCACCTCCCGACATCTCAAGGCTGGGAATGGTAACGTGAGGCTGAGGAGCCATTCTAGGGCTAACAAAGCATCCTGAGACTAGAGAAAACATTGTAAGGCTGGCGAAATATTCTCAAGGCTTGGGAGGCATCCCAAGGCTGGAAAGACAATATCCCAGGGTTGTTTCTGTGGTCATACTACATACTAAGGGTATAAGTGCTCTCAACATGTCCCTGGCATTGTCTCAAGCATGTCATCGGTGTCTTATCTAGTATACCTATGTCAAAACCGAATTATCTGTAAGCAGTAGGTATGATTTTGGGACTTATCATTGAATGGGTCCAAACAGTAACAAACAGCAACAATGGATTTTACCAAATCGAGACAGTCATTATCCTTGCTTTTACCATCATCCCTTGCACCGGCGCCCGCTGCCGGCAGTCCCGGCGAGCGCGCGGCATTTGAAACTTGCTGCTCGGCAGGCTTGGGATCAATAATCTAGGGTAAGTCAGGGACTGGTCGCTTGTTGTCGGGCTTGGCGTTGACCAAGAGTATCTCCTCGTTGTTCTCATCCAGCTCGGGCGTGTAGACGTTCCCTGGAAGTTCCCTTCCCTCCCTTATCTCCTGAAGCAGGCGCTCGCCCTGCGACAGGGCGCCATTCCTTTCCCACCATGTTCAAGCGGTCGCAGCATGCCGACTCCGACGACGAACCGGACAACATCGACCCCGAACTTCGCCTGCGCACCGTCCGCACAGCGCACAGCGCTATCGCAGAGTCCATACGTTCAGAGGTCAAGGCTGAACGCCGCAAGTCGCGCCGCGCCAAGGGTCGCTTCTTCAGGAAGAGCACCGAGAAGAAGCCGGCGCAGCAGCCCACACCAGACGCGCCTGCAGACGCCGCGGCCTCCTCCGTGCCAGGCCTCCGTAGAAACATCTATGTCAACTGTCCGCTTCCCGCCAGCGAGGTTGATCAGCACGGGGAGCCCTTGGCGCGATATGTCAGGAACAAAGTTCGGACGACCAGTGCGTGTACGACCTGCGCATGCGTCGCGCGAGAGCTGACACCCTCGTAGAATACACGCTCCTCACATATTTGCCCAAGAATATTATCTTTGAGCAATTCAGACGGTGCGTGCTCAACAAGCCCCGCGCGCCCCCCTCATCGCCTTGCAGCATCGCCAACTTGTTCTTCCTCACCCTTGTCGTCCTCCAGAGTACGCCCGTTCCGCCCCCTTCCCTTGCTCTAACTCATCCACGCCAGACATCTCCGTCTTCGGCGCCCCGTCCGGCAGCATATCCATGCTTCCCCTCGTCTTCATCCTCACCGTGACCGCCATCAAGGACGGCGTCGAAGACTATCGCCGTGCGCAGCTCGACGAGGAGGTGAACACATCGGCATCAACGAAACTCGGCGGCTCCTTCAAGAACGTCAATCAGCCCACCGATTCTCGCTCCTGGTATGAGAAACTGCTCAATCTCAATCCCCCGGGGAAGGTCACCCGTGGCGTCCGCAAGCTGCGCGAACGCGAGGCCAGCGAGATCAAGCGCACTATCGCGATGCCGCGCCGCTCCTCCACCATGGAATCCGAGCGCAACAACGACTCCATGGAGCTTGGCTACAACGGAGCCGGGCGAAAGCTCGACGACATTCAGTCCGTGGACTCCCACTCTTACCCGCCCACCAGTCTGGACATGTCCAAGACGTCCCTGTCCTCGTCTACGACCTCTCTTATGCCGGGACAGCAATTCGGAGGTGGTCCGGGGACACTGGCGGATTACCGACAACATGCGTTACGTGACTCCGCTGCCACGCTTACCGCCGGCGTCGTCGATTACTCGAAGCGGATCACGGGGGCCAGCCAATGGGAGCGAACGCTGTGGAAGAAGCTGGAAGTCGGCGACATCGTCCTCCTGCGAGACAATGATCAGGTCCCCGCGGACATCGTCGTGCTCTCCACCTCCGACCCCGACGGCATGTGTTATCTCGAGACCAAGAATCTGGACGGAGAGACGAACTTGAAACCACGGAAGGCTATGCGGGCGACCATGAGCATCAGCTCGGAGGACGACATCGAGCGCTGCAGCTTCGTCATTGACTCCGAACCGCCTCACCAGAACCTCTACGTTTATCGCGGCACCATGCGGTACAGCACCCCGGAGGGCGTCAAGGCGGACCCCATCGGCATCAACGAGCTTCTCCTTCGCGGGTGCTCTCTACGCAACACGCAGTGGGTCGTCGGCGTCGTCGTGTTCACGGGCCCGGACACGAAGATCATGCTGAATGGCGGCGCTACGCCTAGCAAACGCAGCAAGATCGAGAAGGAGACAAACTTCAACGTTGCGGTCAACTTCGTGCTTCTGACGATCATGTGCACAATTTCTGCAATATTCAGTGGCCTTGAAGACGGCAAGGCGGGAACGAGCCGACAGTACTTCGAGGTGGGAGCCGACCCGAGCGACTCGTCCGTGCTTAACGCGTTGGTGACTTTCGTGTATGTGACCGATTTTCCTCGAATTTGCCTTGTTCGCTGCTCACGCCCCGCAGATCCTGCCTCATCGCGTTCCAGAACATCGTCCCCATCTCCCTGTACATTTCAATCGAGATCGTGAAAACTATCCAGGCGTACTTCATCTCGCAGGATATCGACATGTACTACGAGCCCTACGACACCGCCTGTGTGCCCAAAACGTGGAACATCTCGGACGACCTCGGTCAGATCGAATACGTGTTCTCGGACAAGACGGGCACGCTCACGCAGAACATCATGGAGTTCCAGAAGTGCTCGGTCGCGGGCATGGCGTACGGCGAGGGCATCACGGAGGCGCAGCGTGGTGCGGCGACGCGGACGGGGGGTACAGGGCCAGGCGACCTTGCTGCGCTTGCCCCTCAGGAGCTCAACGAGAAGCTGGCGGGGCTGAAGAACCAGATGCTCAGCACTATGGAGCGCACTTTCAAGAACCGCTACGGCCAGCCAGACCAGCTCACGCTCGTCTCGCCCAAGCTCGCGCAGGATCTCGCCGAACGGGGACCCCAGCGGAACGCGATCTGCGCCTTCTTTCGCGCCCTTGCTGTCTGCCACAGCGTGCTCGCGGACCGCCCTGACCCCGAACAGCCGAACTACATCATCTACAAGGCGGAGAGCCCGGACGAGGCCGCCTTGGTCGCCGCTGCGCGCGACGTCGGGTTTCCTTTCGTCGGCAAGGGGAAGGACGGAATCGAGATCGAGGTGCTCGGACAGCGCGAAAAGTACACGCCACTGAAGGTGCTGGAGTTCAACAGCACGCGGAAGAGGATGAGCGTGGCCGTGCGCGCGCCGGACGGGCGCATCATTTTGTACTGCAAGGGCGCGGACAGCGTGATCTACGAACGTCTAAGGGCAGACCATGACCCCGCGCTAAAGGATGCGACGGCGAAGGATATGGAGGCATTTGCGAACTCGGGTCTGCGCACGTTGTGCATCGCGTATAAGGAGATGGACGAGCACGCGTTTATGGAGTGGGAGCGGGTGTATGATGTGGCGGCGAGCGCGACGGAGAACCGCGAGGATGAGATCGACAAGGCGAATGAGCTTATCGAGCGCGATTTAGTGATCCTGGGCGCAACGGCACTAGAGGACAAGTTGCAGGAAGGCGTGCCGGAGGCTATCGATATGTTGCATCGCGCAGGTATCAAACTGTGGATTCTGACAGGTACGTTGCAATTGAGCGTGCCCTCGATGATGCACAGTATGCTCTTGATGATGGCTGACCAGAGAACGCAGGCGACAAGCTTCAGACGGCCATCGAGATCGGCTACAGCTGCAACTTGCTGAAGAACGAGATGGACGTGATGATTCTTTCGGCGGACTCTATGGAACAGGCGCGCCTGCAGATTGAGGGCGGCTTGAATAAGATTGCGTCGGTTCTCGGTCCGCCTTCCTTCAAGCCGAAGGAGCGAGGCTTCATGCCTGGAGCTAAGGCCTCGTTTGCTGTGGTCATCGACGGCGACACGCTGCGCTTCGCGTTGTCGCCGGAGCTCAAGCCTCTATTCCTCAACCTCGGGACGCAGTGTGAGACGGTTGTGTGTTGTCGCGTGTCTCCCGCGCAGAAGGCTTTGACAGTCAAGTTGGTGCGTACATGTCGGCTCTCTACATCATGCTCTCACCTTACCATCTCATTCAGGTCAAGGAGGGCCGGAATGCCATGACTTTGTCAATTGGGGATGGCGCGAACGACGTTGCTATGATCCAGGAGGCTAATATTGGATGTGGCCTCTTCGGCTTGGAAGGCTCACAGGCGGCGATGTCGGCGGATTATGCGTTCGGGCAGTTCAGGTTTCTGACTAAGCTCTTGCTTGTGCACGGTCGGTGGTCGTACCAGCGCGTGGCGGACATGCACAGCAACTTCTTCTACAAGGTGGGTGGTCTTGATAATGTTATCTACGTATGTTCATGACTCTATGCAGAACGTCATATGGACATTTGCCATGTTCTGGTTCTTGCCATTTAACAGGTATGCGCTGCGCTGGCTTCTGTTGGGTTCAGACTGACGTGTTCGCAGCTTCGATGCGACATATCTGTACCAGTACACCTTCATACTGTTGTACAATCTCGTCTTCACGTCTCTACCGGTCATCATTCTGGGAGGTGAATCTCTACGGTCCCCTTTACATGGTCAGTTCTTGACGCGTCTCTACAGCATTTGATCAGGATATTAACGCCAAGGCTGCGCTGGCCTATCCTGCGCTATACGTGCGCGGGATACGTGGCTTGGAGTACACCAGGACGAAGTTCTGGATGTACATGATCGACGGCCTGTATCAGTCCGCTGTCGTGTTCTTCATCCCGTACCTTGTGTGGACGCTTGGCATCGCTGTCTCATGGAACGGCAAGACCATCGAATCGCTGGCGGACTTTGGTACGACGGTGTCGGTGGCCGCTATCTTTGCAGCCAATTGCTATGTCGGCATCAACACCCATTAGTACGTTGCCTTCGCTCGGTTCCTTATGCAAGTCGCTGATCTGTGGCACAGCTGGACGGTCATTACATTCATTGTGGTCATCGGATCCTCCGTTGTGATGCTCCTGTGGATTCTCGTCTACTCGTTCTTCTTCAGCAGCGACTTCATCGACGAGGTGATCATTCTCTTCGGCGAGTTGACGTTCTGGACATCAGTTATCTTTGCGGTGACCGTGGCCTTGAGTGCGTACCCCTGTTGACTTGGACACAAGTCAATGGAAGCTGACATTTGAATCAGTTCCTCGATTCGTTGTAAAGTTCCTCAAGACTTCGTACTCTCCTCTTGACAAGGACATCGTTCGCGAGATGTGGGTTCTGGGCGACTTGAAGGACACGCTTGGCATCCGGCATCGCAAAGAGAAGAAGAACAGGCGGCAGATGAGCGACGCAGAGACCGCGCCTATGTTTCGCGACAATCACAATCGCTCCACGTCTGAAATGTCGCAAGCGTATGAGATGGCATTGACGGCAAGCCCCCGTGGTCCACCTGCGAGGGAGACTTACCTCGACACACCGCCGCTCGACAGAGGTCAGAATGATACTCGCGACTACATCAATCCACGACAGGCTCCTTCCCCACAGCACTCGCCTAATCACCTCGCACCTTCACCCCTGCCGTCTCCTCTACACCTCTCACCTACCTACCAACCGAACACCTCTGCCCCGCCGAGCGCCTTCAATAGGGCCTCCCCGCAGTCGCGTGACTCCTACTATTCGGCGTCAGACTTGCCCGTTCCTTCACCGCTGCCGTCTCCCAAATTCATGTACTCGAATGGCGAAGTCACGAGCACTCCCCCTACGCCTCGCAGTGCTTCTTCATCGTATGCGCAGGCTATCCCGCTATCACAGCGACCACCACCACCCCGTTTGCAACCGCCTCCGCCAGGGCTCGGTCGCAGCACCGGACGTCCGCCGTCGACCTATGAAGAAGCGTACGGCGGTACGGCCGAAGCTTACGACGGTACAGACCCTGCCTACGCTAGTCACGGTCTGGAACCCAGCAACGCGTCGTATTCTACCGCCCAAAGCTCGTGGGAAGAGGACGATAGACCTCCTCACTCAACACATTCGCCTGCTCATGCACAACCCTATCAGCAACAGCAGCCATGGTCGCCGATGCATGCACAGCACTACGCTCAGCAGCAGTCACAGCAGCAGCAGCAGCCTTATCCGCCGGCTCAGTGGCAAGAATCGTCGTCACAGCCCAACCTGGATGTAACATACGACGACGACCGGCGGCTGAGTCAGGTGTCGTGGCAGGGTGGCCGAGCGCTATGAAGTGCTCGGGCGGTCGGTGTACTTGTGATCAACTCTGTTGTTGATAGAGGTGTATCTTTAACGGGTTCAGTTTATCTACTTATTTCCCCTTGCTGCTTTGCGACATCACTCCTCGGTTGCGTCCATCTACGGCCGGGCTCTATTATATCTATACATATCTCGGAATGGACTTGATCAACTGCTAGGACCATGGCCCGCAGGCCGCCCGTATACCTCTTGCGTCCACTGTGTACGCCTTACCGTTCTAGGTGCAGTGAATCAGTGTTATAACGTTAAATAATGGAAGCACCACTGGGCATTCTCCGGAGTAGTCAGCACGCAAATTAGGATCCAGGGTGAAACCAGATGGCAAATACTGACAAACAGCGTCACGCCAGTCACGATCACAAGACGTCGAAACTGACTACTAGTACTGTACCTGCTTTCTTGAATCTTCTCCTACGACATTGGCGAGCGCCGAGGAGAAGACCAGGGACGCCCTGACTCAAGACGTTTGTGCAGAATCCTACTCCTCTTCAGACGCTCGATCATGAATTTCTCCGCGATTCTGGGCTTGCTGACGGACCTTTACCTGGCTTTCAAATTCGCCTTGGTGCCGTCACTGTTAGACACTGCGAGGCAACCTTCCCTACTCATACGTCCCATCGCGCTTTCCCGGATATTCATGGCCCATGTATGGACGGCCTTTGGGCCTGGGGTAGATGAAAACTCTCGCCTGGAGAAGCAGAAGCTGATTACGCCTTACGCTCATGGTGTCGTGCTCGATGCCGGCGCAGGTTAGTGGCTCGAAGTCCTGACTGTTGCTCATCCGAGACGTAGTCTATATATCTGGATCTTTGCTGATGCTATTCTTTAGGGCATGGACATACGATGTTGTATCTCGATCCCGCCAAAGTCACGAAATATGTTGCCGTCGAGCCCAACGCCGACATGCATCAGCACATCCGACGGAAAGCCGCTGGCGCAGGATTTAACGAGGCGGATGGGACGCTCGTCCTTCTCGGCTGTGGTATTGAAGATATCGGCACGATTCGCGCAGCGCTCAACGCCAACGGGCCATGCGTAGACACCATTGTCTCTGTGCTCACGCTTTGCACCGTGCCGGAGCCTCAGCGGACCATTCAGGCACTTGTGGACGATATCCTTCGCCCGGGCGGCGCGTTCTTATTCTATGAACACGTGCTCAGCCATCGCGCGGACGTAGCCTGGTGGCAGCAATTCTGGGCGCCAATATGGCAGATCCCGTTCGACGGATGTCGGCTGGATAGACCGACGCATCTGTGGATCTCGGAAGTGAGGGATAGCAAAAAGGAGAGAACGGGTTCCGTATGGGCGGCGCAAAACGTATGGGGCAAGGATGGTGAGACAGAAGACACGCTGTTCTGGCACCGCGCTGGGAACTTCGTGAAGCGCCTTGATTAGGTATGTTACACGCTCTATACCTGGTGTCATCTCTCATCCTTGTCCAAGTTCCTAAAGACCATTACCGTGTGTTCGGGTTAAGCAGCTTCCGCTGAGTATCCGTAACTTTTTCCTTCACTTGCCTGGCTTCACTGTCGGTGAGCGTCACATCCATCCGAGGCGAACATATCCAGGCTTGTTCTTCACATTGGGCTGGGCTTCCAACTCACCGCCCTGATGATTCCGCTGTGAGAGCGCCACTTGTGCATCGCGTATAGTCGTGCATTTGGTGTCTGGAGCACTATCTCTTGCGCGGCAACACAGTTTTCTTGGCTGGTGGACCAGCTCTGAGCAACGTTCGTGAGCGCCTGCCCCAGGACTCCATCGCAGGGATAATTTTCTATCCTGTATCTCCAGACGCTTTAGCTCAGGAATGACATCAGAAAAAGTGCACCCCTAGTTATACTGCGCGACAGCGTGTTATAATGCTCATATCTGATATTTTATCAATGCCATGATATAGTAAGTTATCGGTATGAATACAACAGTTATGGCATGGCACGATGAGGTATAACACGGTGACCTGCATGCTATAACCCGCCATTTCTCGGTGACTGCATGTTAGAACGCGTTAAGTCACGGTCCCATGGAACTTACGACGCGTCATTTCATGGCAGAGTACGTGTGGTAGCATGCTATAGCACTGCACCCACCGTGCCATAACACTCAACGGCTCTTACGCCGTCTTATTTCTATATCCATTGTCTTACTGCGAACCGGACCAAGAAAGTTGCAAAATAATCACATTGAATGAGGGTATAGACGGTACATGACACGGTACGCTATGGCTCCAGCTCGAGAGACCTCCGAGCCTCGAGGCAGTGATGCAAAGCGTTCAGACAACTGGAGAGATCACGGTGGTCGATCACTCAACAAGGTATTCCTCTGCGCCACTCCATGCACTCACCGGAAAGGCTGGTCGTCTGTGATATCGTATGAGCCCATGCTCAGTGAGAGTACTGCCATCAGAAAACTCACCAAACACCAGTGCTAGCCAGGTGTTAGCGATCGAGCTCGACGCGACGCACGCACGACATCGCGCAGATACAACGCGGCACCGCTCTTCACCGTACGGCGGAGGCGTGATATGCGAAGCCGGGAGGTGCAGGATGGTGACACCAGCAACGGGCTGAGGGTATGGTGCTTCGTAGAGATGGGTTACCCAGCGATGATGACGGTCGCAGACAACAAGGCGGTGGCGGCGCGCTCGCTTACAAATACGGGTGTCGGCATTTGCCGGACCTCGCCGCCCGGGCGGCGGCTGAGTCAGCGTGGTGCAAGTCCCCACAGCTCTCGCCCGCCCCACCAAGTTCCCACTGAGGTGACTGCACGCTCTGCACCCGCGGTCATCACTGAGGCTGCCCATGGGCCTCGAGCGTTTCTCAAAATCTACGGAGAAGAGCTTGCTCGCAGGCCACCATCGCTCAGCGATCTTCGTTAACGCACCCTGTGCCCGGCGGTTTTCGACCTAGTCAGGTCAGAAAGCCAGGCGGGAAGGGCGCCGTAGTTATGGCCGCTGCATAATTGTGGAAAGGTGCGTGCCAAAAGTCGGGTCCGTGTTGTGTATCTGACATCCGTAGAACGTCGCGTTTCTTGCGCAAGACGCGGAAGGACACTGGCCACAAGCCATCATCCGTAGAACGTCGCGTTTCTTGCGCAAGACGCGGAAGGACACTGGCCACAAGCCATTGAGCCAACACGATGCCGCCCTTCTTCGGCCGTTTATCGACTCGCAGACTTATCTGCTCTATCCCCTACATTCAAGTCTGTACTTGCTGAGTTCTTCACTTCCTCACGGCGCCCTGTGTGCCTCGCACCCAATCCATCTCGGCCACCCGACGTAAGCCCTCCCGCGCCGGTCCACGCAAGCCGACGTCTGCGTTCTATGTACCTTCCGCATGTACTGTAACGTACACAATAGCATCTTCGATGTGTCCCTCGACTTGAACAGTGTGCTGCGAGCCTACAAATGGACGTAAGGTACTTCAGCGCTTCAGCCTTCCCTCCGAATCCTAAGGCGGCGCATCTCTCTCATACAATGAAGTTGTGATATATAAGGCAAAGCCCGCTCAATAAGTCCTGTCATGCGACGCAGAGTGCATGTTACGGCACGCCATCGAGTGTTATGCTGCGCGGTCGGGAGAGTTATCGCGCCTTCCCAGGTCTTATCTCACGAAACGGACCTGTCATAGCAAATCATAGGATATCGCCTGGACTTTATGGCACATAATAACAAGGCGGAGCCTATTTCCTGCTATAACACGGATGTCATTTTCCTGATGGATCTAACGCCCCTTCTTTCAGACTAGCTCTTGCAGCAGGCAAACGTGGACGATCTCCCGAGCGCGGCGGCGACAAGAGCTCCAAAAATAGACATAAAAAGAGAAGAGATTATAATAGCTAAAGGTAAATTTTTAGCTGAATATCTCCTTGCCGACGAGCACGCGGAGCCCCCGCAAGTTGAACAGAATATCACGCAAGTACAAAGGCTGCACACCATCGCGGCCTCGCGCAGCGAAACGCTTGAGGCGTCACCCGTATCTACGCGCGGATGTGAAGCTCTTGATCGAGTCGAGGTCGGTCCCGTCGCTTGCAACCGCACCGACAATCGTACCAGGTTGGTTCCAGGTTCTTGGAGTGGAGGATATCAAGAATGGCCGTGGATCCCGGTCTGACGTCGAGGCGCTTCAGGTGCGGAAGGAGAAGTTCCCGCTACTGCTTATGGTAGTAGGTCTTGGGGTTAAAAGTTGAAGGGGTGAGCGCGTGAAGACGCGAGGACACATAAGCGCTTCCGAGCAAGTTAAGCCTACCTAGTAGTACCCTCAACTTGAACTTGAGCATGTGATTGAGGATGCGTCCCCAGTCGGGGCTCGCTCAACAGTAATCAGACAGGGGACTAGCAGCCTACTGCTGAATAGTAGCGGGCCCTGCCGTGAAACGGCCCTTCGCGAGTTATGTCGTAAGTACTAGTAAGTACTAAGTAGCAGGGAAGCATTGGCAGTGCGATCTATCACGTGAAAGTCAGCTGACTACCACGTATTCCGTTGGCTTTTTCGAATATTCTCATCTTCCACCGTTTCCCTTTCTTAAGGCAAGCATGCAGAGAGAAATTCCCCAAAAACACTCCAATCCTTAGCTAGATGCTCCTATAAGGTACAGTATGCACTTAAATGAGACATCACTTGCAGATTGAGCGCAGCAGACGACATCTTGCACGGCCTTTGAAACTTGCAGTGCAGAACCTTCAAGTAGCTCTTAGGCCGTTACTTCCGTGTAGATTACAGACATGAGAGATACACGAGCCTCAACTGCCTGCTACTTATGCAATAACTAGTATTTCAACTTCAAGCAATCAAATCACATGACGCTGTGACAGAGCGCGTCACGCTGCTGCAGCGCAGCCCCCGGGAAGTTATTGTTGGTTCTTACCTTTCATCTCCCTCACGAATCGCCAAGAATCATTGCCCACTAAGACCTCTCCTTTATATCCTTGCCCAAATGTTCCGGAACGCGGCGACGAAGCTCGCCCACAACACAACTCTTCCCGCTCTGGCTGGAAACAAGGATCTGCGCCCCTTGCAGGATCTCATCCATGCAGAGAAATCAGTCCTAATCTCGTATGTGTAATGCTCCCCATCTGCGCAAAAATTTGACGCCCGAGAAGATTGCAGAGGCTCAGTGTAGACATCAACAAGGCCGCGGAAGCGCTCCGAACATGGGGCTCAACAGAGGGGGAGGACCTGGGGGTGCGTGAATGCAGTTCCCCCTTTACAATGTACTGACCCATCGCAGGATATCCTCGGGGCATCTACAAATCTCCTTTCCCACTTCTCCGCCGGCCTCTCGCAGTACGCATCGCACGAACACGCCATCCGCGATCACATGAAATCCATCCGCACGAAGGAGGAAGCGCTAGACGATCTCAAGCGCCGTCGTAAGGCGGTCGTCTCGCGCGCCGATGCCGCGGAGAAGAAGCTCAACAAGATGGGCCCAGAGCACAAGAATCTCGCCATGCAGACGGAGCAGCTTAATCGCCTGCGAGACGAAATCCGCGGCATGGATTTCGACATCATGCGCGACGAGGCGGAGCTTGGCGACGCAAAGCGCAGCGTCACCAAAGCCTGGATGGCGCTCAAGTTCGGCGGGCTGCAGGAGTGCTGCGAACGGGGGGCGGTGCGTGTCAAGTGACGAGCCTGCCTGCGTGTACTCATACATCCCCCAGATAGCAGCTGACTTTGGGAAGAAGATCATATTTGTGAGTGACTTTGAGCTGCACAACACGACGAGACTGACTGCGTGCTAGGAAATCCCCGAGATCGAAACCCAGCCCGGATACCCGCGCCCCATGTACCACGGACACCAGGACGTCGAGCGTCACATCAACGATGCACTCCGCGCGCTGTCCACCGTCCAATTCTCCACCTCGCCCAGCGGCCAGCCAGTGCGCCCTGCTCCCGAGCTGCTCCCACCCCCGGCCATCGGCGGGCACTTCCTCGACTCGACCGCGGACTCGATCGCTTCGACGCCCACATCCACCTACCCGCCCCCGACACCGTTCTCTCCCAACGCATCTGGGTTCCGTCCGCCCGACGGACCACCGCCCGGATTCCCAACGGCGCAATACGACCAACCTTCGCGTGCCGTGGACGACTTCGGTGTGCGAACCGGCCCCATGGGACCGCGGGAGTCCTTCCAAGGACCGCGATACAACACAGTGCCCGCAAAGGGCTCCGGCGCATATGACGGTCTTCCCCACGGCGGCGGCTTCTTGGACGGCCCACCGCGGCTCAGCACTCAGGATGAGGGTGATTCGTTCGCGGCTAGCATCTCGGAGGCGCTGGATCGCAAGAGCGGCGAGCAGCACCGGCCGACTGGGTACACGCCGCCCAGTGCACCGCCGGGTGCGATGCCGGCGCAACCGCCGTCAGGCGCGGAGCAGGGCTTGGGCAACCCTTGGCAGGACACGCCTTCGCGCAACGATCGCCCTGTGTCGACGGTTTCCGGCGAGGGGTTGGCTTACATGGCCAGCGGGGACGAGCTGGACCAGAAGGAGCATGATCACGTCAAGTTTGAAGATGCGACTGATATCGATAGCGGCCGGCATTCGTGTAAGTAGTACGACCTTGCATATGCCCTCGTACGCGCTGACACCCTTCGCAGCCTTACACGATCCGCGGGATCAAGCCTTTCCGCCAATCTCGTCTTCGCCCAAGCGCGTGCCGCCTCCGCAGATTGACCCCATCGAAGACGAGGCCGCGCTGAACGCCGCAGCCGCTCGCGAAGTGGAGCGCGAGCTGAACTCCCTGCATTTCAGTCCGCCCCCTTCGGCCCATACCCCGCTGCCACCTCCAGTGCTGTCGCCCTCAAAGGTGCCCCAGTTACCACCGGTAGCCCCACTCGCGAATGCGGCCGCCCGCGCACAGCAATCGCCTCCCCAATCTCCCATGGACAACAGGTTTGCGGCAGGCAGCCGCCGCGGCAGCATGGAGAAGCGTGGCACGGCCGGCATGTATGGGAGTGGCAGCAGGCGCGGCAGCATGGACGAGCGGGGCAGCATGGACGCACCCAGACTGTCAGCGGAAGTGCCGCCGCCTATATATACCCCCGCGCAGTCGTACGCGCGCAACCAGCGGGACTCGCTCTCGCTGTCGACGGATGCCCCGCGCCCGCTGACGGACGAGCCCGCGCCCGTGTCGCCAGCCGAGGCGTTGCCGCTGCCGACCCTGCCGGGATCTCCCCGTATTACCTCGCCCTCTCCTCTAGCCTCTCCGCTGGCTTCCCCGCTTACGCGGCCCAGCTTCCCGTCGGAGCCCGGCCGGCCAGCGTCGCCGCTCGCGAGCTTCCGCACCGCACCCGACTACCCGCGCAGCCTCGCTAACGCGCGCTCGAACTCGTCACTTGCATCTGCAACAACGTCATCCGCGGGCGGCGCGCGCACGATCTCCGCTGCTGCCTTCAAGAGGCCGCGTCCGGAGGGGGCGGTGGCGGACACGAGCCCGCTGCACTTGCGCAAGCGCGGCGCGAGCGGGACGGCGACGCCGCCCCCGCCACCGTCCGCGTTTGGCGTGAGTCCGAGCTCGGCCACGTTTGGACGGTCTGTGAGCCAGGGTGCGCCCGGGGGTGACTCGGACGCGCCGCAGATCCCGCCTGTTGGTGGAGGGGAGGACGACGACTTTGACTATATCGGGGCGTATGGGGGTACGGAGGGGGATAGGACCCAAGGAAATCAAGGCCGAGGGGGCTACGGAGAGGGTCGGTTTGCGACGAACCTGGATGATGGGCTGCGTTGAGGACTTGAGGAAGATGAATAGGAGGATCCGGGCTACTTAAGGTAATATCGAACGTTATAATTCTGTCCTTTGGACATTCTAGTTACTGGCGTGGCACCTGTACAGTACCGAATGGAAGTTTGCATTGGTCACTGGTCAGCCTTAATGCAGCTGATTCTCAGACGACAGACTGAGACAAGTCGAACATGGGTCACGTGCCATCCGGACAGTGCCGTACGGGCAGCCGACGCGCCCCGAAGATCCGGAGCTGAGGATTCAGCAGAGTTTTGCTCAGCTTTTGTTTGCTTTACACCGTGATGTTGCAGCTCGCGCGTACCGTGAGTGTCGTGTCCCTCGTTTCCCAGCGTTGGCTGACATGGCGTGTAGCGGGCCCCTACACTTGTTCGTCGCGTTCCGCGCCAGGCGTGCGCATGGCCGCCATTGCGCGGGTACGCCTCGGCGGCAGACCCGTACGATGTAGTGGTTATTGGTGGTGGTGCGTCAATACATCCTCAATCTCTTTGAGCGCATCGCTGACCGCCTGACAGGCCCAGGAGGCTACGTCGCTGCGATCAAAGCCGCGCAGCTTGGCCTCAAGGTATGCGCGAGTGCAGCAGCGACAAGACGCATGCTGACAGAGTGACCAGACGGCATGCATCGAGAAGCGCGGTGCTCTTGGCGGCACCTGCCTCAACGTTGGATGCATCCCCTCAAAAGCCCTGCTCAACAACTCGCATATGTACCACCAGGCAAAGCACGACATGGAGAGGCGCGGGATTGACAGTGCGTCGCATGCGCCTGCATGACGATACATTTATTGACCCCAAGCAGTCCAGGGCGTCAGCCTCAACCTCGACAACATGATGAAGGCGAAGGATGCGAGCGTCACCGGCTTGACGAAGGGCGTCGAGTTCCTCTTCAAGCAGAACGGCGTCGACTACATCAAGGGCGCCGGCTCCTTCGTCTCGCCGACACAACTTAAGGTTGCCTTGAACGACGGTGGTGAGACCGAGGTCAGCACGAAGAACGTCATTATCGCGACGGGCTCGGAGGTGGCGCCGTTCCCCGGCGGGTCCATCACGATCGACGAGGAGCAGATTGTCAGCTCGACGGGTGCGCTCGCACTCAAGGAGGTCCCGGAGAAGATGGTCGTCATCGGCGGTGGTGTCATCGGTCTTGAGCTGGGCAGCGTCTGGAGTCGTCTTGGCGCGGAGGTGACCGTCGTCGAGTTCCTCGGTGGTATTGGTGGTGCCGGTATCGACGAGGAGGTTGCGTGAGTGCATTTTCTGTGGATGATATTATGGCGAGGCTGACCATCGTGTATAGCAAGCAGTTCCAGCGTCTTCTCGCGAAGCAGGGCATCAAGTTCAAGTTGAACACGAAGGTGACCGGCGCCGAGAAGAAGGATGGCAAGGTCTACCTTTCGACTGAGGGCGCGAAGGACGGCAAGCCAGACACCGTGAGTATCAGTCGGCCAGAGAATGCGCCCTGGGTTCTAACTCCATCGTCAGTTGGAAGCCAATGCCGTTCTTGTCTCCGTCGGCCGTCGGCCATACACCGAGGGCCTGAACCTGGAGGCCATCGGGCTCGAGACTGACAACAAGGGACGCATTGTGATCGACTCGCAGTTCAACACCTCCGTGCCGAACGTGAAGTGCATTGGTGACGTCACCTTCGGGCCCATGCTTGCGCACAAGGCCGAGGAGGAGGGTGCGTTCACTATCACTGTTTTCCTTGCCCCATCATACTAATGCTTCTGGTAGGTATCGCCGCGGTCGAGTACATCAAGGCTGGGCACGGCCACGTCGACTACGCCGCCATCCCCGCTGTTGTTTACACCCACCCCGAGGTTGCATGGGTCGGCAAGACCGAGCAGGACCTAAAGGCAGAGGGCGTCAAGTACGCGGTCGGCAAGTTCAACTACTCCGCCAACTCGCGCGCGAAGACGAACCTGGACACGGACGGCTTCGTCAAGATCTTGACGGAGAAGGAGACGGACCGGATCGTGGGCGTGCACGTCATTGGGCCGAACGCGGGCGAGCAGATCGCGGAGGGCGTGTTGGCCATGGAGTACGGCGCGAGCTCGGAGGATGTGGCGCGGACATGCCATGCTCACGTGAGTTTTGTTTCGTTGATGGTTGGTAGGAATATGTTGCTGACGATTTATACAGCCGACGCTCAGCGAGGCGTTCAAGGAGGCGTGCATGGCGGCGCACTCGAAGGCGATACATCAGTAGCGGCTTCACCTGGTTCGACTGCGCCCCCCTTACCTTTAGCAGTAATGTCATTTCTGTATCTAGAGTACGTATCATACGCATGAGCAGCGAAGCTTCATTAGTCTGATCCGTTGGCGTTGAGAAAGTGCAACGTCGCTGTTGAGCGAGGTCAGCGAGACGGACAGGACACAGCTCGAGCTCGATCTTCCGTGGAGGCACGTGCCGCGTTTACCTCAACTTTACCCCGTGGGGTCTGGGAGTTGGAGGCTGCTGACCACAACCTGACGGCAACAGTGAAGACCTGACGGAAACGTGTTCTTCTTCGCTTGTATCCTTGAGTCCATCCTCAGGCCTAGCACGTCAACATCACGTAGTCCTGCGCTGCAGCTCACTGGCTACATGATTTCCTCTCGCCGATTGAGTCTACGATCTCGGACGGTCGTTCATGGAGTACAGACCAGCATCCGATCAACGTACCGGGAGTTGCTGCAGACGCGGCCCCTCAATCTTTCCGCGGTAGAAGGCTCCGTTGAACCACCTCTTGACGAGAGGACACTTCCTGCCTATTTTTCCCAGGAAACTTTGGCAAAGCACAGCACGCGCCCAGCCCTCGTCTGCCGGCAGGAACGTCCTCGCGCGCATGCGGGCCCTCCTTCGCGGAATATGGGCATCCAGACGCACTTGGCTTGGGACTTCGAAGAATTCGATCGACACATTAAGGCCCTCGCGAGAGGGCTGCTCGAGATGGGCGTTAATTCTGGTGACCGGGTCGCAGTAATCATGGGGAATAACAGGTACGATCTCCAAGCTCGATCCGGGGAGCATTGCAGCCTTATGGCCGCTTGTCAGCTCTTACGCGTTGCTGCAATGGGCTTGTGCGAGTATTGGTGCGATCCTCGTTACCATAAACCCGGCGTACAGAATCAATGAGCTAGTGAGTCGCGTTTCTTCTTCCAGTCGCCCGCACCAGATTTGAGCATCGTACTTTGACAGATAGAGACGCTGAATGCGGTTGGCGTCAAGCACCTTGTATGCGTACCTCGCATTCGCTCGTCAGCATACTTGGACATGCTGTCCAAGGCCGCGCCTGGTCTGCCTAACTCGCGCCCGGGCGAGATATGCGATCCCAGGCTTCCGGAGCTACGCAACCTCGTCGTGGTGGATAACAAAGATGAGTTTCGGACGGAGGTCGACCGGTTAGACATCAAGAGCGCGGTCGACTGGAGGGAGATTATGGCCTGGCGCGATAACTCGCAAGAAGAGAAACGTCGACGCGTCCTGGAGTCGTCGTTGAATAAAGACGATGTGATCAACCTACAGTTCACTAGGTAAGCATCACGCCAGACTATCATTGTGAGAGTGACTTACTACCCTACGACAAGCGGCACAACCGGTTCTCCCAAAGCTGTTTCGGTAAGCAGAAGAAGCCGCTTGGTAGTGCGCAAGCCCTGATCAGGATGAACACACAGCTCACGCACCATAATTTGCTCAACAACGGTATTTCTGTGGGCCGTTGTATGAAGCTTACGAACACCGACATCCTATGTGAGCTGCATCTCATGTGCTGCTGTCGTCTCATAACCTTCTCGGGCAGGCAACGTACCGCCACTGTTCCACTGCTTTGATGAGTAGCACCGTGACAGTCAAGAGGATTTGTGCAGCTTACCTTGCTTTAGATACGCCTTGTCCTCGGCAATCTCGCAGCATGGACGCACGGGGCTTGCATCGTTTATCCATCGCCTATGTTTGACCCATCAGCTATCGTTGATGCGGTTATTCAAGAGCATTGTACTGCTCTTCATGGGGTGCCCACGCACTTCCTCGGTGTACTGTCTGAGGTTGACCGAAGGAGGAGCGAAGGCGAGAGGGTGGATCTGCGCCACTTGAGGTATGGCGATCAGTGTGCCTCGAACTCGTCTGGAATGTTGGGATGCTGACAAGAAACTAGGACAGGAATAGCTGCCGGCTCGTCCATCCCCATTGACCTCATGAGGCGGCTGATTGAGAAGATGAACTTGCGCGAGTTGACGAATGCGTATGGGATGAGTGAGTGGCTTGAAATAAGCATCTGAAATTACATAAAGCTGATTGCTTATAGCGGAGACGAGGTGATTTTCGTCCAGTCGAGGAGTCACAAGCCCACGCATAACATGACTGTATTCCAGCCCCGTCTCGTTCCAGACCGTGACGGACGACCCGATCCACAAGCGAGTGGAGACAGTCGGGAGGGTCCAGCCACACGTCAAGGCGAAGGTCGTTGACAGCAATGGCGACGTTGTACCAGTCAACACCCCAGGACAACTCATCGTTAGCGGCTACCTTTTGCAGAAGGGGTCAGTCAGCGTGTTACATTTGTGGCGAGGACAAAAACACTGACCGTATACCCTCAAGGTACTGGAACGACGAAGCACAGACATCGGCCGTAATGCAGCGAGAGGCAGATGGTACCGTCTGGATGTATACCGGCGATGAAGCGATCATGGACGAAGAAGGGTATCTGCGTAGTGAGTCTGTTTGGATTGAGTCGCCGTCGCCGCTGTGCTAAGAGCCTCGACAGTCGTAGGACGGATCAAGGATATCATCATCCGGGGCGGCGAGGTATGCAGTACTAACCATCAACCAACCGGAAGAAACGGCTTACCTGGGAACAGAACCTCTTCCCCGTCCAAATTGAGAATGCCCTCACCGCACACCCCGGTATTCGCGAGGCAGCCGCCATCGCGGTGCCAGATCAGCGGTATGGTGAGGTTGTAGGCGCATGGATAGTAAGGGAGCCCGGAACTGCCGTGTCACAAGCTGAAGTGCGACGCGCCGTGGCAGACACGATGAATCCACAGGCAAGTACATTTCGTGCGTATCAGCCAAGTATTTAGGCTGACTGAGATTCTCCCGATAGAATGCGCCCACATGGGTCTGGTTCACTGGAGAAGACGGTGTCGCCAACGAGCTGCCGAAGACTGCGAGCGGAAAGGTGCAAAAACATATTCTGAGAAAATGGAGTCAGCCATTGGTGCAACGAAAGACTGGGCGGGTTCCGTAGCACTGAATGATGATATGTGGCCAAACATGGATATCATTCCTAGCATTCACTACACCGTTACAAAAGCATGTGATTCTGACAAGTGAGGTGCCACAATCACCTCCTACTGCGCCGCACAGGAGGACGATAGTGCAACTGCTTCTCCGGGGAGTAAAGCAGCCACCTTCATATCTTGATCCCAGCGTGCATCCTCCGTCCAGCCAATCGAGCAATCTTCCTTCAGCGTGAGCTTTTCCTTGATCTTCCGACATGGCTTGCCTGCCGCGGTCTCGACCTCCTTGAGGGCTTCGTCCACACTATCGAGCCACTTGCGAGCAATTTCCTTGTGCTCGTCTGTCAAGCGTGGCTCGCGGAAAGCCCACAAGCATCGGTCGCTGCCGTGCGTCACGTAGCCTGCAGCTCCTGGTCAACACCTTTGAACAGCCCCTTCTGAACCGTCACTGACCGCGCTTTCGCGTCCCCTCCGGTGCCCACCGCACCTCATATCTCACCACCGGAAAATCCGCGTTCACGAGATCCCGATGCAACAGCCGCACCGGCACATGCACCTGCCCCGCGCACAATATCTCGCCAAACAGCCGCGCCGCATCCTCCGACGGCGCATCCTCAGGCAGCGTGCGCCACAGGCCCATCATCCGGTCGACGAGGTCGTCCGCGTAGTAGCGCCGCAGGTTCGGCGCGATGTCCGCGGGGCCGGCGATGGGGTGTGCGATGCTGTAGAGGTACCACTCGTCCGCGGTGTCGCCGAGGAGGATGGAGCGGACACCCTTAGTGCGGAGGGCGCGGGCGAGGGCGCCGCTGCGCTGCCATGCCATGGGGTCGGACGCCATGGAGTCGGACGCCGTGGCGTTGGAGGGCGCGGGCAGCCAGGGCGGGGCGAGGCAGCCGCGGTAGGTGCCATGCTCGGTGCCGACGGCGTCAGTCTCGATGACGTGGGTGATGCGCTCGGCGGGGACGCGCGCTGAGTCTCGGAGGGAGGGCAGGGTGTCCGGCGATGCGGGGTCCAGGTCGAGGGCAGAGCAGAGGGCAGCGTACTGCGCGCGGAGCTCGGCGGGTGTCTTGGGGATTGTCCTATAGAGACGTGAGCTGAAGGTTAGATTTGGCGTCATTGACGACGTACATGATTGCATTTGACTGCAAGACCGCAGACTGGAAAGGCGCCAACACCCCATCCGGCAGGTGGGAGACGTGATGCAGAATCTGGTGAACGGAATGTCCTCCCGCGGAAAGGCCGGTTATGCGAATATCGCTAGGATCGCCTGGAGGGTAATCATTGGGTATCACGCTGAGGAACACACGCTCGAGATACTCACCACCGAAAGCTTCGATATTGTCTCTGATCCACTCAAGGGCGAGATACTGGTCCATGAAGCCATAGTTTCCGTGCAGATCCGGCTCATCAGAGGCAAGGAATCCGAAGGCAGACAGGCGGTAGCCAATGTTGACCCAGACCTCAGAGCGCTCCGCAGAAATATACTGCGGCTGCGACATCAAGCTATGGGGTGAGCCGAATTGGAGAAAGCTGGGCAATTCTATGATCAGGTATTTTTGAGGGATATACGAGCTAGACCTACCCTCCGTGAATGTAGACGCGGACTGGGAAGCCGGTCTTAATTGGAAAGTCGGGCGGGCATGCGATGTTGACGAAGAGACTATCTCGGGAATGAGCATCTGGACCCTTACAATAGCTTTTGCTTACGGGTTCTCGGACGGGTTTCCAAGGCCGACCTTGTCCTCGAACGGGAGTGCTACACGACAGTCAGGACCGTAATAACGGTATATCTCACTTTGTGAAGACGCACATCCGGCCTGGCCGTCATTCTTTGGCTGAGCAGCATCTAAGACCACATAAGTATGTGTTCAACAAGCAGTATGAAAGTCACATACAAGTCTTTTCGTGTATGTAGTCCTTATCTTCGTAGACATAATCTGCTGGCAGGGGCTTCGGGTCTTCAAAGCGGTTCGGAGGGAGCCCATAGGGAACCTCTGAAGATGGCTTTAGTAGTGGTTCACCTGCATGCGAAGACGTGCGACGCATACCAAGAAAGACAGCAGAGCCATTCAAAGCTCGTCCTCCGGTGACTTTACCGTGCTTGGTCTCAACGCTGACGCGAGCGCCGGTCTGAGCAAGCTCCTCCGGCAAGTGAGCGTCCTTCATTTGAGTAGGACCGTGAGGACGATAGAGATGACGGTAGGAAGAAGCAAAGGTGAAGGAACTGAGGGAAAAGCAGGAGTTCTTATCAGGCGGGAAGTCGGATTAGAGCTGCTGAACACAGCGCCACGTCGCCGTCGGCAAGGATGAGCTCCGAGTGGCTCTGTGAAGATATATATTCAGGTGAACGTGCTACTTATATCGCGAAATCTTCGTCCAGCGCGTCAAAAGTATTGACAAGAACCCTTCGATGATGGACGTTCAAACGTTCAAGTTGAAGTTGAACTTCAACGCCGATTCGGCTCGGCCAATCGCCGGCCGTCGAATTGACGTCATTACAGTTGATCACGTGGACGCGATTGGTGGGAAACCAAACAAGTTGTTGTCAACTATTTTGGCTCGACGCGTTCTTGTTCCAAACACCCATCTTCTCCTCCCAAGTCCCCTCAAATCAAAAATGCCCCCTCGCAAAGCCCCCGCCGCTACCGAAGGTGACGCTCCCGAGCCACGCCGCTCGTCGCGCATCAAGGAGCAGCCCAAGCCCGTCGAAGCCCCCGCCCCCGCTCCCGCGAAGAAAGCCGCGAAGCCTCGTGCCAAGAAGGCCGACGCCACCGAGGGGGAAGACGCGGAGAAGCCCAAGTCCGGGAGGGGGCGCAAGCGCAAGGAGCCTGAGACCAACGGCGACGCCGCAGACGAGCCCGCCGCAAAGAAGGTGCGTTATCGAACCCTATACGATCGCAGCGCCAGCCGCTGACCTGGTCCGTGCGCCGCCCCCCCAGAGTAAGCCGGCGAGCAAGGCGAAGCCCGCGTCGAAGGCCAAGCCCGCGAGCAAGGCTGCTGCTGCTGAGAAGCCCGCAAGCAAGGCGGCCAAGCCGGCGTCGAAGGCGTCTGTCAAACCCGCGTCGCGCTCCTCGGTGAAGCCGGCGTCGAAGGCGAGCGCGAAGCCCGCCTCTCGTGCCGCGTCTGCGAAGCCCGCTTCCCGCGCTGCGTCCGCGAAGCCCCCCTCGCGTGCCGCGTCGAAGAAGCCTGCGTCTCGCGCTGGGTCGAAGAAGCCCGAGTCGAAGGTGCGTCGTCCCCCCTATTGGTTTTGTACAAGGGGCTAATCTGCCCTTTAGGTTGGCGCTGTTGAGGGCCAGGAGGGTCCCAAGATTGACGAGACCATCGCCGAGGAGGCCGAAGAGGAACTGCAGGCCGAGGACGCCACCGCTCCGGTATACGTCATTCCCTGCATTGTTGGGCGCTGTACTGATCCGTCATACAGGCGTCCTAATACCACAAATCAACAGTTGAACGATGGATGCGCACTGTCCGAACATAGACTCCGTTCTTATGTCGCCCCTGCTGTTCATGCCGTTGGCTTTCGTGTCGCTTCGCTGGCTTTTGTCGTGTCGTCGCCTTTTATTGTGCCGTGCTTTCATCTGCGTTTGATTTATTCTTTGTGTGAAGAGGTCGTTGTTTCGCTCGTTGTGGGCTTGGCCGACTCCTTCGCCTTTTGTTAGTACACGCTTGGATTCTTATAATCCTGCGTTGCGCGTTTGATGTTCTTGTACTTATATTCTGAATGACGTTCTGAATCCTCACAACAGGCTTCAGGCCTGCAGTCTCTGGTCTTGCGTAAGAACATGTTCGATCGCTTTCGTGAGTGTTCAACGCTCATTTGACGTCTTCCTTCCATCGCTCTCGTCAGGTTCTCGCCTATAGCTAAGGATGATTATCGCAACTTCAAGCCCGCCTGCAGCATCAAACGCTCCCCGTTCACACCATGCTACGCGACGTCAGGCCATTTGATCGTCTTCCACAGTCCTGCGCCTGTGTTCGACGTACGGTCGGCTTTGGGATAATTTGATGCGCCTGCCGTCACCGGGGAACATGCTCGACAACCGTGCCATCTGACCTGCGGATTGTTGCTCTTCGCGGTCACCTGTGTTTCTCTCGGACCGCTATGGGGACCCCAACGTCGCCGTGGCCCCTGTCAATAAAACGGCAGCGATGATGTGCGTGAGCTGAACCCATCCCGCACATATTCCCCACTGATGCTTGCCTTAGAGCGCTCGTTGCTCTGCACCGTGACGTGGGCGATCGCGGTGCTTCAGGTCGCTCATGCCCTCTTCGAGCCACCGATCATCACCTTCGAGGCAGCCGATGACAGCCTGGACATCACTAGACCGCTGATCGTGGTGGACCTCGACGACCACGCTGGGCTGCACATAGCCGCCAACGCGGTCGCGGACGATTTCGAGCGCGTGACCGGCGAGAGGGCGCAGACGACGAACGCGACGGCGGACGATTTACCTTCAGCCGACAATGGAACCGCCGTCATCCTGGTTGGCGCCCTTGACAGCTCGTCGATCATCAGTGCTCTCGTTAGCAGCGAGAAACTGAACACTTCGACCATCGCTGGCCAGTGGGAATCATTCATCGTAGCCGTCGTGGACGAGCCGTTCGATGGTGTTTCCCGGGCCCTCGTTATTGCAGGAAGCGACAAGCGGGGCGCGATCTTTGGACTGTATACGTTGAGCGAACAAATGGGTGTATCACCGTGCGTGTCCGTCCTCTCCCTATGGGCGTCGCTCATGCTCGTCGATCAGTTGGTACTGGTGGACCGACATCGTACCCAAGCACCACGATGCTGTCTATGCCATCCCGACCTCGACCACCTTCGGCAAACCCAGTGTCAGATACAGAGGGATCTTCATCAATGTGCGTGCGCTTCATTGCCATCTCATCATTCTGCTCACTCGTTCGCGATAGGACGAATCCCCCGCCCTCAACACTTGGGTCATGGACAACTTCGGCCCCAAGTACAACTCCGCGTTTTACGC
The DNA here is from genome assembly GCA_007026445.1 of Schizophyllum amplum. Taxonomy (NCBI): domain Eukaryota; kingdom Fungi; phylum Basidiomycota; class Agaricomycetes; order Agaricales; family Schizophyllaceae; genus Schizophyllum; species Schizophyllum amplum. The sequence goes on from VDMD01000019.1 coordinate 389,728, forward strand.
GCACGTCTTCGAGCTCCTGCTCCGCATGAAGGCCAACTACCTCTGGCCCGCGATGTGGCCCGGATACCCGAACCCCGGCAACAGCTTCTTCGTCGACGACCCACTGAACCAGGCGACGGCAGATGCGTACGGTATCGTGGTGTCCACGTCGCACCATGAGCCCATGCAGCGCGCCACGAACGAGTGGCTGACGTCCGGGAATGGAACGTGGGACTGGACGACGAACAAGGACAACGTGACGACGTTCTTCGAGGCGGGGGCGGCGCGGGCGCAGGGCTACGAGAGCTACTTCACGATGGGCATGCGCGGGGACTCGGACGGGCCGCTGTCCGGGGACGATCCAATGGCCATCCTGACTGACGTTATCGCTACTCAGCGGAGCATTATAGCGAACATGTATGGCAACGAGACGGCTGTGAAGGTGAGTTGAGAATACAAATCTTGGCTCGTGATGCGGCTGACACCCTGGTCAGCAAGTATGGGCGTTGTATAAGGAGGTGCAGGAGGTGTACGAGCAGGGACTGGAGGTGCCGGATGATATGACCTTGTTGTTGAGCGACGACAACTTTGGCAACATCAGGAGACTACCAACGGACGACGAACACAAGAGAGAAGGCGGCCTTGGGGTGTGTGCCAAGCGTTCGCTCATGCTCTCGTCGCTGACCATCTGGCTAGATCTACTACCACTGTGAATTCGTGGGCGACCCGCGCTCGTACAAATGGCTGAACGCCAACTCGCTTGGCAAGGCGCAACAGCAGCTCGCGAACGCCCACTCGCGAGGGGCCGACCGTATCTGGGTCATCAACGTCGCGGACATCAAGCCCATGGAGACGCCGCTAAGCATGATCATGGCCATGGCCTACAACATCTCCTCCGTCACCCGCGACACCATCCCGCAGTGGCTTAACGCATACGCCGCGCGCGAGCTGCCCGAGGAGCATGCCGACGAGGCCGGGGACCTCCTGCTTGCCTACTCTCGCCTCATGGGCGTGCGGAAGCACGAGCACATCGAGGGTTCGACGTTCTCCTTGCTCAATTACGACGAAGCGGACCGGATACTCAACGCGTGGTCTACCCTGGTTGACCGCGCCGAGGCGGTGTACGCGCAGCTCGACGACGCGCACCAGCTATCGTTCTATCAGCTTCTGCTACACCCCATCAAGGCATCGTACATTTACAACGCTGTGCGCGTCGCGCAGGCCAAGAACTCGTGGTACGGCCAGCAGCGCCGGACTTCGGCGAACGATTGGGCGGGGACGGCGCTCGACTACTTTGGGCAGGACTACGATCTGCAGATGGAATGGAACGCGATGTTGGACGGGAAGTGGGCGGAGATAATGCGGCAAACACATTATGGGTACACGTCGTCGTGGCGGGCACCGATTCGGGATATGGTGAGAGTCGTTTTCTTGTTTGTTTGTTACTAATAGACGTGGCTCACCTGCGACGAATGCGACAGATCACGGGCCTCTCGTATGTTCAGCTCCGCCAGGACTCGTATCCTGCAGTGGGCCAGATGGGTGTCGTGGTCGAGGGAGCCATTGAGCCCTACGTGGGGTTATTCAATGAGGGCTCCGATGTTGCGAAACCGTCGAGAGACGATCTCGTCCCCGTAGTCACTTTCGTCACGACCAGTCCCTACGGCGTGTCTAGCCAATGGTTCGAGGTGTACGGTCGCGGTGGCGGCGATGTGCATTGGACAGCTTCGACCGAACATCCTTGGGTATCGCTCTCCTCCGCCGAAGGCGACCTATCTGCCTCGAGTGGCTGGGACACGCGCATCGATGTACAGGTCGACTGGCATGCTGTCCCGGACGGCTTCAACGATACATCGCTTATTTATATCAACGGATCCGACGGCTCGTACGAGGAGGTGCATCTCCCCGTGATTAAGCTCGCGGTGCCAGACGACTTCAGCGGCTTTGTCGAGGGCGGCGGTTACGTCTCGATCGAGGCCGCGCACTACACGTCCTCCTCGGACCCTAGCAGCTTCATTGAGTACCCCTACCTCTCGCGCATCTTCAACGGCAGCGGCACTGTCGGGCTCGACGCCTCGGTTGGGCGCAACCTGGCTATCCCCGACGTCGCCCCCTCGCTCGAATACGCATACTACCAGTTCAGCGACATCGCGGACAACGTGACGGTGACGATGTACTTCACGATGGCGATCGACACGGACCCGGATGAGCCGTTCATGTGGGCGCTGTCCTTGGATGGATCGACTCCGAATGCTACGCGGCTCATGCCCGAGCCAGCCAGCGCGGGGGAGCTTCCGGACGGCTGGGGAGATGCGGTGCAGGACCAGGTGTGGACTCGTGAGCAGTCGTTCAACAGCAGCGCTGGAGCCCACGTGCTGGAGTACTGGGCAAATGGGCCCGCCGTCTTGCTAGAAAAGATAGTGATCGACATGGGCGGCGTGAAGGACAGCTATCTTGGTCCGCGTGAGAGCATGCTCGTGTAGTTGTATGTGGACAACATGTACTTGTGCGACCAGTAGCAAGGTTTCATGTCAAACATCTCCCGCACGACGTCCTGGACGCCTTCTACGCCATGCATTGCGTGCCCTCCACGATGCGTCTTCAGTAGCACAACTTTTCCTACATCACGATGAGCACAGATACATCCATCAGTAAGAAGTCTTCGCTCACCATTAGATCCGTCCGTGCCGTTGAGTTCAAAGACAGTCCCAAAATTTGGGACAGTCGTTGGTTTGATCATTGCTTCACGAGTAGCCCGCCGCTGGGCGACAGCATCTCTCCACTGCGCCCAAAGCTGCGAGTCCATTAGATGAGCGTATCTGATGAAGATTGTACTCCTACCCCCTGTGTATCACCGTGCGTAAGTAGCGCGGGTTCGGGCATTCGAGGTTCGGGACCTAGACGTGCTTTAATGATGGCATCGAATAGGCCTTCTGAGTGCGAGAGCGGGATCAGCGGGTCGTCCGCAGCGTGCGCTATGAACGTAGGCGTCGTTAGATACTGGAGAAGTCAGCAGGCATAGATGGAATAGAGAAGAAAGTCAAAACGCACGGGGACGACGCTAATGATCTCGAATTTGTGCTGTAGCATCCACGCTACGACTTCTACAATTCGTCAAAGCGTTGAAAAATGTCCAAGAGAAGCAGGGAGACAACTCACTATCCGCGAAGGGGAACATCATCAAGGGGCGCAAGATGGGCAGCACGCCGCCGAGTTTGAACTCCACCACTAAAGCGCTCAGACTGGTAAAAGGCGACCTGATACCAAAGCAGGTCAGATTACAAGCTCCGATCTTGGGGAGCAATCAAGGACGAAGTGTCCACTTGTTGGTCGTGGCCATTGGGTGAAGCGAGTCAGCTCACAGCAGTACCAAGCCCCTCGGCTTCACATGTTCCCCCTCTAGTTGTTCTACGAGGAGCGTAGCGATGCCTGTCCCAAGGCTTTGTCCCATGATCAGTATATCTTCCGCTTTCGCTCCATTCTCGAGTAAGAAGTCCCAAGCGACGCGTGCGTCAGACAAGACTCCAGCCACAGTTGGAGAGCCTAGTTTATCAGAAGAGGTAGGGGAGGTCAGGTATGATTCTAGCAGTTTCTTCGTTGCATATCATCGTACCTTCGCTGTCGCCAAAGCCCCTGTAATCAATGGCAAGCATGTTTGCGTTCACGCGTGAAGTCCAAGAAGAGTACAGTCGACAGCGATGGTCCGTCGCACGGTCGCCGCTGTTGCCATGCAGATATAGTATAGTCGGCGCCCCATTGAGCGCTTGCTGGATGCTGGCAGCTTGACCATCCCAGCTCAGTGGCCTTTGATCACTTAAAGAATAGCCATGAGCGACAAATCACAAATGGGAAGACCATTGATGAACAGCTGCGCACCCATACGCTGCGTCCGACATGATAAACCACGCGCCGATGCGACCGTCCAGGCGTAAGTTTTGAGCCTTGCCAGCTAAGGAGCAAGACTTTGTCAGCGCCTATCATATATTACACAGATGTGCAGTAGATGGCGAGGCAAGAGCCCTATCTGAAATGGACTCACGCGCTAATCCATGCGCCTCGGGCGTGGCATACAAGTTGCTTCGCGCGGACAAGGGTCCGTGACCAAACACGAGCCTGACTTGAAAGTTAGATAGTCTTGAGGTACGGATGACATGGCTTGGAAGCGCAAGGCAGCACTGGGGACGATGAAGCGTGGAAGTCTCCGGCGCCATATGACTGAAGTCCAGAATGGCCAGCCAGTTGGCATACATAGAGACACGAACATGGTTTGAATGTATGGCACAAGCATCGCGCACAGCAGCACACCATACGCAAGTGCAAAGCCTTGCATAAGCCTGTGCGCCCGCGGTATGAAGCTTGCGAAAGTCGAAGAACCAGGTGAGCCTCCTGTGCGAGGCGGCGATGTCGACCGCCGCGCCAGCACCTCCATAGGTTGCACCCCGTCGTGGGCGTGAGGTACCTGCGATAGAACGTCAGAGTGCCCTCGGGCACTCTGTTCTGAAGACATGCCCAAGAAGTCGAAGAAGAGAAGGAACCGTGGAAGTCATTTTACTTATTTCAAGAAGAACACGGGGAAAAACACGTTTCAATCATGTGACCCACACGTGACCTCAGCCTGATGTGCGGCCCGGGGTAAACTACGGCCCAGTTGAACTTTTCGCCCTTGCTCTGAACCACCGCTCCTGGACGCATAACTGCCTCCATTTGACTAGAACCGAGTCGCTCGCTGGTTATCGAAACTATAGCTGACATATTATGGGCATGGGTGCGTGGTAAACGTACAGACGCTTCATCCCACTGACATCCTGCAGGTGTTTGTACGACTATGTCCGGAGTGGCAGCGTTTTCATGCGACCGGCCAGCCTCCCTGTACACCTGGAAGTACGAGGACGACGTCCTCACTTACATTGCCGACTGGAAGTCGCCTCGCAAGGACACTCGCAAGGGAAGGCAGGTAACGATGATCGGCAACATCCTCATTCTCTGGTTGCGGTCTGCCACAATTCCTCCGGATGATATCGTCTCCAACCTCCAAGTCGGCAACAATAGAGACCGCAACTCCATAATGGAACTGCATAGCGCCGCTCGGACGTCTTCACAGGATATCCGGGGCGTAATCGAACGCAAGATAATGGGCCTCCTGGTGCGCTGCTGCGTGCGCGACGCGATCGTCGCGCCTGTGCGCCGTCTGCCTTCGGAGCTCCTGCAGGCTATATTTGTCGCAGCAGTGAGCGAGGAGACAGACCCGGAGCTTCAGATGCGCACGCGCCTCCGGATTGCCTGTGTATCTTACCACTGGCGCGCCGTGGCTCTCGCGACTGGCGAGATCTGGACGAACATCGCCTGCAGCTATGTCTTCCCCTCGTCTCTGCGTCGCATACCGATCCTCAAGCTCTGCGTCGAGCGAGCTGGCAGTCGTCCACTTCGAGTCACGGTCATCCGCAGCTTCGAGGAACATGAGTCGCCAGAAGAGCGTGAAGAGCTTCTGGCCACGATCGCGCACGCGGAATACCTGCAATTGGACGTCACCGACATGCACGCCGACAATGGCATACATCTTCATGTCCCCAATGCTAAACGCGTCATGCTCGTAGGAAACAACAACACGTACTCTCTCGGAAGGGAGCGTCGGCACGTCGTAGATGGCCCAAACCTGAACGACTTACGCTTGAGGTGCCTCGACGGTCTCGATTTCTGGGTTGCGCCCTGGGAGCAGCTCAACATGCTGCACGTCGATGCCTATAACGGCGATCTCGCAGACGCGCTCCCTGCGCTCTCCATGTGCAAATGTCTGGCGTGGCTGTCAATACATCTACGAGTGATCGGGACGAGGCCTGCTCCCCCGGAGATACTTCTCCTTCCGCACCTGAAGCGCATCGACGTCGGACCGGGATCCACGGCCATACTTGATATCCTCCATTGCGAGAACCTGGAACGACTGTCGGTGCGGTTGAGCGACGGGGCCGACCTCGCCTCCATTAAGAGCTTCACATCCGCGCGTAGATACGGGCGACACCTCAAGCATTTCACTGCGCGAGGCTGCGATGGTGTGCAGCCGTTGTACTTGCGGGATATCTTGTCCAACATGCCGGGGCTCCACGTACTGGTCGTCAAGGACATATCCTGCTCTCGCCGCCGCCGCGCTCGAGGGCTCGTCCGCGTTTGTCTGCTGCAAGAGCTAGTCTGGAGGGAGTGGCGTCAGACCATGCCTGAGCTGAAGCGTCTGGAGATACTGGACAGGGATATTTATTTGCGATGGACGCCTGAGGCGGAGCATGCGCTCATGGATGTCGTCCAGAGCCGGTCCGCCGTGCGAGGGAGTCGCGATGCCCTGCAAGAGATCGTGCTGCAAACTCCAGATGCGCGGTGCTCACAGACTTTGTGCAATGCACACGCCGCGCTCTCACAGGGAAATATAAGGGTGGTGAGTTGGGTGCCAGGCCTATGTGAAGAACAGGAGGGGATGCGTTCGGGATGGACCGCTGTTGCATGCTGACGCTGCCAAAGCCTGGCAAAGAAAGGAGTAAACTATGATTGCATCCCATGTTGTCTGCCGGATATCAGTAAAAGTCGACCAAGATAGTACTCTGAGTTCGTGGCAACGCACCATTAGTAGATAATCTGGTGTGCACTGGCAGACGCGCATGAATGTCTCCGTAACACCGTTCGTCACAGTCTCTCGTTTATGAATTCGTCTGCTCTCGTCTCTTGGGCTCTTGGGCTCCTTGGTAGGGGGACGCTACTTTCCTATGTTGCTGCAGACACTTGGTGGCGGAGTCGAAGAAACTGGGGATCAGCGCTTCAGCGCGTGAGCACGGCTTTGGCACGGCTTCCTGGATTCAAGCAGTGTCAGCGAACTTGAAGCCTGAAGACCTCGGAGCTTGCTCAGTGCTGGACTTCTAGTTTACTAGAGGATGGTTCACGAGACTAGCTGGACTCACAATAATTCAAGAATGAACCTGCGCACGTGCCCGCCCACAATTGCCCCGCACTCAAGTCTGTTATTCTTCACCGTCATCATTCAATATTCATGTCCAGCGCTGCACTCCCTCAGAAGAAGAAGATCGACAGTGAAGAGGACCTGGACGATCTGGATGGTGCGTTGACCGACTACACCTGTTTACGAGAGCACTGAATCCGCTCTCTCAGATGTCCTCGATCAGTTTGACCCCGCAACGCCGACATACCCAACACCGCCAACCGCACAGTCTCCATCCATCCCAGGTCCGCCCCCTCCAACAGCCACCAAGCCGCCATTTCAGCGGAAGCGCACGAACACTCGCGTCGACACGCCTCCAATATCTGTGCCCGGCACTGGCGTCATCCCCGGACTCGAGTCCACGACCGAGGAGGGAGATGAGGATGCACTCACCGCCGAATTCGCAAAGGAGCTGTCCAAGGGGATGGAGAGCCTTATGAAGGAGCTCGGGGAGGAGGCCGTCAAGGAGCGCGCGAGTGCAGGGAAGGAGATCTCCCCAGAAGAGCAGGACCGCATATTCAAGGCCGCCTGGGAGGCGATGCTTGTCGATGGCATGAACGGGCAGGGAGAGGATCTCGAGGCACTCGGGGATATCCTCGGGGAGGCAGGCGTCCAGCCGAAGGACGCCCAGCGCCCAGAGCCCGCGGCGTCGAATGACTTCCAGGCGAAAATCAGGCAAGCGACGCAGAAGTTGCGCGAGAGCGAGTCAAATATGACGGTGCGTAGTCGTTATACTGGCTATCTGCAGCTGCTGACCTACATACTCAGGGCGATGGCGGCGCGGGACCTTCATCCGGAGACGGCGCCGACGCGCTGGAAGCCCTGCTCAAGTCCCTCGACCTCGATAACCTGCCCGAAGGCGACGACGAGAAGGAGCTTACGGGCTTCCTTGAATCTATGATGGGCTCGCTTATGAGCAAGGAGGTCCTCTACGAACCCATGAGGGAGCTGGAGGAGAAAGTACGTGCGCGCCACATTCATTTCCATCACGCTCTAGCTTCCGCTCCCCACTCCCAACCCCACTTTGCCTTACTCTCACTATGATCCATCCCAACCCCTACTCTGCCTTACTCTCACTACGATCCATCCCCGCTATACTCTATCCTTCCCATGACGCATCCCTACCTCCCTCACGCACGTGAATCCTCGCAATACTCATCTCACAACCCAGATGCCCGCCTACCTCGAGAACCCCACCGAACCGCTGCAAGCCGGGGACAAGGAGCGGTACCAGTCGCAACTAACTTGCGTACGCAAGATCATCGCCACATTCGACGAGCCCGGTTACACCGACGACGACCCTGCGCGATCAAAGAGAATTGTCGATCTCATGAGCGAGGTTAGCGTCCCCATGCAACTCTTGCTCCCTTTCTTTGGACGTATCTGCTCCGCCCGTCCTGTTCCCCTTCCGGTCGATGCCTGTAGCTCATTTAGGTCTTTCCCCGATTCTCCTGTTTTTCTCGACCGTAACTATTCTCACCTTTCACACTCGCATTTGCTTCTCCTTCGTTCTGCCACTCACACAACCGGTAGATGCAAGATTACGGACCACCACCAAGCGAGATAATAGGGCAGATGCCGGCCGGATTCCCTGGCTTCGGCGCTGATGGTCAGATGCCCAATCCGGCGGACTGCACGGTGTGTTGAAGGGTGGGGAGGTACGGCTGGGTGGGAGGGGTAAGTGCGGTGCGGTGTCTCCAGAACAGCTCAGGGCAGATGCAACGTGGAAGGCAGGTAAGCCTGTGGTCAGACTTCGAAGCAGGGAAACGGAGGGATACCTCGGACTCTGTGGTTCAACAATTGTACATGTAATCTAGCATATAAACATCAGGAAATGCAAACGTAGTCCATCCTATATCCTGGTCGTAAAGCTCGAAGGTTGACGCCATGTTGAAACGAGCAGACAATGAGTATGCGGTTGGTATGCGGCTCTTACATAAGACTTAATTAGAAGAGGCGTGAGATATCGCCGGCATTTCCCGTTTTCGCCCATGGCAAGTTTTTGGCCGCCCGGGTCGTAACCGTAACTTTGCATGCTGTGAAGATAATGGGTCATGACGCTCGAGGTGTCTACTTAGCTGCCGACTCCCGAATCCAGGAGGCTTACTCGCCGTTCGACAGGTCACTCGCGCCGAAGTAGCGAACTCGTAGCCTACAGTAGGTTCTCAGCAGCTCCAGGTGCGCAATTCATGCTGATTCAGCGGGCCCAGGAGCCAGTTAGAAACAACATCGTCCTTGTACATGTCCGATTCGGATGGCCTCTCGCCTGGATTGGTTGGGTCTGCCCCCCACCGAAACGGCCCGTGTTGTATTGCGATTCGTCGCTGCCAGCAGCGGTGTAGTATATAAGCGGTGTCCATCCCAGTTTCCTGCTCAGCACCTGCATTCACTACCTGCCATCGCATTCACCACTCCCATTCGGAATGGCAAACACTATCAAGGCATACGGCGTCGCTGGCCCCAACGAGAAGCTCCAGCCGCTTACCATCGAGCGTCGCGCCCCCGACGACGACGACGTTGTCATCGACATCAAGTACACGGGCATCTGCCACAGTGATATTCATACCGTCAACGGGGTATGTCGATTGCTTTTGTATACGTCTCATCGTCTTTCATGGCTCACAATGACATGCGTCGCAGGAGTGGGGCCGGGCCCTCACATACCCCGTTGTTACCGGACACGAGATTGCTGGTCTTGTCCGCAGCGTCGGGAAGAACGTGACGAAGTTCAAGGTTGGCGACCGCGTCGGCGTCGGCTGCTTGGTGAATTCGTGCCGCCTCTGCGACGGCTGCAAGGAGGGCGAGGAGCAATTCTGCACGGGCCATGGCGACATGCCGGGCCACGTCTCCACCTACGGCGGAAAGGTGCGTACACTCTCCCAATCGTCCATGCACGCAGCTAACACGGCGACGTCGTGCTTTAGGACCCGAAGGAAAACCTCAAGCTAACTGCGGGCGGTTACTCGCAGATGATTGTCGTGGACAAGGACTTCGTCCTGCGCATCCCTGACAGTATTCCGCTGGACAGGGCTGCCCCGCTGCTTTGTAAGTGTAACCCAACGCGCGAGACGACTCATTACTGACCGTACGTTAGGCGCGGGTATCACGACGTACTCGCCTCTGCGCCACTGGAAGGCGGGTCCTGGCAAAAGCGTTGCCATCATCGGTCTCGGCGGCCTCGGCCACGTTGCCGTCAAGATTGCCAAGTGCGTAGCCATGTTCCTCATCTCGCCACAATTCCTGATATCGTCACAGAGCGCTGGGGTGCGAAGTCACTGTTCTTTCTCAGTCGCTCAGTAAGAAGGAGCTCGGTCTCCAGCTCGGCGCTGACAAGTACTTCGCGACGTCGGACGCGGAGACGTTCACGGCCCTCAAGGGTCACTTCGATCTCATCATCAACACGGTGTCCGCGAATCTCAACCTGAACCAGTATATGTCGCTGCTCCGCCGCGATGGCAGCTTCGTCGAGATTGGCGCGCCCGAGCACCCTATGACGCTGCACGCGTTCAACGTCATCATAGGCCGCCGAAGCCTCGCCGGCTCGTGCATTGGTGGTATCCGGGAGACTCAGGAGATGCTTGATTTCTGTGGTACGTTCGCTCGGAAATCGCATGATCATAATGTTGCTGACATTTGTGCAGCCAAGCATGACATTGCCGCAGATGTCGAGATTATTCCAGCATCCCAGATGTAGGTCTTTCTGTCTTATTCGGGGTGTCTGATGCTCATATATTCTACAGCAATGAGGCTTGGGAACGTGTTATCAAGTCCGACGTGCGCTTCCGCTTCGTCATCGATATCTCCACACTGTAGATGGAGAATCGCACCAAATGTCGGTCGGGTGTGATCAAGAATGTTTGTACTTGTATGATTTTGTAGGTTTACCTTGCGCGATGACGATGCCATGCTATATATTTCATATATGTTTTCCGCGCTGTTAACGCTTGAGTAAACCATTTCCGCATACGCGCTGAATGTGCGCGCAGTAGAACGTGACGCTGCACAGTGTACGTTGCTTTGGTGTGCGCTCTACTAAATATCCTTTACATATGAGTAATCCCATAACTGATACACCATGATACACCCAAGTCTGATGGATACAGTCAAATATCTATGCACCGATTAGTCCGCGCCATCTTTGGTAAGGCTCTACAGATCCTGGACAAAATTCCAGCCAATTCGATAGTACGCGTAGCGTACGACCTCCCCCTTCACCCCGCTTCCCGCGTCGCATACGATGATATCCTTCCCCTCGATCACCAGCTGGGGCACGCTCGACGCCTCCGATGCCGTCGGAAACACAGTTTCGATGGTGCTCGACTCACTGTCGAATGTAGGACGTAAAGGGATGACCAAGTGGAAGGTGGGCGACAGGGCGATATGCGAAGACGTGCTGATCAACTTTGAAGACTTTCTGCTCAGAAGCCTTTCCAAACATCCCTTGATCCACGTTGCATGCGCTGCCTCGTATACAATATCGGCACCTAGGATCACGTCGAACGGCTCGTCGAGTGGAGGCGCTGGCGCATGCTCGCGAGGAAACGCCTGCCAATCCAGGCGGTGGCAGTCGAACACTACGCCTGTATCGTTGTTTTGCGGGAAATTCGAGCGGACGTTGGCAACAAGGTTGTGGAGCACAGACTCGTAAAAGTCCGTCGCGACGATGCGAGCGTCCAGCATCCCTAACGCTTGTACCACCTTCCCAGTTGCGATTCCGACGAGGCCGGTCCCAGCGCCGAGCTCGAGGACACGGAGCGCGCGCCGCGACTGTACGAAGCCGAAGCTCTGCGGATCCTCTGCGATGGCCTCCGCAAGCACGCACGCGCCGCCCCATGTCTGTGCGCCCACGCTATGGAAGTCGTGGTTGTCTAATGGGATATCTGTGAGACGCACGTCTATGGTCGGTGGCAGGTCCAAATGCGTCGCCGGGAACGAGAAATTGCGCGTGAGGATGCCTGCAGATGCCGGTCCCGCGCAGAGTGCGATGAGCGAGGTCGCATCGTCGAGGGTACTCTCTGGGACGTTTTCCAAGCAGCTGAGATATGCAACAAGCGCGCTGAGCCAGCGCAGGGAGTAGGCACGTTCGTACGCATCTCCGCGGAGCTCGTCTGCGGCCTCGACGTCGTCGGATAAGGAGATATTTGAGGTAAGCTTGACTGAGCTCTCGTCCAACACGGGCTCTCGTATACGAGAAGAGCCTCTGACGTGAGGATTGTAGATCTTGCGCAGGTAAGAGATGCAAGCAGACAGCTCCAAGATGGATTGCCGGGGGATGCTTCCTATGGCGGGCAGTCGGATGGAGGGTGCCGCTAGTTGGGCGGGATTTTGTATCTGGATGACCATGAAGGAGGGGCAGGATGAGTGGATGCAAGACAAGCGAGGCGCTGGCTGGAAAGAGTGCAGTTTGAAAAGAAGCAGGCAACGTGATCCGTGAGAATAAAAACTTGCCTGAGAATCGGCAAAACCCGAAGTTCAACTTGGTGGCGTTTCTTCTGCCGTGAGATACTTATACCTTTTGCATGACTTATACCTTGTAACAATTACTCTTCGTCACGCAAGAGATATGGTGACCTCAATCTCGGGGCTACAGGCATGCATGTATCCTGCCTTGACCCTTGGCAATCGCAATCCTCAGCCACAACGATCTGATAACTGATGGACGTTCAGAAACAGGCTGAAACAGGGCTCCTCCACCCTGAAGTCAGTATAGAATCACAGGAAGCGCCTCCATCGCACACCTGGCACCGGAGATGCCTTTTGTATCTGAATCTTCTATACGAAGAGCATGCTCTCTACACTCGGAGCTTAGGTACGGGCGGACATGAGAGGATCTGATGCAGATATATCGCGACACGCACCATCGTTTCGCCCAGGTAGCTTTGAAAGGCCACCTGGCGCTCCTTCTCACGGAGGCGCCGCCGTGGCAGCAGACGTGACGAAGCTCTCACAGTAGGCTTCGCCATAGAGCAAGTAAGATGGCAACGATAGTCTTACACGGATGGTACTTGATGCGCTCAGCAGTTGACTTGGAAAATTCAACTGGCTGCCGCTCCTCGTAGGTTCATCATCGACGGCGTCGGAGAGATTCTGGGAAGAGTCTCGGTCAATACACCGTACGACGAAAGCGTTAAACTTACTGAAGGTATCGTTCGTAGTCCCCGGATGGTGGTCGATCTCGCGCTGTAGAAATAAAGAACTTGAGGGTCCCAGTCGCGTCCCCGTGCCGTTCGCAAAGCTCGAACAACGTGTCGTCCGACAACGCCTCGCTGTGCGCAAAAGCGCCAATCTCTGACTGGTATATCTTGAAGCGTATCCGCTGTGCCTCGGGGATGTTTATCTTTGGGGGAAGAGGGCATCAGCTTTCAGAGACAAAGAACGCTCCCCATTGGGCCCTGCCTTGGAGTATATACGCTCGCGTATATGGGCACCATCTGTCGCGCCTGAGATATCTATGACACGGTACTGCTCAGCATTGCAAGTGACAAAAACACGGAGGACGGCTGGTGGCCTGACCTCGTGTAAGCTCTCAAATAAAAGATGCGCGTATACAAAGCACTACTCACATGAATGTGGCCGGTCCAGACGAACATAGAGGCTCAAGCCCGGACGGTACTTATAAGTACTCGCACTGCGCTGGCGCGATTGCGAAACAGTGATGCCTCGTTGCCGCTTGAAGCTGTAATCAGGCAGGCGCATTTGTGAAGGCGGCACATGATGTGCGATGATGTGCGATATCGGTCACCAGTGCACTCGGCGGGCCGCCGAGAAAGAGCGAAGGTGGACGCCAGTGCGCGAGCACGGGCTCGAAGGCGATTATGCGTCGCAAGAACATGATGCTTACGGCTGGCAGCGAGCCCACTGTGTAGGCGGGGTCGTTTACGCGGACGTTTTGGGCGAGTGCAGTGTCAGCGCCAGCCGTTGACGGTAGCATCACAGGTCGGATACCTACGAGGCGATAGCAGGTTGATTGAGAAGAACACCAGAAGCCTTGGATAGCCGTCCGCTTTTCGCATGCAATGCTGCCTGCGTATGACCAAATGATTAGCATGAGATGCACGCTTCTTACGCTGGGCTCGCACCTTGCCAAGAAACCCGGGCTGCCAGAACGCGGATACCCAGCCTGAGTCAATTTTCGCTTCAGAACTTCGGACCAGGGAGATGATCGAGGTAACCCCCAGTAGGCAAGACTGCATATTATGTATGTGACGACATGAACCTACAAGGGTCCGAGGAAGGGAGCAAAGGGCGTGAGGTAAACAAGACAAATGAACAAACGACGTCGCAGTAATAGGCGTGATGCTAAGTAGAGAGTGTTATGATGGTACGGCATAGCAGCCGAGTGAAGTTACAGAACAATAATCAGTAGAACGCTGGAATCCAAACGTGCCCAGATCAACGTGCAAATTAGTAGACGTACGAGACCATCATAATAAAGGGTATCAAATGGCTTCAAAACAGGGTGTTAGTGGATCGCGGTAGCATCTGGATGTCGACGATCAATACAAGTCGTCGATAGACTGGACACGGCGTACCTGCGCAGCAACAGAGTCGCTAGCTCAGTTGCCAGACTCTTCCGTTTCCTTGTCCTTCGCCGCTTCCACAGCTGCGACGGGTTCGCTGGTGCTAAAAGCAAGCGTGGGTCCTGGTGTGGAGCCGGACACGACTACGCTCTCGGGCGCGGGTGGCATGTCTGCAGCCTCCTCGGGTACCGCATCATCGCTGCTTGCGGGGACGTCGATGGAAGGCGTCGCAGGGAGGTCGGAGACGTCAGGTACTGCAGGCGCATTGGCAGGCAGGACGGGCTCGCTCGAGACGATTGGGACGGAAGGTAAGTCCACCAGATCATCTCCCGCGTCCGGAGACGACTCAGGAATGAGTTGCACGATTGGGCAGGGATGTTATCGTCAACCTGAACGTACGTGGTTAACATCTGTTGCTTGTAACACTGCAGCTACGTACCTGAGTAGATTCGACAACAGCCTCATCTTCGGCCGCAACGGCAGGCTCTGATGTACCGTCGTCCGCGATGACTGGGACCTCAGCGTCTTCAGCTCCGCTTTGCACGGGCATATGGTCAGCGGAAGAAGTAGCATCGACGTCGACATTGACAGCATCATCGACATGCTCGTCGTTTGTGATTGTATCCTGCTCGACGATTTCCGGAACCTCATCTGCGGCCTCGGTCGGTGCGACTTCCGAGGAGGGCTGCTCGGTAGGGGAGGAAGTGTTGCCTCCGGCTCCGGGGTAGGTTGTGCTTCAGTGTCTTCCGCTTGCGCAGCTTCAGGTTCCACCGACTCCTCGGCGGGGGCAACGTCAACGGCAGGTACAGGCTCTTCCAGGTCCTCCGCAGAGGCGGATCCTCCAACGGCTGCGTGGTCACCGGCACCTCGGTCGCGACATCACGGGTCGTTTCCGGCGCTGGCTCTTCTTCATCGACAACACTCTCCTGAACAGCCTCCCGGCTTCTTCCTTGAGCTCGGCTTCTTCGACTGGAGTAGCATCGTCTGAAGGAGCCTCAGCTTCGACTGCAGCCGGTACAACGTCCTCGACAGGAGCTTCGACAGCAGGATCTTCCACATCATGCTCGACGGCGACAGGTTCTTCGGCAGGAGGACTGGGCACTTCCTCCTCGACGACAGGCGGGGCCTCAACCGGCTCGTCAGCCACCGCAGACGTCTCCTGCACAGACGGTGTGGGCTCCTCTTCCTCCAGGGGCGCCTCGGATACGTCTTCCGCGGATGCGACATCCACCGCAGGGTCCGCCTCGACCTCTGCAGTGGGGACCTCCTCCTCAACGACAGGAGTCACGGGCTCGACAGCTTCAGCAACCTCGGCCATGATGGGAGCCTCTTCCTCTACTTCAGGCGCCACCTCTTCCGACGCAGGAAGGACCTCATCAGCAGTTGGCGGGACCTCTTCGACGACAGGAGCCGCCTCCTCGACTGCCGGGGCCTCCTCAACTACGGAGGTCTCCTCGACAAGGGGAGCGACAGCAATAACAGGTTCGGAAGTGACGGCGGGTGCATTAGGCGCGTCGGAGATCTCCGCTGGTGATGTTGAGGGCTCGACGGCCGAAGGAGAAACCGAGTCCTCCACAGGAACAGCTGGACCGTCCACTACTGACTCGTCAACCGCAGCGGCAGGTTCGATCTCCGGTTCGGCCACAGCCGAAACGGGCGCATCGTGCGACGTCACGGGCTCAGTGGCTGCCTCCGTGCTGAGAACAGGCGCCTCCGTAGGTGCATCTGCATATCAGATCAGCAAAGTACACCTGCGCATAAGTGCCACACACACCAGCACCGGGTTCGGCAACGTCCCGTACGACCGCCTCTTTGGCGTGTTCAGCTTCTTGTGGTTCCGACGCTACAGCGTCAGCGACAGCGACGGCGGCACCTCCAGCGACGGCGCCAGCGGCAACAGCAGTTGCGCCCTGGGCGATCTTGTTGCCCTCCTCGGCATTCTCCTTCTCCGGCGTCATGCGTTCCATCTTCTCCGGCGTCATACGCTCAGACTTGGGCAGGACCTCGCTCGACTTGCGGGGGACGTCCTTCGACGCGCGAGGAACGTCAGAGGACCCGCGCAGGTCGACCGACTTGCGCTTGATGCCGACGAACTTCAGAGCGCTCTTCTCCTTCTTCTCCTTCGGGTCCTTGGCCTTCTCCTTCTTCTCCTGCTCCTTCTTCTCCTGCTCCTCCTTCAGGTCCTCCTCGCCATCGCTCATGATCTCGCCGAGCTCTCCGATCCTACCGGCCTTGCTGGCCGACCGCTTCGTAGAACTGCGCTTGAAAAGCGAGAACCGCTTGCGCGACCCCATGTCGCTCGCAAGAGACGGCCTTGGCGAAGCTGTGCGTGCAAGATTACCGAGCTCCGCGCTCTCCTCCATCGTCGGCGCAGGAGGCTCGATCTTCTTGTACGCATGCTCGATGACGACCCACGGGACATTGGGCAGGACATCATCCGCGCCCGTCTCCTTGAGCCGGCAGAGCACAAAGGACGGCCAGTCCGCGGCCACGGGGTCCGTCAGCCCGTCGGCCCAGAAGTCGATGAACGCCTCGTCGAGCTTGCGCACGAAGACCTGCGTCGTCTTCGCCGGTGCGCGGATGCTGGGCGTCGCAGGTGGTGGCGCCGACGTCGGCGGCGAAGTAGTCGGTGACGCCACCTTGGACTGCACCGTGAGCTTCGGCACCTTGCGGCGGCCGGGCGCGCGCGGGACGGTCACCTCGACATCTTTGTCGAGGAGGGTGGCCGCGAGCGGCGCAATGTCCTTCGTCTCCAAGAAACCAGCGGTAGAGAACTGGGCCCAGTCCAGGGACATCGCGCCCCCATTAGTCGGGAGCGCAACCGAGGCCTGTGCGGGAGACGCGGGAGCGGTCGTGGGCGCCGTGGAGGGACCGGCAGCGAACGACATAGACGGTGCGCTGATCGGCGACGTGATGGGCGAGGTCGGAGCCGTGGAAAGAGAGCCAGATCGGGCGGCCGTAGGCAGCAATAACTTGTACGTCGTCGCGTCTTCGGAATCGTTGTCGGCGGGCACGAGCGCAAATAGGCGGATGGTGTCATCTGCGAATATCCGACTGAGGGTGTCTGCGTCTTCAGAGGGCGTGCGCCGAAGCCGCTCCCACAGCGCAACGTGGGCCTCCGAGGCATCGATCGGCGGGTCCGCCTTGAGAGCCTCGGCAATGACGCGAAGGGGATGCAGCTTGCTGGGTACGACGTGGGGCGCGATGTCCGTTTCGATGCGCACGTACAGCGCGTCGTTCAGACGGGTGGAGAAAGGCGGACGGGGGAGTAGGTCAGACTCCGGTTGCCGGGAGTACGGGTAGCGCTTGACGAGTTCGGTAAGGCGGCGCGGCATCTGCTGGCGAAGGGATTCCTCCCTGATACGTGCGAGGAAAAGATGCTCGAGGATGCGGCCCATGCGCTCCCAACGCGCGTAGAACGATGCGAAGTCGTCGCCTTCCGAGGCACGCTGGGTCGTGAGCAGCCACAGGCCGATGAACTTTGAGAGCTTGCTGCCGGATATGCCGTTCGCCTCTGAGTGCGCCGCGATCGACGAGATGACGTCGAGTATGGTCATGAGCAGCTCCCGATGCGCGTCGGGAAGCAGGGGAGTCAGGATGTCCTGGAACGCCTTAGGGGAGTAGTCCCCCTCCCGCTCCCCGGTGACGAACTTGCTGTACCACGCGCTCTCCTTGCCAAAGTCAGGTGCGGCACCGTCAAGCTGCAGATGACGCAGACCCCACCGCAGGACAGCCGCGACATCGTGTGGGGAGCGGACATAGCCGACCTCGGACTCGAAAGACGCGGCGGCCGGCGTGGGTGAAAGGGTCAAGGAGTGGATGAAGAGCGAGATTAGCCTCCGCTGGTCTTCGGGGGAGGACGAGTGCCAGTGCGGGTGCATCACGCCGAGCGTCTCGAGGCCTAAGACGCGTGTTCAAACGCGGGTAACAGTGGGGAAACAAACGCGACGCACCGTGAGCGATGATGGACTGCGAGCACGCGCGAAGCAGAATGAGTGCCTCGGGCGGGGACAAACGCCGTTCGTTGATGACCGACTGGGGAACAAGACTATATGCACCGGGGTCCGCTTCGAACACCGTGCCCAGTTCGCGCGGGCCCGCCTCTTCCTTGGCGCCACTGGGAAGGTTGAGCGTCAAGCGGTAGTTGCCCTGTGCGGCTGTCAGTCTTTGCACTCAGTCCAAAGCGCGCATACGCACGCTCTTCCCGTTCTCCGCCTTCTTGCTGCTCTCCGGAAAGTTCTCCACGGACGGGCTCACGGTGGGGGACACCCGCTCGAACTTGCCGTCCAGCAACGACGATCGGGACTGGCGAGCCTGCGAACGCGCGTCCTTCTCGTCCTTCTTCCGTCCAAATGCCTTGTGCAGGATGGAGCGCATGCCGGGCGATTCGTAGCAGAAGGTTATGCGCCGGTCAAGTCGTCGTGAGGGAAAATCGAACAATCACTCGTACGATCGCTATTGAAGTCCGCTGGGTGTCGCAAGGCAGGGCCCTTGTGGCCAACGTGAGTAGGAAGCTTGTGAAGGAGGCGCCCGTGGTAGAATCTGGATGAGGGAAGCGGTCAAGTTAAGGAAGGTCAAAATGCGAAAGACGAACAATCGCTATGTTTTTCCCACGCCATAGCACCGTTCCTCTATCTTCATCTTCAACAGACTTGACTCAAACTAGGCGGATGTAAGGCAATCAGTGCGTATGTTGGACGAAGTAGAAGTGTACACGAATAAAGGACAGGCGCGACGAACGTACACAGATTAAGGACAGGCGTACATATTATTTGTCCGGGTGCATAACATAGTATTCTAATCACTGCAACACAACAAGACAACATGGGAATAATTACGGTGAAGCAGGCATGTAAGATATACAGGAAGGAAAGAGGGGAGCTGATATAGTAGTGCAGGTAAGTGATTACGGTGAGTATAGACGAAGAAGACAACCCGAGGGACGTGAAGAAGGAGCTGCGCACTTCACTCATCGGCGCGTACTCACTCCTCGTCATCACTCTCGATGATCACATCCAGTCGCGCCGGCGTCCGCGACCACTGCGGCACATGCGCGTCTGGGGCGCACCAGAGCGCAGGGAGCGAGACGGACCACGTCGGCGGAAGGTCGTCGAAGGCGGACCAAGCGGGTGGCTTCTCGTCCAGGTCGTCCAGCAGATCCGTATTCGAGCGCGTCGCGAGTGACACGAGATTGTCGCGGCGGACGCCGAGGGCGGTGGTCGGGCGCGCCGGCAAAGCGTCGCGGTCCAGGGCTTGGTGCGCCTCTGTCCCCAGCTCGTCGAAACCCCCTCGCAAATCGCTGGCATCCGTTCCCAACTCGTCGCTGTCCGATGCCAGCTCGTTGTTGGACGGCATCCGCTGGTCGATGCCCCTCGTCCGCTCGCTGGTCTCCCTCAACTGCTCGATGACTCTCCCCCTCTTCCGCTCGATAAAAGCCCTCCCCCGCTCGATGGAAGGCCTCTCCCGCTCTGCGGGCTGTCCGTCCCATTCATACGCCCTCCCTGCCGTCTTGCCCACGCTCGACACGTCTCGGCCACCCGGCGGTAAGATGAACTCCTGCGGGCTGCTCGGCGGGAAAATGAGGTCCTGCGGAACACCCTCGCCGAGCGTGTGGCGCAACCGGTCGAGCTTCCGCCGGCGAAGCGCGCTGACAGACGTCCCCCTGCTGGTAGATGCGATCCCCCCGCGGGCAGACATTCCCCTGAAGGCAGACGCGGTTACGCCGCTGGCAGACATGCCCCCGCGGGCAGCATTCTCCTTCCCCGCGCGACCGGCGGGGACGAGCGTGAATGCGTTCCCGCGCGGTGAAGAGGGCGCTCCTGCGCATGCTGACGGTGACCCGGCAGGGGGCAGTGCCAGACGAAGTACAGGCGCCGCCGGAGAGCTATCCCCCAGGGGTGATGAGCACCGATGCGCGCTCGAGCAGGACGTGCTACGCCGGTGCGATACTGGCAGGTTCCGCTTGAGCGAGATCGGCGACGCTGGGCGGCTGATGGAGAAGACGGGGACATGGCAGGCTTGCGCGTGCTGTTGCTGCGCGGCTGGTGGCACTGCTAGCAGTCCGGATGAGCAAAGAACGAACACTTCGACGATGGGAGACATACGGGTCTCGGCGTCGAGCAGCCGCGGCGCAACGCCCAGGATACGCCCCAGCTTCTTCGTTGTACGCAACAGCTGCGCGCGCTGGCTCGCAGTGAGCACGTTGCTCGTCGGCGGGGGTGCCGGGAACACGACTGTGAAGGCGGGTGTGGACGCCATCTCAAGGGACATGGAGGTGGGGGGAAAGACGTATCAGCTGAGGGAGTAAGAGGGATCAGCTCGAGGCAGGCGCGAGGCGGTACATACGTTATCTGCTGAACGCTGTACGGCTGTAAGTCACCAGGTAAGAGATAAACAAAGAGCTTCTGCCGGTTCCGGTTCCAAGGAGGCTGTCTTCCTCGGAAATGATGTGCAGTGGAGGAAGAGTGGGCATGCGACGAAACTGCAGATCGCCCCGAGAGGGTTCAGGAATCCCTGCCATCTTCATGTCAAGCGAAAATCATCGCTTGAACAGTAGAAGACGTGTCTTTGAGCGGTTCGAAGGCCCATCCGTGGTAAAGACATCCAAAAGACAGCTGCGGTGTGACGCCCAGGAAAAGTTCGACATCGACACGAATGATGTCTTCCTAGGTCGCATGGTGTTGCAGACGTCCAGATTCGCATCGGCCAGCCATTTATCGTAAACAATAGGAATACGAGAAGTTCCTCGCGAATCAAACACTTTCCCAGTGAAACGAGGAAGTGGAGGAGGACAAGATGCGGCTTCCCTGTCGGTCGGCTTCAGAAGGAGACATTTATCCCGAAAAGGCAATTGGCGTCTCAGCGCCACGGGACGCAGATCAGCATTCCACGGTCATCTCAAGGCATGAAAGATGTTAGAAGGCTCGGAGAACATTCTGAGGCTCAGAGGACATGTCGAGACTTGTGACGCATCTCAAGGTCTCTGAATTGAATAAGAGTGGGAGTTTCTGTGCCGCCCGCCAGTAACCCGCTCAGCTACTATAGTGACAAGACGTCTTCGCCCGGGCTTACCGATGTCACCTCTCTGCAAGGCGCAGCACCGGTCCCACCGGTCCAATGCTCACGTCTCCTGCGACGCTGAACGCTTCACTTCGTCTCCGACTGTTTGCGTCACGTCTGTTGCGACGTCTGCTGCGACGCAAGCTGGGCGCGTCATGTTCATCGGTGACATGCATCGTCTCACGTCCCTTGCTGCACGTTCAGTAACCCTCTCATCCTCCTCCTCCTCCGCATCGAACGGACTCCACTTTACTCACCATCGGACGGCGAAGCAGCTGTCAAGGCTAGGAAATCCCATAAATGACAGATGTCTGACCTTCGCATGCTACGCGCCAAAATTGCCTACTTCCATGCCAAGCGCTCGGTTTTGGGCCTCGAAAATGCGAACCACGATGGCGATGCGACGCGATGAGCCCAGCCATCCACTTCAGAACATGTGGATACGGGTACAATCTGCGGTGGTAAGTTTCGTTACTGTCTCTGTCAGTCGACAATCATCCTTGGTCGTGCACAGTAGAGGATGGGCCCGACGTGACAGGCAGCTTCAGGACGAATGAGTCCTAACTTCAGTACGAGCAACGGAAACAAGAAAGGCTATACGCCCATGCATTCACCAATGCACGAAAGCCACAGGAGCGTTCAAGTGAGAAACAAATGTGGCTCCGCACGCTTGCTCTAGCTCTCGAGCGTGTATGTGTTCTTTTCCAGCTGAGGTCGTGGTAAGTAACACTTCGTTCTTGATTTCGCAGGGAATGAGAGGCGAAAGATGGCAAGAACGCAAGCCACAGGCTCGACATACGTACCTCAGTCTCGAGTTCACGCCGCACGCGCATCTCCTCGTCTGCTTTGATCACGATGTGCCAATCATCGAGGTCATCAATAATAAATCCTCCACCTGAGAGATGTGAAGTCGCAGAGAGCGATGCGAGAATGGGCGTTGTCAGCAGGGCAAGAGTGGCAGAACGCCACATTTTCATACCTCCAGAAGAATTGGATTTCTCGTTCAAAATGAGAAGGATTTGCTTGACGGCCGGGTCGCTTGAGTCACTGTCACCACTCGCGGTGATCATGGGCTGAGTCGTCGCTCACCAAGTTAGGAGGACTCCCTTGATAGCCTTCATGGAGGTGCAAGGCAAGCCGCGAAATTGAACTCAGAACATTCGGAAAGTGTGACACACGTGGGAGACCGGAACTCGGGCCGGCTGCAGTAGCCCGTTCCTCCTCAGTTCCCAACCCCCGCGGTGCTCATGAGCGCCATCTCCTATGCGAAAACTGTTCGATTCCAGGAAAACATAGGTCCTTGTCTCGCAAAAGCACGGCTGGCTCGCCGCTACTCGGCCAAGGCCGCCATACCAGGACGCTCAGATCATCTGCAGTCGGGTGCGGATGAGCCCTTGACGAGCGGCCACGATATTGGCAAGGATGGGCTTGACTCGCGCAAGCCGGGGAGATGGGCAAGATGCAACCGCATTACTACGAGGGTGCGCTTGCTGGCATTGTGAAAAGTAGCATTGGCTTACCTCCGCTGTGAATCTCCCAACCTACCTCTTCGCAGGATGTCCAACCCCTCACCCAACTGCGCATGCCACCAAACAAGCAGTTGATGGCGACAAAACACCCGTATCTGGAGCGGCCTTGGACAGTGCTTCAGGCGGTGCAGACCGCTGTTCAGCGGAAGTACGGACAAGAATATACGGTAGAGCCCTTTGGAAGCTACCGATACGGTCTGTGGACGAAACGTAGCGATTTGGACCTCGTGATACTGGTGAGGCTCCTTAACACTTTGCCTCATCCCCCCTTCCCCCCGGCGCACGCCTCTCCGCTGTACATGCAGACATCCGCTCCCAATCTTTTACTTCCATCCGACACAATGATCGAGCATGCTCGCAGGATCCCTATGCGCCGTATGGCTGGCCACATCGACCCTCTGGGCAGTCTCGTCGCCGGAGACTTGCAACGGTACATCCCCGTCACTGTGCGTTCTGCGCTGAACTTATGCGTATCGTTCTCATATACACTCAGCTCCGTACAACATAGAGTAACGCGCATGCGTGTCGTAGAGCTTGGTCATGGGTGCTGACCTATAACTGTAGAGGC
Source organism: Schizophyllum amplum (assembly GCA_007026445.1). NCBI lineage: Eukaryota > Fungi > Basidiomycota > Agaricomycetes > Agaricales > Schizophyllaceae > Schizophyllum > Schizophyllum amplum. Next base: position 413,362 of record VDMD01000019.1, read on the forward strand.
CTCGCGCGAACGCTGCAGAATGCGGGCTTCCAGATTGAGTCGACAGTGGCCAAGGCGACGGTACCTATCGGTGCGTCTGCGTACAGGGTCATTACACGCGAATGAAAGCTCATGTGTCATTACTCTCGCTCCCCTCAGTCAAGGCCCGACATCCAGAAACTGGGATTGACTTCGATGTCAACGTGAACGACCGACTCGGAATGTACAATTCGGATCTCATTCGTGTAAGTGCGCTTTCTGCGTGAAAGGTCTTTTATAAGCACTCGCGCTTGTTCATGTTCTTACTTTTTCGTTCGCCATAAATCATCTGCCCTCAACTGACATACCCGTTACTAGGCATACTGTGACATGCTCCCCATCGTATGTTCGTTTCTGGCCTGTATCAAGCATTGGGCAAAGAGGGTGGGAATGAACAGGTGCGTCATCTTCTACTGCGGGCTACTTACACTAGGACAAGGTCGTCTGTGACACGCCACGGTCGCCTTTACCGGGCCATGCTCGTCTATCCCAGATGATATCCGGTGTTGCATATGTACCAGCGCTGACCCTATCGGTAGCCCAAGCGTATCGAAGGAAAGGGTGACTTTCAGCAGCTATACCCTGGTGCTCATGGCGATCGCATTCATGCAGGTGAGTATTGGAAACCTGGTTTTTGGGTTCTGGTCGCTGTCTGACGCTGGCCTGCTTTCACACTATTGATCATACGCCTCTCGAACACGGTCTCTTCCTCTGTCTCCTCTATAAATGTCTCGCTACATATCTTGTTCCGCTATCTACTGCGTGCTAACGTGCTCCATGAATCTTGCCAATATCGTCATCCACTGCTATGCTCGCCGGCCGCTTTACTAACGGACCAACAGAGCAAGAATTATCTTCCCAATCTACAAGCCAACCTATCCGACCTTCCTTCCTCAACGCTCGCCGGCCATTTCTGGCCCAGCGCGCAGAGGGTGCGCTGCGACGTGCGCTTCTACACGCCGCGGAGAACTGGCCTGTCCCGCTTGGTTCCTAAGGAGGAGTTGGAGGCGTATGACCCTCGGTTGCCCGGCGCACAGGGCGAGGGAGTGCTCGCACGCGACCATGTACAGCTCGAAAGCGCAAAGCTCAAGGGGGGCTACGCCGTGGAATGGGCGCCACGAACGACGCTGCAGTGGCTCAAAGGACATACCGCTGAAGAAGGTCTCGAAGAGCTCCTTAGAGAGTGGTTCAAGTGCGTGTCGTCCCCTCCTGTTAACCGTTGCTTTGAGCTGGCGTTTGCCGATTTTAGCAAACAACCAACGGCGTGAATCAGTGTCACTCGACTTAGGCTAACATCCGCTTGTTTACATAGGTTCTGGGCATTCGAGTTCGACCCGCGTCGACTCATGATCAGCATTCGCCACGGCGGGAATGTGCCGCGGGCTACGAAGCTTTTGGGGGCGGAGATTCCGTCACCACACGCCGGCCTTTCACAAGAAAACTCCACGGACCTCTGGGCAGACGATCACTTCTGCGTCCTCGACCCGTTGATCCGGATCAAGGTATGTCGTGCGCGCGTGACGGCCCGATGAGCGCGACACGCTCACCTTCGTCTGACACAGAATTGCGCCCATGCCATCCGCCCGGAAGTCTTCGAGGATTTCCAGAAGCTATGCGACGTCGAGGGCCACGCGCTGCTTCAAAAAGGCGCACACGTCGGCTCCGTGGTCAGTGGCTATCGCGGCAGAGCGCCGCGGTCGGTGTTCGAAACCATACGCATGTACAACTTCCTCCCCTTCTTCTCGCGGTCTGCGGCGGACCCGCCGTCGCTTTCGCGCTGGAGAGGTGGCCGGGTCAGGCTGCCGGCGGACTCTACCTACGATTCGTTGGGGCGGATGATTCGCGCGAGCGACGGTCTCGATGCGGACATCCAAACGGAGGATGAGAAGCAGATTATGGAGGAAGAGCTTTGGAACAGCTTGAGCTCGCCATAGGCGGGGAGCAAGCCTCATGTTTCGCCAACTCGCTGGAGACCTGCCAACATTCGGCATACCGCATGTGCGCGCATGGAGGGGCGTGATGCGACCTTCAGTTAGGGTCACCTTCGCTAGGGAGCATGAATGCTGCAGCGGGTCCTACGCCACACTGCACTACCGCGATGAATTTCGGTTTTGACCCAGGCGTGTTGTAGACAGGTCGTAAAGCATGCTCATCCCGAGTCGCATCCGACAAGTTACTAGTGAGCCGGTATGCACATCAGTCACTTTAGAAGGCGCACCGAAACGTAACGTGGAGGAGTCGTTCTTCATGTTATTCGCTCATAGACGCTCAGTTTGAACTTCAAGATTCAAGCTTCAAGGCCACGACGGTGACACCAGGCGCAATAGACCACGACGCCACATATACATCTCAGCCGACCGTCGTGTGGCACGCGTGCACAAATGCATCCGCGTCTACATACGACTCCGCGTCGCGTCCCGCTGGCGTCCCGCAACATATCGATTCTCGAAGCTTCCGGATCGGCGATCACGTACTGGAGCACGAGGGAGTCCTGCTGGAGGTCCCAAAAAGTTCATTCCCTTGAAAGTTGATCCATCCCTGCACTGACTCGCGATCGGAGTGGGACGCGCGGTGCGCGACGTCAGAAACGATGTTTGACCTCCGATTCTGGGGTAGGTCCCACCCTTTCGTACCCGTCTCACCGACGCCAGCCCGACCCTCCGCGCCGCAGGTTGTTCAAAGTTGTTCACAATAGCCGGGGCTTGGCCGGGGCCCATCGACATCTCCCATCTACGCCATGCGGCTCCAGTCGATCGATAAGTGGAAGCCGTCTGCGATGACGATCCGTCATCGCGCTCGATGAGCGAGCAGTGAGCGAGTCTGTTAGTGTCAGCGATAATGCATCCGGGTCAAGTATACTATACTTGACCCGGATGTATAAAGGCGTATCGGGCTAGGAGGCACAGCTTCCTTCCTTTCACCCTCTCCCATAACCGCTTCACGACCTCCCCGATTCCACAAAATGGCCACCACTGTCAAGGCGTATGGCGCAACCGCGCCCAAGGAGAAGCTCAAGCCGCTCACCATCGAGCGTCGCGCCCCGGATGATGACGACGTGGTCATCGACATCAAGTACGCTGGCATCTGCCACAGCGACATCCACACCATACGCGGGGTACGTTCTCGCCGTTGTCTATGTGTTCACCCTATGCTTACTGCAATATCTACAGGAGTGGGGCGAGATCCCTTATCCCATGGTCACCGGCCACGAGATCGCCGGTGTCGTCCGCAGCGTTGGCAAGAACGTCACCAAGTTCAAGGCAGGCGATCACGTCGGCGTTGGCTGCATGGTGAACTCGTGCCGGCACTGCGATAACTGCAAGGACGGCGAGGAGCAGTACTGCACGGGTCACGGCGACATTCCATCTAATGTTGGCACCTACAATGGGAAGGTGCGCATGCTAGCCCCTCTTCGACGTAGTTAGCTAAAAAGCCGTCGCACTCCAGGACCCCAAGGCGAACTTCACGACGACTGCGGGTGGTTACTCGCAAATGATTGTCGTCGACAAGGACTTTGTCCTGCGTATCCCCGACAGCATCCCGCTGGACAAGGCGGCCCCGCTGTTGTGTAAGTACATGCCAATGCGCGATAAGAATCGTTATTGATTAGTACATTAGGCGCGGGCATCACGACGTACTCGCCTCTGCGCCACTGGAATGCCGGTCCTAACAAGCGCGTCGCCATCATCGGTCTCGGTGGCCTCGGCCACGCTGGTGTCAAGATCGCGAAGTACGTGCCCGCGCTGTGCGCCCCGCCCAGCCTGCTAATATTTCCGCAGGGCGATGGGCTCCGAGGTCACCGTTCTTTCTCAGTCTCTGAGCAAGAAGGAGCTTGGCCTCAAGCTCGGCGCCGATAAGTACTTCGCGACGTCTGACGCGGAGACGTTCACAGCCCTCAAGGGCTATTTTGACCTCATTATCAACACCGTCTCCGCCAATCTCAACCTCAATCAGTACATGTCGCTGCTCCGCCGCAATGGTAGCCTTGTCGAGGTCGGCTTGCCGGAGCACCCTATGTCGGTGCACGCGTTCAGCGTCGTTACCGGCCGCCGCAGTCTCGCTGGCTCGGGCATCGGTGGCATCCGCGAGACGCAGGAAATGCTTGACTTCTGTGGTACGTGCGCTAGGTGACCTTGTGACTGTCCTGTCCGAGTTGACCATTCTACAGCGGAGCACGGTATCAGTGCAGATATCGAGGTTATTCCAGCTTCCCAGATGTACGTTCATATGTTTTCATGCTTGCAGTGCTCTATGCTGATAGTATACGCTACAGCAATGAGGCTTGGGACCGTGTCGTGAAGTCAGATGTGCGCTTCCGCTTTGTCATCGACGTCTCGACGCTGTAATCTTGGTCTTGTAGGCCATGTAGCTTAGAATATAGAATATAGAATATAGAACATGTCTCGTTGTCATTTCGATTGCGAGGTCCGCTCGCTGTTCACGGTTGGTTCACGGGCCAAAAAAATGCCATACCAATCCTGACAGTTTCCGGTTACTGGGATTGATCCTGACTGTAAATAGGTTGTGAACGTTCGACGAAACAAGAAGGAGGTGGACAACAATGAGCAGCCAGTGAAGCTTGCAGGCGCAGCGTGGTGGCACGAGTCTCCATGCGTGGCCGGCTAAATTGGGCTAGGGCGGCAGAGCCAGCGGGGTCCAAAATCGGTCGAGCACCGATTACGGCCGACGAAATCGGTCGAAGACCGATTTTCACCGATTTTGCGGGAGTTGCCGACGCGCACGAGGAAGCGTGCCGCGTGACGCGGAGGTGACACATGACGCTGGCCTGCCGCCGCCTTTTTCGTCCTGACCGCCGACGCCGCCGACGCCAACACCACCACGACGCCCTCACCGACGCGCCCTTATGCATTTACGGACAATCGGATGTCTCCTCACATGTACATTGCTACAGAGTAGACAGGTCTACAGGACTGAAAGCTTTTGGCTGGCCACAAAATGTGTGTGCGCACCCGCGCGCAGGTCCGATACGGCGTGCTGAGCGCTGCCTACAAGTTACGATGAGTAGATCTACAATAGTCACATCTTAGCTAACCCTATACTGCACACTGAATGGGGAATAACCTGCGTGGGTTGCCGTCTGGCCCACGTTTTATTCGAATATTGGAGTGATCAGAGGAGCGGAACCATTTCCTTCATTTGAACCCGTATGTTCCTCGTTCCCCCTTTTCTCTCTTCCGTCATCTTCCTCTCTACACTACTATTCATCTATCACTAATATTCTGACATGACCACTTCCACTTTCGACCCTCAAGCTGTTCTCCAACAGCTGAAGCTCGCACAGCCTACCATTCAGGCCGGCAAGGTGTTCGAGTCAGACTGGAAAACTGCGGTGAGCAACTTGTTTTTTTTTTTTTTTTTTTGAAATCATTTTATGGACCGCAGGTGCTACCTATGGTGGTCCTTCCCCTCTTTACATGTAGGTAGTACGAAATAAAGCCTTTGTCCCATGTCTCGTGTCTCGTCCGTTGACTCCCTGCTGAGGCTCCGAGAGGCCTGCGAACGAAGTAAGTTCCCTCGCAGCCCGACGCGTCCCAGCGCCGTTTCTCGGCCGCCTCGTCCTGCTGTTCGTACTTCTCCATCTGAGCTGGTATATACCAGCCATTCGCTGATCGTCGCGTCGTGGGCCTTGAAGTGCTCGGCCGCTTGCGCGGTTATGCACGAGGAAGATGGAATACATGAAGATGTTGGTCGGTCGCTGCAGTGCCGTCCTAGTCGTCACATATATCTTCGCCTGCTCCGAGTGCTATTATCCCGTGGCGTAGCATTCCGCGTCGGGTGTACGGTAGCTCCGAGGAGCAGTTATAGTGTGTGTCGTGAGTATCTGTAGTTAGTGAAGGGGTAGTGGTAGGAATTTAGTGTTCTTTAGCGTATGTTCAGCTGTGTAGATGTGCCGCTGTGATGTAGTCATTCCTTTAGAAAAGCGGGGCGGAACGAGGAGACGTCACCGAATGCATGTGAGAGCCGCTGGGTGCGCGCGACGTATCGCAGCAGCGCAACGATGCCTTTCTTCGAGCCATATAGCATCTCCAAATTCCTCGCATCTCGCCCGAGGGCTTGACGAAGCTCGAAGCGCTGTGGCTTGTATGTCGGGCATTCGAAGAGGAAGTGTTGAGTCGTCTCCGGCAGTACTTGCCCTGCTGTGAGGCAGGTGGGGCAGGCGTTGGAGTCGACTTTATTGATTCGGTGGAGGTATTGCCGGAGGGCGATGTGGCCGGTGCGCAGTTGGACGAGCACGTTGAACTGGCGGCGCTTGAGTCCCTTCGTCCCGTCCAGAAACTTCGTGAATGGAAAGCGAGGTTCGTAGACGGCAATGCGGGCGTGGCGTTCGGATTTCTGCCAGCGTTCCGCCCACTTCGCTTTAAGATCTGCGTTGTGATTCTGCTTCAGGGAGCTGATGCTGTGTGGGAGTGGGTGATTGTGGTGCAGGAAGGCAGGAAGGTGACGCCATGGACTAGACCCGCCTTGTGCCGCTTTTTTAGCCTCTTCGTCTACCGCTTCGTTTCCTTCAATGCCAATATGGCTCTTCGCCCAACGCGCCGTCACCTTCGGTGAGCGCCCAGGTAATCGATCAATGGCCTTAACGATTTCTTCCACCAGGTATTGCCCGGAGCGCGCCTTTCGCTTCGTTGCTGCCGTGAGGGCGGCGGTGTTGTCCAGCGCTATCGTGCGCGAGCGGTGGTCAAGGCCAGCGCCCTCCTGCGCGAGGAGGTGCAGGCCGAGGAGCTTGCCCACCAGTTCCGCCTCGTATGTGCCGTACTCGCTCAGAGGCCCTAGCTGGTAGCGGAGGATCTTGAATCCCGGTCGTCCGCGTCGATAGAGAACTGCTGCCGCGCCGGCCTTCCCCTCATACCCGGACCCGTCCGTGTAGACGCGGACAGTGGCTGTGTCCCGTTTGTCGTCGGTTTTGGATTCCTTGCCAGTCTCAGCGATCACCGTGTTGAACTGTGGCCTGTATGGGATGGGGCAGAGGGCGGGAACGACGGTTTCGACATCTGTGGGCTTGAGTTCAAAGTGGTGTAGAAGCTCATGTATAGCGGAGCGGTGCTTCTGGACGTATCGCGTGCACCGCTTAACAATTGGGTGTAGAGGATGGGATTGGGGCAGGGTACAAAGGCGGGCGGCCGCCCTGTAGCAGAGCTTGGATAGGAGTAGGTCTGCTGGTAGGATGCCGGCGTGTAGATCGACGAGGTCGTTGGGAGATGTTCGCAACGCACCGGATATGGCTAATGAGGCAATTCGCTGGACCTTTGCGAACTGTTTCGTGTACCCAACTGATCCGCTGTTCCGTCGGTGTCCTTCGAGCCGGCGGACCGGGTTGTACCAGACTTCCAGCCCGTAAGTCATTTTCGGGATAGCGACCGTCTTGTATAGAGTGCGCATGAGGTGCGGGTCCAGGCCCGCTTTGTTCTTGGCCAAGCGTTGAAAGGCATGGACGTAGCTGATACCTCTTCCAATAGAGTACTTGCTTTGCACCTTCCATGTTAGGTGACGGTCGAGGTGTACTCCGATAAGACGCATGCTGTCGACTTCTTTGATCAGTTGTCCTCGAAGACGGAGAGCGGGGCGCGTGAGGTCCCGGCGCGTTTGCGCCGGTTCACAGTGCAGAACAGCGAACTTGTCAATCTCGAATTTGGAGTTATGAGACTCCGCCCAGTCCAGTCCCCCGCCAGCCTTTTCCATCACATGTTTGAGCTTCGCGGTGGTCTCCTCGAAGTCGCACCCCTCAGCCACAATGGTCGCGTCGTCAACAATGGTGGGAATATCAATCCCCGTCTCGCCTTCAGCGATGTCTATAAGATCTGCATTATAGAAGAGGAATGCGATCATCATGATGGGGTTGCCCTGTTCCCCTCCATTGTCAATGGCAATGGGGTCAGAGAGAAAGTCGTCAAAGCGAAGCCTCGTAGACCGGTCTTCAAACATGAGGGTGAGGTAGCGTATGTAGGATGCCGGGACACGACGTTTCCGCATGTTATGGAGAAGACGGGAGATGACCATGTTTGAAAACGCGCCTTGTACGTCCGTGGATAGGATGGAGACCACCCGCTTGACACGCCACGCGTTCTTGATTCGATTGACGATAAAGTGAAGGGCGTCCGTGGTGCATCGCCCGGGGAGGCCACCAAAGTGCATGTCCGGGAGGAGCTTTCGATCTAGGGCTAGTTGCGTCAGGCTCTCGGACATGATGGCAGCTAGCACCTTGGGTATGGTGTTGAGTAGTGCTATGGGCCGATATGACTTCGCTATGTTGTACGCCGATCGTCCCGGTTTGCGTAGGACTACCGTCGTGCATTCGCGCCATTGTGCACTGTATAGTCCAAGTGAGAGAACAGCTCGAAAAAGGTATAGAAGATAAAAGTCGATGAGATGAAGGCTCTTTTGGAGGACAATGTTCTGGATTCCATCCGAGCCATACATCTTATAGGGCTTCAGGCGGCGAATGTGATGATGGATAGATGTAATCTCTAGTGGTGGAGGGTCGGGGAGGGGGGGTGGGTAGCGTGTTCTGGGCAAGCGGAAGTTCGCGGGTTTGCGGGGGAAAAAGGATTGTGAGAGTGCCTCCGCTTTCTCTTGGTTAGACACTGCCTCCGTTGCATGCCCATCAGGTCTGGTCGCCTTCAGCGTGGGTATACGGGTCTTCCCTGAATTAGTACTGGGCTCAGCACAGTATCGACTGGCAGTCCACATTGCCGACTCCAGTCCTTCGTCAAGGAACTCCTCCCAGTGGGCCCGCTTGGCCTCTTCCACTGCATCCGAGAAAGTACGAGAGAAAGAAGCGAACTCGCCGTGTGATGGATCCTCTGGGAGCGCGCGGAAGCGGTATGATACCTCCGAGAGGCGGTTGAGTTCTTGGTCCATCTTCTCGAGGTTGTCGTCCCACCAGCGGCGAGAGTAACTGCAGGGGCGGGAGAGGGGAACAACCTCTTTAATGGCGCCTTGGATCGCGTTTGTCAGGCCTTCTAGTACTCTGTCAAAGGTTGCCGCATCGCGGACTTCAGATGGTTCTCCGATGGGTATCAGACGAGCACTTAGCGATTCTTCAAATTTCTCCCAGTCGGTGTTGCGGAAGTTGCGAAAAGACGGGTCCATCTTTCGCGTCAGCGCGAAGTCCAGCTCCGTTAGTATGGGCATGTGATCCGTGCCCGGACCACGACGTGCAGGTGCAGTCTCGCAGGTAACCACAAGCGGGGCAGCATGTTCTGAGACAAAGACGTTGTCCGGGCGAGTCCACTTTTTGGTGACTTTGTGCTGCAGAGTCGGGATACCCTTCGGAAGCGCCATGATCATGCCGAATTTGCCGACCAGGTCGATGAGATCTTGTGCGAGCGCCAGTGCTGCGTTGGTGAATAGGTGTGTGTCCTCGTCCCGGTCCCACATTGGGTGGTGGCGGTTGGCGTCCATGACCCATATCATGTGGTCGTGCTCGGAGGTGCAGAAGCGTCGGTGGTGCATGTCGAGGAAGCTTCCCAGAAGACGAAGGGTGTCGTTGTTGGCGCAGTCGTTGTAGATATTAAATATGGTGGTCTTGCCTGCTTCAGTGTCCAGTTGGATCGCCGTTACGTCGTGGGTGCCCGGTATTTCGACTGGACGCCAGCTGTTCGTGTCGAGAGCCGTATTGACCAAAATGAGGGAGCGAGAACGTCGACGGTTTTCTGACCAGCGCGACGGATAGACTGGCCGCCAGCGGCTATTAGCAACAATGTTATCGTAGCTGTTCATATACTGCTCCTGCATACAAATTATGTCCCATTCCTCGTGGAGGGGACGATTAGCTTGAGTTAGCGCGGCAAAACGGGATTTGTTCATATTCTGCTGCCAGATGCGGAGATTCGAATTAGGGTTGGATGAGGGTGTGGTATTCATATTCAGAAGAGGGAGGGGTTCGAGCCTTGGGCCATATGAGGAGGACGGGAGCGTGAAGGGGATGGGGGAGTTGACGAAGATCGCACCGGGTTACGCGCTCGACCAAGGGGCTCCTGGTTAACCCCCGAGCCTGGGCCTGCCGTACCCCAGCCACCGCCGAGGTCCTCCAGACGGCGCTGTGACCCCCTCGGCGGCGCCGGCCGCTCGCGCGGTGGCTTTAAGGCTTTATCGAAGAAGGACGGGGCACTTCGTGTCGACGGCGGGGCTGCGGCATGCGTCCAGAGCTCATCCGTGATGTAGTACGGAAGCGAGTTCTCCACGTCGCGCTCGTCCTGCTCCGCCTTCTTGCGAAGGAAAGTCGGGCAGTCGCGCGCCCACGCGGCATGCCCGTGCATCCTGCAGTTGCAGCAGAACCGCTTCGTGGACGTGCACGACGCAGTTGCGTGTGTGTCCCCGCAGGTGCCGCAGATCGCGTCCATGGCCTCGCGGCATGACGCGGCGTAGTGGCCGTGCGTGTTGCACCTGCGGCAACGCGGCGGTTCCCTCTTTCGCTTCTCAATCTCCACTCGTTTATGGCATATCGTGAGCCCCTCGTTGATCGCCCTATTTGCGTCCTCGGCATTCGCGAACTCCAGCAGCAGATGACCCGTCATCTGGCTGGGCTTGCGGAAGGCTGGGTTTTTCGCCCAGAGGCCTCGTAGGATAGAACCTGTGTCGTACGAGTTGACTTCCTCGATTTCGGTATTGTCCTCTACCACATGCGTGAGGGGGACGTTGAAGGCGATGACTGTGTACGAGGGGCGTACGGGCTCGAAGCCAGTAGACCCGATGTTGTGCACCCAGAGGTCGAGCACACCTCGGCTGAAGATCCAGTCGCGCGAGCTTTCGCTGTTCATCTCGAGGGCAAGGTTTTCGGTGCGAAAGAGAGCCGCTGAGGTGAAGATGATCTCCTTGCGCATCAGAGGAGCGTCGTCGTCGTCGAGGGAGCCTTGGTTAATGAGGTCGTCGATGGTTGTCAGCACTGCAGAGTTGGCTTTGGCGATGATGTCGTGTGCCCGTAGTTTGCGCAGAGGGTTGTCGGTCCCCACTCGGACGAAGAATTTGCGCCGCTGCAGTGCGGCCTTGGCGCGCGTGCGCGGGTCCAGCGGCGACTGCTGAGCAACGAGAGTGGGGGACGTGGGTGGTGTGCGAGGGCGTTGGGCGACGGCATCGCGGTAGGACATCTGGGTGGCCGCCATGGCGTCAGTCGCGTGCTTGACTGTCTCGACAAGCGGTGCTACTGCCGCCTTGACTATCGCTTCGACTTCGCTGCGGTCGAGGGTGGTGAGACTTGTACGAGACTCCGTCTGTTTCGAGCACGACACCGTGGGCTCTGTCTGCATGTCCGCCTCTGTAGTTTCCGGCTTCTCTATCTCCTGTGGCTGCTGCAGCTTGCTCAGGCGAGTTATGAGTGTCGCGATCGTGTCGAACATGATGCTGGCCGACGCGGTCGCGGCGGTTCCGGGGACTTTGAGCTCTCGTACGGCCTTTGCCAGGCTCTTTGGGTCGTCAGGGTCAACTGTGGTTTTACTCTTTGTCCAGGTCTTAATTTTCTCGAGCGCTTCGTTGTCTTTCTGACTGAGCTCGATGGCTGGGCGCCGTGTCCTGAGCACGAAGGCCGACAGGTTGCCGGTCGTCGCGCCAGAGTCGTCAGGCATTAGGTATGTTATATAGAGTAGTTTTCCGGCTCCAGAAGGCGAGAGCGGGGGTTAGTAGCGCGCGTTGAGCGCAGTGCCGGCGCCGTGTTGGTGCAGGCGGTTTTGCTGGATGATGGCCGTAAAAGGCAAGTTTTTCCGAGCAACTTGTTTACCACCTCCACCAAGCACTAAACCTGCAGCAGGTCACGAAGCGCAAGGAAACTTGGAAGAAGAACCAACCTCGTGATAGCAGCACGAACATCGCGCAGCTCGAATGGGCAGCGGAGGTCGTCCAGTACGTCACGCACCTGCACGAGCTCGTCGCCGTACACGGGAACAGCAAGAACAAAGACGCCATCAAGCTTCTTCCCAAGGCCGTACCTCTCCTTGGCCCTCACTTCACGCCACCACCCTATGTCTATCAACGCCTTCGAGAAGCCTACCCCGCGATCACTCCGACGACCCTCTATATCAAACCTATTCACGTCGTCCATCCGCTGTTCTACCCGAGTCTCGGCGCTCGCTGCCCCGTCTGTACGGCGGACGACGTACACTGGCATGGCTGGGTCAACACGGGGCCCCGCGATGTTCATGGCCTTCAACGGGAGGAGACGGCAATCGGCTATCAGCTGCGGTGCGACTCCTGCAAGGCTGCCAAAAGCAAGCAGTATTGCTACGCCGCCACGAGCAAAGAGTTCTGGGGAAATGCGCAACATTGGGAGGTTCCATGTGAGTGGTGTCCATGGCAGGTCCACAAGCTTGATTGCTGATCCCGCAAACAACAGACGGAATCCCCATATTTTTCCATAAGAGTGCGCTCACCCGCGAGCTTTTCAACATGGTCGTAGAACTCCGGCCGCGCACAACGTCTGCCGGTCTCGCAGAGAGCATCAAGCGTGAGTATCATCATCACTTCCCATCGTAGCTTGCTAATCCATGCATCCTTGCAGAGCTGCACCTGCTAGACTATCATATGCGCCGTCTGCACTACCACGAGCAACAGCGAGACCGGCGCCGCCCTACGCCGGGGTCATTCTTCTTTGCGCAGCACGCGAATACGACAACTCCTACACCCTTCAGCGCGTTTGACGACGTAGGAGGATACGCGGGCACCTCAATCAGCGGAGACCTTATAACAGAGGCATTCCTTCACTTCGCAACCAAGACGAGACAAGACGAGAGTTCAGATATGTTACGCACTATCGAAGGTGAGCGAGCATTTCGTCCGTGCTTAGATCGAAATCTGACATATGAAACTAGCCAAACATACGATGTCGATGGACGCCACATTTCGCGCGGCAAGCAAGGTCGCTCTCGTCGACGCCCAGCAGACACGCATGAAAGTTCTCAAGGGCGGCATACTCAGTGGACTCACAGAGACGGGCCTGATCTTTACTTGGGTATGTGCTCCATCTCTCCTCGAGTGGTACCTCATCATCTGTGGGCACGCGCGGGACCGGCGGGCTGAACAATGGAATTTCCTTTTTGGGATGTTCGCTGATGGCGCTACTTCGTCTTCCCAAACCTTCATGCTTGCTTCTGTCCCCTTCATTCTTTCATTTATCTCTTCTTCATGATGTTCTTCAACTTAATCTTTGCCAACACAATGGACATCTGCCTTCAGGAGCTCGCCATCGCGCTTGTCGTCACTCGCTGCATTTGGGTCAAAACTGATCAAATTCGCAGCGTTTTTGTATCAGCGGGTCTTTCAAAGAGATGACCGAGATGCTCGAAGGCTACCGCACCCGTTGTGATGCGTTAGGCGTCTCATATCCAGCTCTTTCCGTTGTCGACAACTGTTGCACTGTTGGTGCGCACATCAAGGAGGTATTTCCAGATGCCCACATTGCGCTCGACATCTGGCATTTTTTGATGAGGTATATCTTGGCTCTCGCTATACTATTATATCTGTTATGCTAATGCTGACCTTGCGCCTAGATACCTTGCCGTCGTTGTCGATGGGACCAGGAACCCGAACCGCGTACACGTCGCACATGATATCACGAATGCCCTCATGAAGACCAAGGCGGCCGACGGCGTACCGGCTACGTACTTTGATCGTGCGGATCAGGTTATGCGCATGGAGCACATGTTTGCGAAGTGGGATGCGAAGGGTGGCGTGTGGAACTCGTCTGCTGCAAAGGCGAGTAAATATCCTGTGACAGGGTTACATTGCTTACTGTACCTACAGGTGCATCGAACCCAGCTTGCGCACGTGCAGAAGGGCTGCCTCGCTCGGCCTGGACTGCCGGCAGGAGTTGCAGCAGACGGTAGTCGCATCGAAGCCTCACATAAGGGTTGGAACTCCCTTCAGCGCTCCTTCAGCAGTGGCCTTCCAATGATGAACGCCCTATGTCACGATTTTGTTCTTCGCCGCAATCTTCGCATCCTATGTCAAGGCAGCCGCGCGGAGCGCGGCGGGTTTATCGCATCGACGGAAGGATCACACCACATCCGACTTGTCAGCCACGCTAACGCGGTCTGGAATAGCAACATCAAGCCCTCGCATGCGCCCGACATACCTATACTTCGCATTGTAGCATCCGGCGAACAATTCGGTCTTGTGCGATCTAAGGTTGCCGAGTCGTTCGACGGTCTCTGGAAGATCAAGGAGGAAACCGACACTGAACCGAAGCTTGAAGACCTGGTTGAAGAGGCGACCGCTCTGTGCGATGATGCAAGCGGCATGGATGGCTATGACTTCCAAGATCATGAGAGCAACGACATCGAACTCAGCGGCCCCATCCGCGAAGTCGCTCGCGACACAACTACAAGCGCCACGTCATCTGGAACGTCGGGAGAAGCAGCTAGCTCTCGACCTTCTTCGCAGCAACCTATGCCATCAACCGCTGGCCTCATTTCTGGTGCTCCCGACCTCTTATCCAGTGCTAGCGTTGTCGCTCCCCAGCCGATACAAGGGCAGCACAACATGGATCATGTACAGATAGCTGCTGCCGCTCGCATGATGGGCGAACCGAACCAACAGTCCGCCCAGAAGCGCAAACGTATGGTCGAGGATAGGGGCAAAGACGGCGTCGAGACCGTCATTGATTTGACGCTCTCTGACTTGAGTAGCCACAACGAGGGCGGCGACGATGGACAGGGCGATGTTGGCAGGCCATTCACGTCCGACAATGAGGAACTCCGAGGGGAGAATAGATATGACGACGATGGCGGGGCTGGCCACGAGCAGTGCGAGGATATCAGAGCTACATCTCAGCCCGTAAAACGGATGCGCCTTTCTGTCGTGAGTTTGCTCGAACCTTACTTGTGGACATACTCTCATCGGACTTCTCGTCAGATGCAACCGGATCATATGAAGGGGTCTCAACAACGACCAGCCTCACTGTTTTTGCGGCCAACAGGCTCTCACTCGCCGCCCCGAGCAAGCACGACTATGCCTGCATCCTCGTCATATACGGCGATCACAACATCTGAATTGTCGCAGAGCGCTGCCAGTGTTGCTAGCACAACACCACCTCTCGCCACCTCTGCTATAGCGCCGAACTCCGTTGCCCCTGCCTCTACGACGTTGGCAAATGCCGATGTAGCGGCACCTCTGCCGTTGGTTCGCAACGCCCGGTCTCGGTCTGAGCTTCTCTTCCTGCATCACACCTCCCTTGATCCACTCGCGCTCGTAATCAAGGGCGATGTCGAGTTCTACCTCTTCATGGACATGCGTGCGGAGGAGCATTGGATCACATACAAGATGACGTCGAAACACTGGATTCCAGCGACGGAGAAGTACAATGAGCGCCTCCGACAGGTCTGCCTGAAGATCGGCTCATCATATGCGCCCAAGAATCCGCGCGCTCTCTTCGACAAGCTTGCCGAGATTGAGCCCCAGATTCTGAAGCGTCTCAATACAGGTGATTACACTTGTAAGTCTCACGTCCCAATAAACATTGTCATGATTATCGACTCAACCTTATTGCAGCACGTAGTGGACGAGGTCAGGGCTTTTGGAAGAGACACTGCTTTGCAGTCGACCTACTCTCATCTGCAATGTCAAGCGCGCAGGGTGGAGTGACGAAGTCCGGGGCCGACGTAAGCTTTTTCGTCGCTCATTTCAGTTCGGATAGGTGACGTACTTGATTCATAGCGCAAGAAAGCGACGTGCGCTCGCTGCAAGTTGCTCATGTACCCCGGCGGTCCGGCTGCAAAGGAGTTGAACCACAAGAAGGGCTACTGCTTGGATGGCGGCAAGTCAAAGTCAAAGGAGTACCTCGACGTCCCTCCATATCCGCAACCCGCTGGCATCTTCGAAGATGGTGTTAAATTTCACGGTGTCCGCTTCCTACAAGCCGTGCGCAGCTACTACGAGCGCTTCGTCATACAGCGCTTACCACCTGCAAGCGGTGAAGCCGAGGACGTTGCCTTTGGCGAGATGCTCACAGCCCGCATCAAGAGAACCAATGATGTGCATCCCGACGGCTTTACCACCGTGCTCTTTCCCATATACACATTCACTGAGTTCTCTACAGACACGCCGAGAGACCTCATTGTACAGCATCCGATCTATGGACAGTGTCTTCGTGTTGATAGTCTTTCTGATGAGTCCACCTATTAGCTGCTCTTACCACTCAGTCGTCGTGTTACCGTATGCCCTCTTTAAACTTTACACTATACTCGCCTATCAGTACGGCTTTACATATATATTAACCTTGTGATAGTACTCGTCCTACTAACACCCAACTTACAGTGCATGCAAGACATCAATTACCTGCCTTATACAGTAATTCTTTCCCATCGCCCGCTCGCGCGCCTGCATGTCGTCTCCTCACCCCCGTTGGCGGCTGGTGGATACATAATACGAGAAGGAGAGGCCATATTGTAGTATGTGTGAGTTTCTCAGGGCATGTAATGAGGGAAACGCGACGTTGGTGCTGTTGTCCTGTCCGACCAAGGATCAGATCGTGTACTTCTGAACTCGCAAAACTATCGCAAAAATCGTGTTCTTCTTTCACCATCTGTGTGAGAACATGCTGTAGTATATTCCACATCGTTTCTGAAGGTAAATGAGATGTCGCAGGCAGCCTGCGAGCGGGAGAGAGGGCGATGGGAAATAATTACCGTATTAGGCAGGTAATTGATCTCCTGCAGGCACTGTAATTTGACAATTACTGCACCTTAACCCAGGGGGGTTGTGAGAGCAGACCTCAGTGGGCGTGAGTAAGAGGGGGGGGCATACGAGAGCAGACCTCAGTGGGCGTAAGTAAGAAGGGGGAGGCATACGAGAGCAGGCATGAGTGGGCGTGAGTGGGGGGGGGGGGGGGGGGGGGGCAAAGTTCGAGAGCGTGAGTAAGGGGGGCATACAAAAACACTCAGAGCAGGCGTGAGTGGGTGCGAGCTGGCGCGAGTAAGACATGAGTGGGCGTGAGCAGGCAATGAGCAGGTGCCCGTGCGAGTAAGACGTGAGTGGCCCGCGTGAGTAAAGGGGGGGAGGGGGGGGGTATACGAGAGTGGGCGTGAGGGGCATGAGTAGGGGGGGAGGGTACTCCGCCTCCTACTCCCGCGCTGGAAGCGGTGGAAAAAATTACTGTTCGTGACGAGCACAGGCTGCTCGTCGGCGAGTTGACGGCGACAGGTGAGAGGCTGAGGTGACGCTGGGCATATTGTAGAACAACACGGCAGGCTTGACGGCGCTCCCACGGACTCTCGGCCCATCTTGCATTGTCGCGACGCCTCATGCGTCGTCCTTGACGTACTCAGCGGACCATGGTGCCCAGGTAATTTTCTCGGGGACGACGGCGGGAACTTGCTCCGAGTCGTCGCTCCCTCTTGCATCCTGCGCTCATTGTCTTTGCAGACATCAGCTACTGACCTCGGCCTTGACTCGTCACGGTGCGTGTCCGCGTCGCCGCACCGTCACGTCGAACATGTCTGACACGCTTGCAGATGTCCTCCAGACTCCGCCCACTGGCAAGCCACCAACAATGAATCCCCCTCATCACGTCGGCGCGCACCCACAACTCTTGGGACAGTCCCAACGTCACATCTTGGTCGAGAGTGCACTTGTGCGCTGCCATTCATGTCTTGTACCTAACGCAGGTCTAGCTATCGCAGTGAGCCGCGGTCCACGCGAGTTCAACATCGGAGCACGTGCTCACGCCCGGGACCGAAAAGTTCAACTCACGCGTGACGCAGGCCCACGCGTACGGCCTTGTCTGCCGCCAGCGAGCTCGACGGATGGCACTGGCGTGGTCGTATCTCTCGTGGTGAGCTACCTTTGTGAACCTTTGTCAACACTCTGACTCTGCTGCAGCGCGGCTCGTCGTACATAGGCACCCAGTCACAACTCTGTCCGCCTCTCGCCGCCGACCTCTCCGCCCTTCGTCGTCACGGCGACTGCGCTCACAACACGCGTCTTACAGAAGCTGTTCAAAAAGAGCAGTGCACGTTCTTCACTCGCACTCTCGCCCCCGGGATGTCCACGACGAGGTTTGCCGCGGCGTCGACGTGGGACGCGTCGACCGCGCTCTTACACCCTCGCGTTGAGGGGAGCCATGTATGTAGCGAGTTTGTACTTGGTAGACAGCAAATATACATGATTTATTTCCGAAAAGCGTCCCCTGATTGTGCTGTGCCTCTCGCTCAACACGCGTGAAGTCGGAGTCTCGCCGAGTATGTGAGTGCCGCACGAGTACGTGCTTGCTCGCTGTCCTACACGGTCCCCTTTTGTAGACAAGTTCCTTCGTCGTCTCTTCAAGACTGCAAGTTCCGTCACTCCTTCGAGTGCACGCTCGCCTCTTGTCTCCGCTCTCGTGCCCCCTCCCCCCACTCACCACCACCACCACCACGCCTGCTCTTGTACAGCCCTCCACCTCCCGTACATTCACGCCTCAGCCCCCTGATGGACGGTACTCCGAGGATCATCAAATTCATATTCAGAGATACCTACTACCCCAGCACATCTACTCTTTCAGAAGCAACATCCTGCAATTCGGACACCGTTGACCACAGCCTTGCACCCTCCTTCCAGCGACGTGCGTTCTTTTCGACAGCCTCGTCATACTCCGAGGGTGAGAGCGAGTTATAATACTCCTCGTCGAGCATACAGCCGTGCTCAACCCAACGGAATAAGGCACCGGACGTGTATTGTGTGACGCTGTAACGTGTTTCCCGGCGTGCAATCTTGGTATTCGAGTGGTGAATGATGCCGGAGGGGATGATGATCGTCGATCCTGGAGGAAAGCGAATGACAAGGCCGCATTCCCAAAGCACGAGGTGGCCGCCACGATTGGCGTCGTACTTGCCGAGGGCGGTTATAGCACACCAGCCGAAAGGAAGGTTACCGAAGTCGCGATGCTTGAAGGTTACCGTCCTTGGCCCAAAGTTGATCGTGATACAGGCCCACACACTGTAAGGGAAGTTGCGCTTGAGGGTGGGGTCGTTCTCGAAGAGGCCGTGCATGTGCTCGGCGTAGTATGTCCAGAGCTTGGGCGCCCAGTTATAGAAGACACCTGCCATATATCAGAACGAGCCCAAACGAAAAGGAACAGCTTACTCGAGGAGAAATGAGCGATGCGAATCATCGCCGTAAGTCCGACCAAGTATGCGAGGGTGGCAGCCATCCCTTTTGTGTGTTTAAGGACGCCGGGGGCCTGCAACAACGTCAGCTCAACGCCCTCGTACCAGCCCACCAGTGAGCATACTCACAGTCTGTCCACCACCGTGAGAGACACCGTGCGCCTCGGCACCGAATCGGCCGCGACGGTGTTCGCGAGAGGCTTTCGGGAAGCTGGTGCGGGCGCCGCGGGCGGCAATCTCGCTCGCCAGTGATTCGTGTACGCTGTCCCAATTCGGATCGTCGGGGTGGCCGGCGAGGACGCCGAACGTGCGACCATCCTGAGCACAAAGCCCGATAGTTTCGCTTGGTACAAAGTCAGAAATCATCACATACTAGGCTCTCGTGCGTACCTTCCATCCCAGTCAATCAGCTTCATGCCCGGCACTTTTGCTTTGGTACCAATTAAGTCGTCCAAAGCATACAGCTTTTCCTCCCCGCCGCTGCGCTTCGCTGTGAAGCCAGTGCTTGTGACCTCCTGGTCATCCCAGTCGAGGTCAACGCGCTCAAACTGCGCCTCCGCAATGTGGCGCGCATTTCGCAGGACACCCGAACGGCGCGGCGTCCAATCCATCTCCGGTACGCGGTTCTGCGCCTGTGTTCGCCGACTTCTACGAGAGTTCCTCTTCTTTGACGCTTTGTGCATTGCCGGAGCCGTAGAATGCGGGCCGGGGCGCGAGTCTTTTGGCAAAGATGCGGGGGACGAGGGGTGGTCAGGGGATGGGTTGGGCACGCCGGGTGAGAGGCGGGACTTTTTGGTAAATTGCGGCGTCGAGGTGGGCTGGTTAGAAGACAGTGACGCACGCCGGTGTCGCTTGGCTGGCTGTGCAGCAGGAGATGGTGGGCGAGATGTCGCTGGAGAGGATGGGATTGAGGAAAGGGGTGACGACGTGTCGCAGCGTGGCTCTCCAGCGACCTCGGAGTCGTCGTCCACACACTCGGCTCCTACGAGATCATCTTCATCTTGTTCATCGTCCTCATCGCAACGGCTCTTGAGTAGGGCATCCAGGTCGAATTCAGGGTTATTTACTGTGTAGTATCTGCCATACGTCGTACCAGATCGGGTCGTGCGCAGGCCAACATGTTCTGAGAGCTCGAATTAGTTTACATTCAACGCCAAGGCCTCACGAAAAGAAAGAGAGCCAGCGCGGCATGCTTGTCGCGTCTTCCTTGGAGAGAGGCACAGCGCACACGCTTCCAGTACCTCACTGTGGGCAAAGGTGGTAAAGGCGTGGTGTGCGCTGCGCGTTTCTCCAAGGGAGCGGCGACAAGCGCGCCGCTGAAGGCCTGCTCCCTTATTCTGTTAGCCCTGAATGAGGCGGAACACACCTTGAATGAAACCTTTTAGCCAATCGAACATCACAAGGGTCTTGATGATGGCCAGAACGAGAAAAATGCGGGTTGAACTCAGTAGCTCCCGGGGCGCGTACGGTCACAGATCACGTGCACCTCATGTTGATGTGTTCTCGTCACGTTGCGCACGTATCGCGACCTCGCCTTCGGCTTCGACGCTGTGGTGGCTTGCGCACACTAGATGGTATAGCGAATACAATCACAAATTAAAATTCCAGAGCTGACATAATTGTTCGAAATTTGGGCAGATCATGAGTCTTTATGGACTTCCTTACAAGCTTGGACCCACAGTGTGGCGGTGCTGTCTCAGAGCGATCGACGGCATCGCCTGAAGTCTGAAGCGTCTAGTATAGGGGTATATCCCACCTTGCTTCCTTCCATCATGGGTATCAAAGGGGCTTGGGAGGTGCGTGCGCAAGACCAGTGCCTTTCGCTAACTTACGCAACGAACAGACTTTCGAACATGCAGCGATTGTGGAACCTCTCACAGAGCTATGCCTCCGTAACGGCGGGTTCTCCGATCTTTCTAACAATTCACCAGAATATGTTCTGGGAGTTGACGCCAAGTACGCTACCGAGTACTACCTAGTATTGAATCATGTTGATGAAAATATTCTAGCAATGTTCTCTCTCGTGCTTTATCCCCGGTGCTCGGAGAGAGAGGACTTGCGCGCCGCCACTGGGCTCGTGAAGCGCGGTCCAGTGATCTTATCGGAGCCATAACCTCACTCGCTGGATATTTCAACTCGCCCTGTACCGTCGTCTTCGTCTTCGACGGCCCGCTGAAGTCGGACATGAAGCGCGACAAAGCCATAGTTCCACGGGACCCCAGGGTTATCAAAAATTACAAGAGATTGCTCAATGTACTTGGGTTCAACATCTGGGAGGTGAGAATCCCCTTCGTTCCGTAATACCCACTTCGAAGCTCACCCGCACCGCCTATAGGCTCTCGGCGAGGCGGACGCCGATCTGGGAATTATGTCGAAGTTCGGTCTTGCAAACAGCGTACTCAGTGACGATAGCGACCTGTTCGTGCTTGGTGCCAGGACGGTCCTACGGACGTACGTACCATATCGCAATCTGAATTCGTTGCTCATCAAATATTCACAGACGTCGTAACGATTGCGGCTTAGATGACAGGGTCGCTTGTTATCGTGCAGTCAATATTCGCCGGCACGGTACATGCGGCCTCGACGCAACTCAACTCGTCTTGCTTGCCATATTGGTCGGGAATGAATATGAGCCGGTCAGCCTCGGCTACCTAGAAAACTTGGTCATAGGCCCTATCCTTTGCAGGATAATATACCTATATAGGCCAAGTTTTCTAGACACAATAAATCTCTAATGCCTAGATAATTCTAATGCTAGAGAACTATACCAGACTTACTTGCTTAGAGATTTCTACTGGCTGGACATCTCTATATAGCAGCTTGCACTAGAATGTTCTAAAGATTAGACATCTCTGTTAGGCTGCTCTGGCTAGACTATTCTAATGGTATATGCTGCTTAGAGATCTCTAATATATTAAGTGTCTAGATAGAGATCTCTAGACAGATGGACTCACTAGAGATCTCTAAGTGGGTGGACTCACTAGAGATCTCTAGATGGATGGATTCACTAAAGATGTCCATCTAGGTTGTTATACTGCCTGTAGCTGTAATATTTGTCAGTGAGCCGCTAATGCAAGGTGACACCGGCACCCGTAGAGCCGCCGACGCACCTGCACAGGTACCGGGGCGGGGAGCGAGGAGCGACGCGCACGCGCCGTTGACTGCGCTAGCGCAGGATGCGAGGCGCGGCGTACCGCGTGGGGGCGCGCTCGTCAAGGGAATACCCATATCGATCATGGTGGTGGAAGAGGTGTTCGAGAGCCCGTTACGCTCCCCCGGCCAAGAGCAGAGCGCCGGAAGTCCCGGTGCGATGAGTCCTCGACGGGCTCTGCTCTTGTAGGGAGGGGTGTGTGATGGGCTCGGGATGGGGGTATGGTGAATAATATTGAGGGCGCAACGAACGGAACCTGACGCGCGTCTCGCGCGTCAGGCGAGCCGCTCGCCAGTGTGCGTGGGCAGCAAGGCGCAAGGAGCGCGGACCGCTGCTTGACGCGGCGGTCGCGCTGCTTGCCGTCTGTTGGCCGCGACGTCTGCTGCATTTATATATAACACAGTTATCAGTAAAAACATCGTATACAGGGCGTAGCGACGCACCTGCAGCGCCGTCTCGCGCACCCGCCTCCTGCGTCATCCGCGCCGTTGGGCGCGACATGGGAAACCTAGCCGCGGAGTATTTTTCAAAACCTTCGTTTTGAGGTGCGCGGAGTCGAATACTGCGCTAGGGGGTGGAGCGGGCAGCCGGGCGGTCGGCGGCGTTGTGGTTGAGAGTCGAGAGGCATTTTTCGCGGACGGTCGGCGACTCGGACCGAAAAAACGGGCCGCGCATCCGCGGCCCGGACTCCGGCACATCCCGCCCGCTGCCGCGCTCGTCGCTGGGGTCGTCGCGCTCGCCGCCGCACGCGGCGTCGGTGTCGCTCCATGTGCGGCTGAACGCAAAAAATTATGTATATATTGGTATGTGGATATGGTGATCTATATACATACATAAATGAGAGCGAGCGAGAGCGACGCGCAACCTACACGCCGCCTGCGGGTCGCACAGAGTACGCATGCAGCGCTCGCCACATCGGACGCCAGAGGCGTGATGCTGTCAAGTGCGCAGAGGCGGCGACTCGCGGCAATGGGGATGGGGGAGGGGGCGTTGTCGGCGATCGGCGAACAATACGGGTTGGACGCGTTGGACGCGTTAGGCACGCTGGACGCGTTTGGCGCGTGTTGGTGCGCGTAGACGCCGTGCACGGTGTGCATAGACGACATGGGAGGCGGGGAGGGGCGGTGGAGTCAACCGGACACCCGTGCTGGACGAGCGAGCGCCCGGCATGGTTTCTTTGAGTTCAATCGTGTGTAGCCGAGCGCGAGGGTGCTGGTCGTCCGCGGCGACTTGGGGAGGTCTCTCCAAGTCTCGCTCTGCGGAGGTGGCAGTGGCGAGACCCCCCCATGTTGCCTCGGACGACGTGCGTCCTCGCGCACGCCGATTGCGAGAAACAAAAATTGTATCTTCGTTAGTAAGTTCAGGTACTTAGCGCAGGGCATCATACACGTACCGGCGGGGCCTCCGCGCCCGGGCTTACTATCTTCCGCGCTGTTCAGCGTCTTGAGAGATCGTGTAATGGTCGGGGTGGTGGAAGGAGGCAAGGCGGCGACGTGACCGTCAGGTCACGATCGCGAACATCAAGACGCGTCCGCGGGGGACGCGGACACGATATTAGAACATCGGTGGCGCACTGCAGCGCCCAACAAC
Organism: Schizophyllum amplum; assembly: GCA_007026445.1. NCBI lineage: Eukaryota > Fungi > Basidiomycota > Agaricomycetes > Agaricales > Schizophyllaceae > Schizophyllum > Schizophyllum amplum. The sequence goes on from VDMD01000019.1 coordinate 437,212, forward strand.
TTACATTATGATGTAATAGTATAGGCATTGAACGATCGGGTGTTGCGATGGGTCTGAGAGTCGCGGAATATATCAAAACTAACCATAGTGATCAATAGAGTGCTCTTTGAGCACTCGTTACCCATTTTGATACAATCTAGGCAGTTACAGGGAATATAAAATACATACATATGTAGGGGGGACGTTGATTTACATGCCTCAACTTTGACTGAAACGATTCCATACAGGTGTGCCCGAGAAACGTCCAGACGACACGAATGCAACGGCCTGTACTATGACATTTCGTTCGAACTCGAGCGTGAGACAGGTGAGCTTCGGTTCCATACCTTCCCATCATTGCCTGCTTATGAAATTTTCAGAATCAGCTCAGTACACTATCACGATACGAACGTCCAAGAGCTTTTGTGCTCAAGTGCCCTACGGCAAGTTTCCGAGGCCGTCGAGCGCGACGACGGCGAACTTCGGAGATCGGTCCGAGGCGCCGAGCGTCGCTGATCAACGCCTCTTGACCAGCAACCACGACCGCGTCGCGGTCGTGGTTGCTCCCCGCCATCCCCTTCGCTCATCAGCACCTCCGGAAGCGCTTTCCCTCCCCCATTCTTGACTCTCGCGTGAATCAGCGCGCTCAACAGCGCGCTGCGGTGGATATGGCGGGCGAGACGCGTAAGGCGCTGCCCGCCCTAGGTGCGTCTTTTACGCGCCCTCCTGTCCTTGTAACTGACAAAATATCATTTACAGATGTTGGTACGCCACTGGTGGGGCTGAAGCGTGCGCGACGGGACACCGTCGGCCCCAGCGCGCGGGACCGCAACGAGTGCGCCTCGCTCGCCGTCCGCGCGGCCCATTATGGGCGGAGGGACAGGTGCTGAGGAACGGCGCGAGGGGTAGCACAACGGACAGCGCTAACGCGCCTTCCGCGTCTTCTCTCGTGCATGCGATAGGCGACGCCGGCGGGCTTGACTGCCCTCGCCTCCACCCTTGCCCCCGCCCTCGCCCTCGCCCTCGCCCTCGCCCTCGCCCTCGCCCCCGCCCCCGCCCTCGCCCTCGCCCTCGCCCTCGCCCTCGCCCCCGCCCCCGCCCTCGCCCTCGCCCTCGCCCTCGCCCTCGCCCTCGTCAAGAGCGCTCACCGCTCACCGCTCCCTCGCCGTCCCCTCCCGCCCCCTCCACGCCAGCCCGACCATCCGCACAGCCGCAATGCGCACGCCGCGTCGTGAGGGACAGTGCGCATGGCGTGCCCCCGCTCAGGTGTGTTCCGTACTATGGTGCGTAGGCGGCGAGCTAGCTAACACCTCTATCAGGAGGTCAGCCGTGCGCGCTCGGAAGGGGCTTACGCGCCATGGTGGGCGTGTCCGGGTGCGGGGTCACGGTGTCAAGCGCGCATCGTGCGGGCGACGGGAGGCGCGGCTTCCTGCCGTCTACACTTATCCACCCCTGCCCCCACTGCCGCGTGCTCGCGCATGTGGCCCGCCCGTTCTTTGCGCGCGCTCGCCTCACCGCCCGCTTTCGCTGCCCGCTGCCAGCGCGTCCCGGCCTCGACCGCACCGGCACCCTCGTGCGCCCTGCGCCCGGGCTCTCTCGACTCCTAAGCACCACCTCCCGCCACTCTCGCACCCCGCTTCTCGCACCCTGCCTCCCGGGGTCCCCCCTCTTGCGCTTCCCGCGCTCCGCAGCTCGCACCCCGCCTTCTGTACCCTCCCGTGACTCTCGCTCTCCGCCTCCCCCTCCCTCCCACGCACCGCGTGCCGCCTCTCACAGCTCTCAGGTGTTGCCTCCCGTGCACCGCCTCTCGGGGCTCCCAGGCCCCGTTGCGTCTCCCACACCACCCAACCTGCCTCTCGCAGCTTCAAGACCCGCCCCCTGCGCCTCTCCTCTCGCACTTCCCGTGCCTCGTGCCCCGCCTCCTCCCCGTCCACGCCCTGCCTCTCACGTCTTCCATGCTGCCCATCCACCGCCATCGCCTTGCTCTGCATCCTGTGCAGCACGCGTTGCACCGCACAGGCTGTGTTCGTGTATTCGGTGTTTGCTGGCTAGAGTTCTCTAGCCAGTAGAGTTGTCTACTGTGTTATAGGGCTTAGAGTTCTCTAGTGACTAGAGTTCTCTACTCTGTTGTAGCTATCAGAGTTCTCTAGTTAGTAGACATCTCTACTCTATCGTAGCTGTTAGAGTTCTCTAGTCAGTAGAGTAGTCTAATAGGCTCTACCCCTTAGAGTTCTCTAGTCAGTAGAGATCTCTACCTCATGCATGAGAATAGAGATGTCTAGAGGGCATATGTTTAGAGATATATAGAAGAGATAAGGTAGCGGTCACCAGGAACTGTCACCTTTACGTAAGCTGATGACGTAATCGATCAAAGGGACAAATCTGAGGTCGACGCGACCCCGACCCGCGCTGGTGCACTGTGGCATAGCGGGAGCCCATCGGATGCCTTCTCAATGTAGTATTGATGATAGTATATAAGAGCAGAGTCTGCAGGCCAACTACTTAGCTACAGAAGCTTTGACCTGGGCCACCATTTCGGGTGGCAGCGTGCGATGGCCGTGGTATTTGCGGTTCGCCCACGCCGCCTGAGCACCCGAAAGACCCTCTCTGTACGCAAATATGAACCGAGCTGATCTATTCGCATATCTACAAGACCGTAAGTAAAAGCTCGCGGAACAGAGCTAAACACGTACCGACGAATCTGCAACAATGGGACGTCATCGAGACTTTCGAGCATCTTGCGCTCCATCTCGTCGATGGTCGCACTGCGTCGTGCCAGTCGATAGGCGAACTTCGCGGCACCCCAATACTGCTCAATGAAGTTGAGCTCACAGTGGTATTTTGGGTAAAAGTCGCAGATATGGCCGCGTCGCTCGACAAGTTCTTGAAGGGCAGACTTGTTTGTGGCGAAATCGGGCTGCGTGAACAGAAGGCGTCGGCAGCAGCAGTCCGTCCTCCCGGGGGTGCATTTGAAGCCCGGCGCGCATTCGGCTTTGAGCCCACCCTCTGGCCAGAGCCCGCGCTCGCGGATGATCACTTCCATGCCCTTGAACCAGCCAGGCTTCTCTGGATGGTCGTCGGGGTAGTAGAAGTCCTGGAGGGTCTTGTCCTTTCCATAATAGCCGTGCCGCATGCGGGTGCCGCTGTTGTTGTGCGTCCACCCAGGCTTGGCAACTGCGCGAGGAGATTCAGCGCGCAGATGAACTAGATCGACGATCACGCACATTTGACCATTTTTCGCGCGGACAGCGCATCCGCGGCGCGTTTCTGGTGGCTCGGGGCATTGTCGAACAGAAACAGGCCTTGCGCGAACCCCTTCGTGCGGCCCTCGAAGATGTCGATGGCGCGATCGGTCTGCGCGAGGAGATCGTCAGCGTCAAACCAGCCTTCGCGGTTCTTTCCCGCCTTGAAGATGACGCGCGCTTCCCTGGTGAGGTGTCAGCGAAGAATGCAAGGAACAGAACAGGCTACGCACTCGTCGCCGTCCTTCAAACGTCCCCAATCCAGCGTGAGGAAGTCGGAAACCATGATCGACTGACCCTCGCCCTTGGGATGAGGTGCCGCGCGGGTACCGCTGTGCTGCCAGTAGAGTCGCCGCTGGTCATTCTGATAGAAGGTTGACTCGTCGTGAGTGACGAGGATGAGGCGGAAAGGCTTGCCGGGGATGGAGAATCCGGCAGGGTGCGGGAGTTCATTCCCTTCGTTATCGAACTTGACGAACCGCTTCTCGTAACCTTCCCACCGCTTGCAGAAGGCGACTCGATCTGCGACAACGTCCGGACGCTCGTGCCCGTCAATATACATGCCATTGTGTTTTCTTTTGTACCGCCAGGACAGCTTGTTGAGCCAGCGACGTGCAGTGCGTTCTGAGATCGATGGCTTGCAGATGCCGGCTGATTTGAAGATCTCTTGCATCTCGGCGCTTGCGACGATGTCGCAGACGTCTGCCGAGACGATGAATTTGCCGTCCTTGACGCGCTCCGAGAGCTTCAACTGCATGTGTGTCGAGATGTCTTCGTCGTCGAGCACGTTTGAGTGCGTCTGGCCATGCCGGTGGAACGGCAGTGTGTCGTCGCGCAGATAATCCAGCAGCCAGTGTCTGATTGTTCTGGCATGCCGTTCGCTTTGTCCTTGCATTTTCGCGACAATGACTGACGCCTGACGCCAGGTGCACGGAAGCGCGTCGTCGAGATACAGATTCAGCAATCCGAGCATCGCGCAGATTCGCGCCCGGAAGACGACATCAAGCTTTTTGTTTTTGCTCTTGAGCGTCAAGCGGTCCCGCGCACGACGCAGGAGCACCTTGTCTCTCTGCAGAGCAAGGACATGGTCGGTGGCTCGATCACCCGCGGCACTCTCGGGGCAGTCTGGTGGCAAACGGCCTTCTCGCAGGTCCTTGAGCATCTGATCAACGACGCGACGTGCTTCTGCCTGCTGCTCTGCTGTCTTCCTGTCACTCTCGCTGTCCTCCGGCTCACTTGGCGAGTCTGGTTCGTTCTCGTGCTCGGTCTGTTGCGCGTGTCAGAAGCATGCAAACTCGCTGAGCTTTGCCCACGCACCTGATTCTCATCGGAGTCAGCGACTTGGACATCATCCATCTCCGCATCTGTCCCTTCCGTCTCATGTGCAACCTCGGACGACATCTGGTCTGCATCAGAGCAACCATGCCCGCATCCCGCCGCCCCCTTGGGAAACATCAGTCCGAAGGCTTAGCACGACAAATCACAAGCTGACTGACCACATTGTTCCCGCTCGACGCTGACTTCTTCATTGCCATGAAAGCGCCCACACTCAGAAAGCCCTTTGACGCGAGGTCTCTCCCCTCCTGCGCGCGACGTTGCTTCGTCTTCTTCGATCGGCCGTCATAGTGATGAGGAGTTTGCCTTTTCTTGGGTGCTTCTCGCTCTCTCGCAACAGCAGCATCTCGAGCTTTCTCAAGGTGCTGGCGGAACTGAGCCAGTGCGCTTTCGGCTTCGATTTCCGGGCTGTCCCAGTTGTCACGCGGGTCGTGGTCGTCGTCATCATCGTCAGGCTCTGGCTCGGACTCGGAGACTTCATCGAGCTCGGGAAGTTCACTATCGCTGTCCTCCATGTCAGAGAGAGTCCAGCAGCTTTCTAGTTGAGGTTCTTCTAGTGCGGGCTCTGGTTCTGGCACCTGCACAGGATCTGACAGCACGGTGAGCCATTGGGTGAATTAGATAATGCAGTCACGCACCATTCACCCTCTGGCGCTTATGACTTCGCGCATTTGCAGCGCAGGAGGCACGGGCAATAGCTGCACGCTTCTTCGGAGGCATAGATGAAGTGTTGGGCCGTTCGGATGCTCCCCGACGCACCGTCGTTCGGCGGTGGAGGGACCACGTGGAGTCACGTGCATGCATCACGTGACGGACAAATCCGAAGTGATCGTTTTTCGAAAACCGCGCCAGAGCGCGTCCGGTGGGTCGAGGAGGCGTTTGGGACGAAAAAACATGTTGACCTCATTTCTCCCGATTTTATTAGTCATTCTCTTTTTTCTCTTAGTCAAATGGTAGAAGTAGTCCATAGCTATCGTTTGACAAAGGAAAACAAAGGACAGAAGGTCCGACGATGGAGGACATAGGCGAGCAAAAGTCGGGTCGATCAGCTTACGTAAGGGGTGACAGTTCCTGGTGACCGCTACCTTATGTCTATGAGATATGTCTAAGTCCTAGACTACTCTAGCCACCAGAACTTTCTAGCCACTAGAACTATCTAGGCATTAGAGATTTATATTGTCTAGAAAACTTGGCCTATAGGGGGTATATTATCCTGTAAAGGATAGGGCCTAACTCAAGTTTCATAGGTGCCTAAGTAGTCTTCGTTAGGAACACACATGAACGTAGGGGGAAAGCGGGTTGAGCAACATTTAGACAAGGTAAGGGAATGGTTGATGGCATCATGAGGGCCGGCCGCAGACCTGCCGCAGACCGCACTGCGCTCGTAGACGCTTCCCGGCGGCAGGGAGGTGGCGCGCCACGAAGATCGCTCTGGCCAGCTTTTCGGCCCGGCCTGAGGACTACTCTGGCAAGTTTTTCCGGCCCTGCGGGGCCGGACCACGCTGGCTATGACCAAATTTTCCGACATTTATTCAGCAATGTTAATGTCATGTGACTCTCACGGGGGCGCGCCGGGCGCCCGGGATCACCAGTGCCAAGTTCGATCTTCCGGTACACGCCCCTTGTTTTCCACTATCCTCATCATCGCAAAAAATGGACAAAAACGCCGAAGTCCAGACCACCCGGCAATCCCCCCAGTCTGACGCCTTCGACTGTCAATTCCAAAAATTATCATTAGCCTACGTACTGGCGCATCAGGAACGGTTCAACACCCTGCAACATACCGCAGACGAGTCTCCCATCGGCAGCAAGCTCCCAAGCGAAGAGCCCTGTCAATTCAACAGATGGGCGGACTACATCTATCATGACCGCCACGTCTCCATCCCCATATCCCTCTCGGAGCGCGAGCTCTTTCTGCGGGCCAGTACGGTCGTTCTGCTCAACAACCGGTTATCCGAGGGTCTGTTGGAAGACATCATGGATACGGCAATCTACAAGCGGGTAGAAGAAGCTGTCCCGAGGTTCGCGCAGACGGGCATCTTCCTCCGCCTGGACCACTGCTCGCCGAAAGACGGGATCTACGCGACGCAACCGTTGCGGAGCGCGAAGGCGATATTCGAGCAAATGCTGAGCTCCCGCCGAACCACGAGCAGCTTGCGCAGATATCCCGACGAACGCTTGTTTTTGCTACCGTACAACGACAAGATGCGGATCGAGTACGAACTGCGCTGCTTCGCGCGTCCTGGGGGCAAATTGGTCGCCATATCGCAATACCGATGGCACCAAGCGTGCGCTTTCGCTTCCGGTGGCGAAGAACAATTGTATCTAATCTACAAGGCGGTGGAGGATGTACTGGAAAGATTGAAGGCCACGCCAATGTGGGAGGACCTGATGGAGGACGGCTTCATATTCGACTGTCTATGGGATCCCAATACGCGAACATGCTCGTTGATCGAGCTCAATCCATTTGGACCGATGTCGAGCACGGGCGCCGCGCTGTTCAACTGGATTGAGGATGGGCAGATTATAGGCGGTGAACACGACAAGGTCGTCTTCCGGTATTGTGCATGAACCAGACGGAGGGGCGGCAGGACAGGATTGGGCGCCCATCGGGTCTCCCACCGTTCGCCTCTTTAGCTTCATGAGTGGTACTACTCGTATGAGTTGAATGTGTCCTATACATATCCACATACTGTCGTTGAGCAGGACTCCGTCGTCTCTCGTGTATAATTTCGTAGACTGCTACTTGTAAGAGCGCTTGAAATTGAAAGCGGATGCTTGAGTTTTCTGCGCGCAAGGACGCTGTAAGGAGTCGAGAGAGTCTGATCACAGCGTTGGGTCGCTTGCTTCGGTTGGGCAGAGTGCCCTCCGCTCTGCCGCGCACATCGTGGCTATTGTAAGATAGTACAACAAGAAACGTACATCAAAAGTACATCAAACGCGACCTCGCGTTCCGCCACCGGGAGCCTTAGCACACGCGCCAAGGCGATCATGCCTTCGCGCCTCCCCACGCCACCTTCTTCCCACCGCCACCTCCTGGTGCGGGGGCCTTCGTCGCCGACTGCTGCGCGGAACGCTGCTGCTGGTCCGCGGACGGCGCGAGCGGCATTTTCTTGAGCTCCTCCAGTATCCGCTGCGTCCGCTCCGCGTTCTTGATGAACCAGCCCGCGTACCGCCTCCCCACGGTCGACTCCGCGATATGCACCATGTTCTATCGCAGGCATCAGTGCTACCTCACAAGGAAAAGAGAAGGTCGGGACACACCTCATCCACGATGAAGTTCAGGTCGCTCGTCGTGATCGTCTGCCCGTCCATGAGGCTCCCGCCGCCGAGGCGCGAGATGCTGCGTGAGCACTGCTTCATGACCATGAGCTCCTGCACCATCTCCTCCTCGTCCGCGTCGAGGAAGTTGGCGAGCTTCGGCGCGCCGACGCTCGTATACAGCTTGAGGAAGCTGCGCAGCGTTGGCACCGTGCCCTGCGCGGCGGCGTCCGCGAGGAAGAGCGAGAGGTGCCGCCGCGTCGGGTCGAGCTGCAGCGCTGGCTGGTCTGCGTTTTCTGGCGGGGCGATCCAGGCCGCGAGAGCCTCGGGGTCATCGTAAGGGGGCGAGTTGGCCGTGATGAATTTGGGGCAGGAGAAGAGGTAGAGCTCCTCGAAGGCTGCCTGGGCGTCCGGACTGGCAGAGTACGGTCAGCAAGGGAAGCGCAACAACGGTATGGCACATACCCGCCGCGCGCCATCTTCGCAAACTGATCACCAAAGCGCTCCTTCGACGTGTTGGCAATGTTGTCATCCAATCGGCTTGGTGAGAGCGCGTTGCAGATCGCAAAGAGCGCATACATGCGGTCGGCGGTTTTGTTGATCTGCGTAACCGTTAGCGGTACACATGGATAACAGCAGCATAGACGCACTTGGTCGTACTGGTAACTGCGAGTGTGGTACTGCCGTGTGCGCATGATGAAGTTGAGGATGGTGACGAAGGTGCGGATGGCGTCCGGGTAACGGCGCAGCATCAGGTAACAGAAGCCGACGTGGTAGTACGTCGTGACATGGCAGGCGGTAACGCGGGTGATGGGCGACTGTGGAGGGTGTCACTCGACAATTCGATATATTTGGATCGCATGCGTACCTTGAGGTTGAACTCGACGTCGTCCATGACCTTCAGCGCAAGCGTGAAGTCGCCGAGGAGGACGTGCACGCGCAGGAGACCGACTATGCTGAAGTAGCCCAGCATCCGGTAGAGCGGCTTCTGGCCGTACTCGCCAACGATCTCGCTAAAATCACGTTAAGGCGAGCCGCCGGTTCGAGGGCATAGTTACGCACGCGATCTCCTCCTGTGACTTCCCCTCTCGCAGAGCGATGATATAATCGTTAATTTTCGATTTTTGAATGAGGGAGTAGAGGACGTTGAGCACGCTGTATGAGCTCCAGACTTGCTGCAGCGGTGTTAGTGGTGTATCATCGCGGAAGGAGGTTGACGTACCGGACCACCCTCCGCGAGCATCATGAGTTCGTCCTCAGACTTGTTCTTGATCTTTGACCGCCATGTGCAGAAGACCTGGAACTGGTAGATGAACTCGTCGATGATGTCCCACAGCCATTGCTCAGGGAGCTGTAGCTGGACCGGGCCGTCAGAGTCTGATGGTAGGTGAGGAGTGAGCGTAGGGGTATGTTGAGTTTACGGACTGAGGAGGTAGTTGAACAGTTCGCAGCTGTTCTCGTACGAATGGAAGCGATCGTCGATGTTGGGCTGCAGGCGGGAGTAGACGTGACGGTAGTAAAGTTCGCGGTAGAGGATGATGAAGATAGGATCTGGATGCGATGTCAGATCACTGCTCGAAACCATGCACCGTGCCACGTACCGTCGTTCACGAGAGGGGCGATAACCTCCGCCTCGGGCCATTCCGATCGCGCGTAGAACTTCTCGGTGTACTTGTTCCACCCGCTTTCGTATGCAACCGTAATCTCCGCGAGATTGTTCTCCATCACTGCTTTATGGAAGTGCACGATGAACTGCACAGTGTGAGCGAATCGGCTGCAGAGCGCATGCGCATACACTCACACCCTTCACGACGTCCGGTATCTGTGCAAATGCGGCCTGCTGCGCCATGTGCTGTTGCATTGCCATCAGAGTGGACTCGTCGATCTGCGACTGAGCCATATGTGCTGGAAGAGGTATCAGCGAGGGGGACGGGGGATCTCGTCGGCGCGCGCACCGTCATTGTAGCCGGCCTGGCCGTAGCTGCCGATGGCCATTGAGAGATCGACGTCCTGGATGTCCTCCTCCATATCCTCGGCCGCCCACAGAGCCATTCTTTGCTGCGCCATTGTATTTTTGAAGTTCGTCGTCGCCGTCGGACGCGATGGTGGCGAGGAAAGTTTTTGTCACAGCGTTTGTCACAATGGCGTGACGCAACCCAATCGAGAATCAAACGACAAAGGTTTCCTTGTTTGGTTTTGATTCCTTACTTCTGCATTTGTGCGTCGTTGCTATGGACAGTATCCGACTGTGCACGATTAGTGAAACACTGTTACCTATCTTCTGGCCAAGAGCTCCGCGCTGCTTTGATAGCACGCACGTCACTATCGGATGGATGGCGGGGTGCCGCGCAACCGCGCCCAACAAGCGCCCGAACGGCAGTTGCCGATAAGGCGCGATGACTCGAATGAATGTTCGACTTTGCGACTCACCGGAAACTTGTCCACTCGGCTGCCTCTATAAAGTCGCGCAGGAATCACCACTGATCAACAGATCCATTGCCTCCAAATTCCCACACTTGGTCCGAAATGGCCTCATCCTTTGATACCAACTTCTGTTTCCCTCTGCCCGAGAGCATCGAGAATGACAAGGTCAAGCTCGTCCCCTTCGTTGTGAGTACATCAATCCCCTTGCACGCTTTGAGTCTCATCCTTCATCCTACCTTGCAGCCTTCCAATTTTGCGGATGAATTCGCAGCGGCATCAAAGGACCACCCCGTGCTATTCACCCACCTCCCCTACGGGCCTTGGCAGACCGGCCAGGAGATGACCGACGCCTTCCTCGAGCCCTCCATCCACAGAAACCCCGGCGTCGTGCTCTTCGCCGTCCTCGACAAATTATCGAACAACGCGCTAGCGGGCACCTTGGGCTACCTCAACTCCTCCGCCGTGAACCTCGTCACGGAGATCGGGTACGTCACGATCCTCCCGGCATTCCAGCGCACGCACGTCGCTTCCAACGCGGTCATCGTACTCATGAAGTACGCGCTCGACCAGCCGCCCGCGGGCCTGGGGCTGCGGCGCCTCGAGTGGCGCGCGAACTCGCTCAATACGAAGAGCATCGCGCTGGCGATGCGTATGGGCTACCAGTTGGATGCAGTACTCCGGTGGGATCGAGTTTACCCCGGGGGAGCCCAGGGAAAGACAGGGAACGGGAGGATGGTGCGCGCGGATGATGTCAAGGCGGGTACGGTTGGCCGTGATACCGCCATACTGAGCGTCTGCTGGGACGACTGGTTGAATGGGGTCCGGGAGGTAGCGATCAAGAACGAGCAGCGGCATAAATGATTTTACTAGGCAGAGTGCATTCGCCTATACAGATGATACCGCGGTATTTGGCGAGTTGAGCGCGAAGTTTCTCCAGCTCTTCGTCCTTGCGCGCAAGCTCTGCAGCATTGCGCGCACTCTGCGAAGTGGTCACTGGTCAGTGCAATCACAAATCAAGATAGTAGGCCTGAGCGCACCTCAGCAGCGGCGTCCCGTTTGGCGCGGGCGGCATTCCCTTTGACACGGGCGGCATCCTCCTTGACACGGGCGGCCTCCTCTTCGACACGGGCGGCCTTCTCCTCGGCGCGGGCTGCCTCCTCTTTGGCGCGGGCTACCTCCTCTTTGGCGCGGGCTGCCTCCTCTTCGGCGCGGGCTGCCTCCTCTTCGGCACGAGCGGCCTGGTTCCAAGCAGCCAATATATATGAGCGCAAATAAAAAGCCGTCGCTTACACACCTTGATATCAGCCGCGTGTATGTGTTCGTACGCGACGGTAGTGGAGTGCTGGATCGCCGCCCACGTCTCGGTACGACATACCTGGATGAGCTCCTGTATCTCGCGCAGAGGTTCCACCGAGGCCAGAAGCCGGCTGTCCTCAGCCCGGTCTCTCTCGATAGCGTCGTGCACGACGTCCCTTCGAGCACTGCCCCTCCCATCAACCAAAGGCACGAGGTCCTTCGAGCGGCCCTCGGGCATGAGCCGACCCTCGGCAGTCACCATCCGAGTGCTCAGCCACATGCCCGCACGCGTATGAACAGGCCCTGCCTGCGTCGTTGGTGTCCCCGCCAGCAGCCGAAGGCTCTCGAAGAGCATGCGCGCGTACTACAGACACATATAGTTGAGGGTGCTGTAATCCTTAGCGCGTTTGGTGAGCACGTGGGCAGCCACGATGCAGTCGACGAAGTTCAGCGCGCCTTCGTCAGGCGTGAACGTGGCGACCACATCGTAGTCGCGCGCGAGCTGGCCGATGGTCTGCGCAACAAAGACCCGGTCAAGGTTTCCTGTGCTCTTCCCCTTGCTGTTGCGACAAGCGGCGCTCGATTCCGGAGCGAGCGGCACGGATTGCAGAGAGCCGGTCTCGGGTTGGTAGTTTTTCAAGCGCTCGAACTTCGCGATTCGATCGTCGATGCCGACCGTGGCGCCGTCCTTGTCGATGACGGTGTGAGCGTAACGGACGAGGATGATCTCGTGCGGCACACCGCCACTCAATATATTGGACTCGCGTCGGAGATGGAGGACCTCCACGACACGACATTCCCGGAGTGTGTGATCGCGACGGGTGTCGTAGAATTCATTGTCCTTGATGTTGTCCAAGAACTCCTTGGGAGAATAAGGAATTGAGCGGTCGGAGATGATGCCTGGAATAGTCTGCTTGGGAGTAGACATGGAATATGCAATTTTGTCAGGATTGGGAGGAGCACCAGAGAGCAGCCAACGAAAGAGCTGAAACATGCTGAAAGCTGTCTCTTTAAGTCGCAACGGGTCGGAGTCAATCGATGGACGCCAGAAGCAGCCTGAGAGCGGCGCACGGATGAGATCGGGCATCGCGAAAAATGTCGAAAGTATATCTCGCTTTGTCCTGAATATAATCACGGCAAGGCCCGCGCCGGTCCGATCACGCGTGATATCGCAGGTCGCCACCTTTATCTCGCTTTATACACTGAACAATGCATTGTGGGCTACTGTAAAGCCCATATGCTCACTGTGAGTTTTTATCTACCGTGGTAAAGAGGCGTGGCTGGTATATATGCCACGGTAAGGCAACTCAGCCGCCAAGCTAAGCGCGGCGGCAGCGTCTACGCGAATTTCGTGATCTCACCACCGACGGCGGCTTACCCTCCCATCGAATCCCCCGGATCACATCTAATATATATATATTGGAGCAAAAGCACATACTTAGACAGACGCGCAAGGAGTTTGAGAAATGCGAATGGGCGCAAGAAAGCTTTGGAACATTTCGGGAACGTGGAGAACACTGGAGATGCGCGGGGTCATGCGCGGGTTGGAGGGATATACGGTCAAGGGGTCAGGCCGTGCACGTAACAGTCCGAGTCGCGCTAGAAGAACGCGACGCAGCTCGCATGCATGGCGCGGGCGTAGCGCGCAATGACGGTAGTGGGAGACCTCGGGGGACGCGTCCGTGAGCGTTGTTGTCGATGTGTCTTGCCCTTGAGGCATATAGTAAGGACAATCTGTGCAGGGGCGTAGGATGGTCGGTGCGAGGGAGAACGCACTAGCACCTGTGACCTAGTGGCGCTATCGGCCTTCGCTCATAGCGCGCGTGTCCCGGCACCATCGCCGCCGCGCCGCGCCCTCTGAGCCCGACCAAAAGCAGTACCGCGAAGACCCTGTACGAGAACTGTAGAGGTGGGGTACAGCGCCTAGCTGTCGAAAGCGCGACGCGTGGGACACAGGTCTTATTATGTCTTCGCCAGTGTCTGTCGAGGGCGTGTAGCGCGGGCCGCACTGACGCGAGGAACGTGCCATACATGTCCAATCGCGCCGGCTGTAGTATGAAAGTAAGTCACAAGACGCGAGCTAGATGTAGGACGCACCTGTGGCGCATTCGCACGCGCTCGCAAATGGCGGGAATCGAACGAGGACCGCGATGGGGGGACTCAGACTCAGAGTGAAGATCGGCAGAGTCACGCGGGCGCGAAGTCCAGGAATTGATGACGTCAATTCCCAGAGTTCGCGACCACATGATCCTTCCGCCCTCTTACCGATCGTATAAAGCAACGACGTCCACAATCTGAGCATCGCGCTTCTTTCTCTCCTACGCTCATCATCAGCATGGCTTTTCGCATTCAAAAGATTATGACCGACTCTGCCAGCGCAATCCACTGGCAGGTGTCCGCCTCCAGCTTTAACGCCGTCGACTCTCGATCCGTATCCCCTGTACTTACCTCCTCGCCTCGGGCAGCGTCCAGCACAGGTGATCAGGAGAACGTCCCTATGCCATTGACTCCGCCCTCTGACTCCAGCTTCCCGGAGTTGGAGTCGGAGCCTGTACCATCAATGAGCCTTTGGAACGACGCGCTTTAATCGAGCGCGAGGAAAACCCCGGTTTGGGCGCAGGCGATGGGCGGTCTCCAAAAGGCGTCTCGGGTGCAAGACCAATATCATCGATGCTCTTACGGGCGCAGGGCAAGCTGCACTCGCGCACCGACGAGTACGTTCCATCCTCAGGGTTCCATCTTCCCCCGTATTCGAGCGCATATACCAGTCTCGGCGGCCGACGATCCCGTCTCTTGCCATACCTTCATAACTCACGAAATCATGCAGGTGGATATGGTGGCCACCGGCCACGGCTTCAGCGCTTCAGCAACGAAGGGCAGACAAACAGGGACGCAAAGGTGCGCATATATGCACTTGACATTTTGGTTTCTTACTCTCACAGATATCTCTGTAAAAGGCCTGCAACGGCATCATAGGGCACGTTCCAGAGTCTCCACCCCCGTTCACAACCGATATCGCCATCCCTGTGAAGACACGTGCATACAGCCGTTCGATCCACCATTTCTCTGCAGTCGGTACTCAGCGCCGCTGACGTTGAGGGCGCTGACCGAGCGAGTAAGCGTCGCTCCCTCGAGGTCTTGACGAAGACTTCGCCTCTCTCGAGGTCGAAGGTCGAAGGCGGAGGCGAGCGAGCGAGAGTCGCCCGGAAGAGGCCCGGAAGAAGAAGGCGAGGACGTCGCCCTCTTCTCTCGAGGTCGCCCGGACGAAGGTCGAGAGTCGCCCTCTTTCGAGGATGAAGGCGGAGGCGAGAGTCGCCCGTTCGAGCGGGGGCGAGTACGTCTTCTCTCGAGTCGGACGAAGGCGAGCGAGGACGTCGCCTCTTTCTCGAGCCTCGGACGAAGGCGCAGGCGAGCGAGTACGTCGCCCTCTTCTCGAGGCTCGGACGAAGGCGAGCGAGAGTCGCCCTCTTTCTCGAGCCGGCCGGTGAAGGCGCCACCCCTCATCCACGAGGTGTGGGACTTGTAAGTGACCGCTTCAAGTTGACCACCGCATATACTGACATATTGTGCAGATCCATCCCACAAGGGCACTAGCCAGCCCCCTCTTCCTGATCCTCGAGGCATCGAATGAGCGCTTTTCTGACCAGGCGTCCCCGACAGGGTACTATGCGCGTCACTGCGGAGAGTATAGGCTACGTCGCGATGCAGGTTCGTCTCATTCCCGCCCTTTGTACCCATACTCACTTTGCTTCTCAGGTACGTTTCACGTGCGCCGCGGTCACATATTGGACTGGACTGTGCAGGCGTCCTACAAGCCATGCAAGAACTCTTTGCCTTGACGAGGACGCCCCCGACAAGTGAGTCTATTGCTGGTAGAACACGCGCGTATCACGCTGCTCGTAGGCCATAACTAACCTCAGCTTCAGGGTGACTTTTGGGAAGGCCGAAGGCGGCGAGGAAGGTGTTTCCGGGCAGTCAAACGGGCTGCAGTCAGGTGTGCGGAGGCGGCGACCCAGGCTGCCGCGGTCTAACTGTTTCTCGCTGTCTTCTGTTGTTCTCTTGCTCTTTACTATCGCTCTTTCGCTACGACGTGTTTGTACCGCTTATCAACGACTGAATTCATTGTGCTTTACTCCTTTACTGCCTGGTCCCGAGTGAATACGAGAGCCCGGCCACCTCACATGGGGGGCCCGCCTGCATGTAGGGACGAGAAGGCACTATCCGACCTTATAAACAACATAAGGCGAGATAAATGGGACAATGCCTTATATAAGGCATAGCGGCCTTGTCGCCCTTACAGTGATTTGTGAGGGTTTATCACGCATTATAGCGAAATTCAGTTCATTTGTATGGACATATAATATACCGCGAGATTATATACATTTGTGGGTGATACAGGGCATTGCCCGCTCGTATCACGCGTGAAATCCGGAGCGTTTTTTTCGCGATGGGTAAACGGTGCGGTCAATACAGTTGCCAACAGGAAAGCGGCAGGTGGACGTCCTCGAGCCTCGTTCACCGAGTGATTTGGTTCGATGACTCTCATCGCACCCCTTGCCGCAGACTTTAGCAGGCTGCGAACGCAAGCAAAAGTGCCCGAAGGCATGGGAATCCTGCGATACCTTTGCCGGTCGTAGGATGATAACGAAGTTGGGCGAAGCTGGGAAGCTTCTCGCTTGTTTGAAAGGTTACCGAAGATTTCCGTACTTGAAAGGTAGCAGAGGTTTTGGCCGACCTGAAAGGCAATCAAAGCTTGCATAGGCTTCCAGAGCAGCCAATGTTATCTCAGGATCAACGGTTCATAAGGTTTTTGGTACTTGGGTCCTGGGAACCCGACACCATCACAGCAATCACGTTAATTAATCGACTACAGTACATGAGATACGAGCGAGGCAGCGCAATGGTACTACAATAGAACAGCGAGAGAGCAATCAAACACCTAGACGACGTACGGAGTTCCCAAGAGCAAGAAGCAGCGGTGCGCGCTTGTGGCTGCGAGAACGGAAGCATTGACATTATTGTCTAAAGGCAATGATAAGTAAGAGCGTGCCGATATCGGTACGAGAAATACATACACTTGTTCTCGTCGCGCTTCGGAGCTGCGTCCGCCAGATCGTGCGTTCCTCCGAGGCGGCGGTGGCGGATTCACGTCGCTGACCTCGCTTGCACGTCGCGAGTCGTCGCGCTGCCGTCAGTGAGAGTCACATATCGCTTCTAGTCCTCACCTCAGGTCTGAGCGAAGGATGCGCTTGAGCTGGCGGAGGCGGAGAGCTGCGCCCGGGCGAGCAAATTTGCGGCGTAGATGCTTACCGACGAGATGATGCGACGAATTTGACGGTGAGGTGGGGGAGAGATGGGCTCGTGGGACGTAATTCTCGTAGGCGAACGTATGTTAATGTTCATCCCAGATCGGGAACGCGCATGTCGCGCTCGGTCTGCACCCATCATGATAGTCAGTCGGGAATCGAGGCTTCGCGCTGTTCGTGTCGGCCCGGTGGCGACGACAACTCCCAGCGCGTTAGGGACAATGAGCACAGCTAGAGTAAGAATGTAAGTGACATATGCGCATATATGCGGTGCAAGTTTGCTGGCGTACCTCATGTCGATCGCGCGTAGACGCGGAGGAAGTGTCGCCGAGACGCGCTTGTCCCCGGCAGTTCAGGATCGCGCTACCCGAGACTTCATGTTATTGCGCGCGGTTTCAGCGATCCTGAGCGCACCTGGAATGGGACCTTCGCTCAAAAGCGATCACCGGCGAACCCACGACCTGGGTGTATGCGCTCCTATTGCGATCGGAGGAGCTTCTGGCACGCTGTAGTGTATTGTAAACATTGATAACCCGGTCGCGGGGCATCAGACGCACCTTGTGAGTCGCAGGCCCCTCCTATGGCCATTCCAACGGGCGCATGCGCTTTTACCGAACGCTGGTCGCGGTCGGGCGACGCATAGGCCAGACATCTTGTTGCCGACAGCTGGCTGCTCGTCGATCTTCAAGCGGAGAGAATGGGAATGAAACGGGGCCGTGCAGACGAACATGGTGGGTAGAGGCAAGAGGCAAAGGGTTCGAGGCGCCGTCTCGGATCGTGTTGCAATCAGGCGATCGCATGACGCACGGACCACCTGAGGGTAGGCTAAGGATTGACTTGATGGAAAGTTGAAGCCGTTCATGAGAGCGCTCAACGCAACGCGATCGACGCGACCTGGACGCGACGGCATCCAGTGATCGAACGCGGAACGCGGTCTCATTGTCGCGTTGGGCCGCACCCGCTGCGCCCGCGCCTCACCAAAGCCTCATTATTCTCAAGACGGCTTGGCTCTGGTAAGTAGCCTTCGTTCTTCAGCGTGCTTGAGTAGTATAGTACGTGCCTCATTTACGGTCGCGGTGGCGCGCGATCTTATCACATGATCGGCGGACATCGGTCCGAACTTGAACTGCGTCGAAAACCTGCGCTCATGCTTGACTGGATACCGATAACCTGCGGCCCTACTTGGGAGGTCATCAAAAATATACCAATGCATTTGGAAGGCCAGAGAAATAATTTGAGCCACCTTTCAGCAGGACTTAAAACATTTTGCTGTCTTTGAGGGCTCTCAAATCCTTCGACCGTCCTTTGAACTGGCATCAAAACCTCCAACGTGCCCCCGAAGGCTAGGAGAACTCTTCGTACATCCTGGAAGGTGAGTCTAGTATTCTCGCGCCACTAAATGTCCCCGAAGGTCTGCGCCAAAAGCACGATGGCCTATGGTCTTGCAAATGGCTGTTATCAGTGCTGCTCAAAGGAGTCCCAAAAGGTAGGGACGTACCCACTAGTCGTTTCGAACTGGCAGGGCTCCCTCTTCGGGAGTCGGAGCAGGAAAGCTGTATATCAATCAGCGCTCTATCAACGTGTTTAGCACAGGTGCACTACACAGGAGCAGAAGATCGGCTACGGACGACTCCGGGTCATGCGCAGAGGCGTGCTGCGCTCATCTCCGCTATCCGAGGCTTGAGGGGACGATTGAACAGGGATCCAAGATAGCCTTCACCATCGACGAGCTGCAAGCTGGCCTCGAGGTTCGCGAAGTCATAGGCTAAGGCCAAGAAGACGCACACGTGCACCTGGGCAGCTCAGAAATATATACCTGTCTTGTACCTGTCGCTACCGTCTGCGCTCAAAGTCCCAAAGCCCGATCCCGCGACATGGCTGCGCAAGCTGGCTGCCAGATCTGCCACGCAGGCCATGCTCGGCAAGTTCGCTTTCGACGTTCTTCGCCTGATCTCGCTGCATGCCGCCTATAGCTACAGTTTGCCTACAGTTGACCGACGCACGCATGGCGGCTGTCTTCGGAGAGAAAAAAACACTGAATGTATACACGACTAAACATGGCATACGAGAGAGATCTGGAGGTGACCCGGGGGAGGAAGGTGGCTACAAGTATGATAGGGGTAGCGCACATTCAAGTGTAGTATGGGCACCCCGTTAGTTCCTTGAGGGACCGCTCGGGTAATATCACGATTACCACCATGAATGATCACTACCACCACCGAAGCATAACGAGGATTTCGGATTGGACCAAGAGTGGACGAGAAAGATTGGACGAGAATGTTAATGAGGACGGCTCACTGGTATAAGTATGCCGTACATCAATTCGGCGAATAAGTATATCGTCAAGCTGAGTGTTTAGCCATCTTCTCTGCTCCGAAATCTGCTGCTCATTCATCGAAAGTGCTACTCATAAATTGATCAGGCATGTTTGAAGAGAAGATGATGCATGGGCGAGTACACCAGTACGTACATAAGTACACGAGAGTACACAACTATCTTCTGTATTAGACCTAACCGGTGTCCGGTGCCAGGTGCGTGCTCCATCTACAGCGTAGAGATGTCGATAACGAAGCGGAAGCGCACGTCGGATTTCTCAACACGGTCCCAGGCCTCGTTGCTGCAAGGAGGTTTAGCAAGAAATTTGACGCAAGCGCACGAACAACATACATCTTGGACGCGGGAATGGTCTCAATCTCCGCAGTGATGCCATGCTTGGCTGCACTTCTGTCAGCGACATCGAACGATACCTCAATATACACACGCACCGCAGAAGTCCAACATCTCCTGCGTCTCCCGGATACCACCGATGCCAGAGCCGGCTAGGCTGCGGCGGCCCATGACGACGCTGAACGCGTGCACCGACATAGGGTTCACGGGCAATCCAACCTCGACGATGCTGCCATCACGGCGGAGCAGCGACATGTACTGGTCCAGAGGAAGATTCACGGAGACGGTGTTGAGGATAAGGTCGAAGTGGCCCTTCAAGGCGGTGAACGTCTCGGGGTCGGATGTCGCGAGGTACTTGTCGGCCCCGAGCTTGAGACCGAGGTCCTTCTTGCTGAGCGACTGGGAAAGAACAGTGACTTCGCAGCCCATCGCCCTGAGGAGGAAAAAAAATCATGTCAGTCTCCCCCGTGAGCTTTTTATGACGGTGCCACATACTTGGCAAACTTGACGCCGACGTGGCCGAGGCCGCCGAGACCGATGATGGCGACGCGCTTGCCAGGACCGGCATTCCAGTGACGCAAAGGCGAGTACGTCGTGATGCCCGCGCCTGACGAACGGTCAATAATGACTCGTATCGTGCATTGGCATGTACTTACACAACAGCGGGGCCGCCTTGTCCAGGGGGATGCTGTCAGGGATGCGCAAGACGAAGTCCTTGTCGACGACAATCATCTGCGAGTAGCCCCCCGCAGTAGGCGTAAAGTTTGCCTTCGGGTCCTGAAACACGACGCCCTGTGAGCTCCATGCACGGGGAATCAGGCGAGCATGCGCACCTTTCCGTTGTAGGTGACGACAGTAGACGGGATGTCGCCATGGCCCGTGCAGTACTGCTCCTCGCCGTCCTTGCAGTTCTCGCAGTGGCGGCACGAGTTCACCATGCAGCCAACGCCGACGCGGTCGCCGACTCCGAACTTGGTGACGTTCTTCCCTACGCTGCGGACAATACCTGCGATTTCGTGCCCAGTAATCATGGGGTATGGGATAGGGCCCCACTCCTGTGAACCGTATCATTGTGAGCCGTGAAAGACAGCAAGACATACGAAGCATCGACGTACCCCGTGCACGGTATGAATATCACTGTGGCAGATGCCCGCGTACTTGATGTCGATGACAACGTCGTCGTCGTCGGGAGCGCGACGCTCGATGGTAAGCGGCTGGAGCTTCTCGTTTGGGCCAGCAACGCCGTATGCTTTGATAGTGTTCGTCATATCGAATAGGGGTGATGTTTGCGATGAAAGGCGGGGATGCAGGAGCTGAGAGTGGCATGGAGCGGTTTATATACTACACCGCTGCTGGCAGCGTCGAGCCGATATACAACAATGGCCGTCTCGGTGGGGGCAGACCCAACCAATCCGCGCGAGAGGCCACCCGAATCGGACATGTACAAGAAAAATGCTTCACCTTACTGGCTCCTGATATCGCCGAATCGGTGTGACTTGCATACTTAGAACTCTCGTGAAGCCTGAGAACCTACTGGTAGGGTACCTAGACTGGTTTAGCGGGAGGAGTGACCTGGCGAAGCGTAAGCAAGCACGCGTCTATGTAACTCGGGGGTCGGCCGCGGCAGCATGCCACCAGTGCCAGGTACTTACGATATAGTCAATGCCCATCGTGCGAAAGCGACTCCTGATTATTTGAAGGCTATTCGCTCGTCCGGAGTCGCAGAAGGTCACGGTCATGTCCTGGGCAGCAGGACCAGTACTTACTCCTTGGGGTTTGCTCGAGCAGCGAGTAGGAGTGACATCGCGATTTTGGCCGATTTCGCGGAAGTTGCCGGAGACAGGTGAACATGCACGTGCCCCAGCTGCACGAAATGTCGACTCCATGGTTTCTCCACCGGTCCATGCGAAACCTGACCTTGCTCGCTACGCCCAAATTCTCGCAAGGGCGGACGAGGATCGGCACAAGTATGTGGTCTAACTCGGTCGGACTCCTGAAGTCTGAGAGTACTAAGTAGTGAAGAAGTGAGTTTACTACTACTTACCAGTTTCATTGCTTTTCCAGTGGACGCACGAGTTCGCTTCAATCACCAGCCTAATGTGAACCTTCGCCGTTCAGTTTTAGGTGCAAATATATCGAGTTCATATAGAGCTACGACAACGTCTCAAACTAGAGAGCCTTCGAGACAACGATAGGGAGTTGACTCTTCTGAGGCTGGTCTTTGACGAAGGCAGAGACGATGTTGCTCATGCGCCACTGCACATCCCTCTGGCTAGGTTTGAACTCGAATGCGTCCAGAAGCTCGACGAGCACGACCTCTTTGAGGATCATTAGCAAGAAACGTAAACTCAGCCTGCTTGAAAAGCTCACTCATTTCGAGCTGCGAGAATTTGAAGCCTCTGCGCGCCATGACATTGAGCACATACTTGAATCTTCAGCGGACATTACTCACATACACGCGCGACCACCGCCTAGGAAGGTCATGAGATGGCTGTAGA
The DNA here is from genome assembly GCA_007026445.1 of Schizophyllum amplum. Taxonomy (NCBI): domain Eukaryota; kingdom Fungi; phylum Basidiomycota; class Agaricomycetes; order Agaricales; family Schizophyllaceae; genus Schizophyllum; species Schizophyllum amplum. The sequence continues at coordinate 459,220 of VDMD01000019.1, forward strand.
TACCTATGGAGCGATGAGTACTTCACATTGACAGGTAAACATCGCACGTACCCGGTACATGAGCAGCAGCGACTGAGTCCGGCAGCGGCGCAAGCCAGCGTTCGGGCTTCCATTCCAAGGCGTCTTCGCCCCATATCTCGCGGCTCCGGTTGGCGTTGATGACAGAGATGATGATCGGCGTGCCTTTGGGCACAAAAACCTCGGACAGCGATTGGCCATTCACGCCAGTCACAGACGTTCCGAACGGCATAACGACGTCCTTGCGCGTCCTGTTAGATGCTTAGCTGACTTCACAGTTGTAGAAGCTGCGAGGCGTACTTGCGCAACAACTGAGGGATCGGGGGGTACCTGCGCTACGTCAGCATAGGAGGGTGAGGAAGAACGTATTTACGAACAGGCGAAGGGTCTCGCGGCATAACGCGTCGAGATACGGAAGCGTCTCAAGCTGGTCATACGACATTCTGGCACCGTGTTCCTTCCTTGCGGCGCGTATCTCAGCGCGCAAGCGATCCTGCACATCGGGGTGGGTGGCAAGGAGATGAACCGTCCGAGATAGAGCTGAAGACGTCGTGTCCATGGCTGCGAAGATGAGTGTACTCAATGGATGTCAGATCCGCGCATATTGAGTCACAAGGTATCGCGAGCAACTCACGACATCTGCCCGAGTAACTCCTCCTCCGAGCACGGGTCGTCCGTCTTCATGTTGGCGCGGACTACATCGCGGGATCGAGCATCAGTTAACATCCGGGGCGAATTGCAGAATATGCGTACTGAGCAAGCTGATTATATCCTTGCCCTGGCCGACCTGCTTCTTGACAGCCGCGTCGCCAGCACGCAGTGCTGCGATCTTCTGCGCGTAGATCTCATTCGAGGTCTTCCACATGAGGTCAATCTTGTCCCGTAGGTCGTGCAGGGTAGGGGACGGGAGTATGTTGACGACCGCGCGCCGGAGCCATGCCGGGCCGATTTTGTACACCTTGGGCAAGACGTATACACGCAGAGTAAAGATGCGAAACAGGGTCGGCCTATCTCACAATAAGTTCAATCACTCATCAACCGTGGCAGTGTGCAGCAACGTACACAAGTTCTTTCACGCTCGCGGCGTATGGGTGGGCGGGCTCGTCTGGCGTGAGGGAATCGAAGGAGTAGCCGAGGCCGCTGCGCCCGATGAGCTCCAATGCAGTGCGTCCCATCCAGTGTAGCATGTCCAGCTCGGTGGGCCCATTGGCCGTCTGTATTTCGAGCGTAGACCGAAGCTATGAAAGTATGAGTTTCCGAAATGCGTATCTCATAGAGGAGACGTACGGCGCCGACAACATCCCAGAAAATTGGAACTAGAAGGAAGGAGTATGGCTGTCAGGACCCATAGCCGCAAGAAGTAAAGCCGCAGAGGCTCACTCATATCCCGCATGTGAGCGGTAGAGAATACGGGGTTCATGAGCTTGCGCTGCTTCTTGTGGTGATCGCCTGCAGCGAACATCAGTTGTATAAGCCTGAACAAATAAAGAGAACGCTAAGTCTGACCTAGAGTAGTCAAGAGACCTTCACCAAAGAGAATGGTATTTGCCCTATCCAATACGGTAAGACATAGTAACTTTGTATCATCCAAGGAACGCACGAAATGAAGTGAGGATGCTCTTCGTATACGTGCTGATCCTGGAAGAAGACGAAACAGTCAGCCAAGTGACAGGGATAGCAGCGCGCGCTCCACGGGCACTAACCTTGACAACCACATTGTGTAGGGCCTTTGGGTCGGCCACATAGAGCTGTCTCTCCTGTAAGCTTGCGTCAGAATATGCACATAACACGTTGAGCGCCTGACTCACTCCCAGAACTCCAGTTAACCGGACGATGGGCCCATCTTGAAATCGATGGAGTCCATAAACTGACCCGTAGTACGCGCGGCCGAAGACGACTCACATTCGGTAGCGAGTTTGTTATGGAAGCCCCAGCCGTCCACGCTATACAGTTGTTGGAAGTTCCCTAGTGCGTTGAGCGACATGTTATTCTCTGCGATTGTTGTAGGTCCGTACGCAGCACGCACCTGTCAACAAAGACGCTAGAGCAGGGCCACGGATGTTGTCGAGCGGGCTGCGCAGCACAAAGCGGCGAAGGATTTCCCAAATAACACGAGAAACAGCAAGGATCACAAGGGCTAGAAGTGCGTTAGTGACAAACATTGTCGCACTGGGGGGAGCGCTCATAAGGACCTACTCCTCACAATGACCGCGCTTTATATCCCAGCGTCGGCCATCGAGTTCCGCATGTAGGCTTCGATACGCTCCTGCTCCTGCGTAATCGCAGCAGCATCCGACCCGCAGCGTGAGAAGGGGCGGTCCATGGGACGTCCTATACAAGTCCTATACGTACACAAGGACCTACGAAGCACGAGGACGCACGCCAGAGAAGCCCTGTGATCAGCGCTTCAGCTGTTTGGTATTCAATTGTATCCAGTCAGGCTTCATTCGAAACCAAGCAGCCAACCGGGACGAGATAGCCTGCAGACGAACGCTATTGAATTCAGTAGGCAGCTTACTGCAGACTCGTTGACGCACCGCTAAAAATTTTGCCGGTCGACCTGCTCAGTGGTGACGCGAGCCAGTACCGTGCGGCCTGGTGACTGGTCGTATGTACTTTGCGAGTGCCGCGGCCCGCCGGCTCTGCCGCCTAAATCATGTCCGCAAGCTGGGTTACAGCTGGCGGCGCTCGGAGCAAACTGAGTGCTTTCAACGTCAGTGAGAAAGGCACAAGAGCAGATTAGGATGACCTACATTACAGTACTTACATCGCTTATGTATTGCGCCTATAGGAGGACAGACAGGCTGTAGTTCTGGCGCGCAGAAGGCGCTGTACATAGTGATGATGGAGGTCAAAGGGAAGTCCTCCATGCACTCGGGCGTTGCCGAACAGTGGACCCACATCCGTTTCCTACTTACCTCGTGAATGTCCCTCCATCCGCCGCGCCAAAGTCCTTTCGCAGCCACTGCCAGTTTGCGTAAAATGTGCATAGTCATACGCGCAAAGTCAGAAGTATAGTAAGGTGCGTCTATGTATGTACAACGAAGCGTAACGAACGGACGCGCGCAGCTGAAGCATGTACGCAGCAAGTCAGTCCCTCGTTCAGTAAAGTAGGCAGAGTGGTAGCGACTCTGCAAGTAGCTAAGTAACATAAGCGAGCGAGCGCAAGTACAACAACAAGTCCGGGTCCATCGTAATGTCCGGGTCTGTATGTTCGTCCGAGACGGAGTTCCAGTCAGTGCGTGAGTTATATGATGCGGGGGTGGTACGGATGAACACGTCAAGGCAGAAGGAGGTATCAATACAGATACACGTGTTTCGGTTGTAGGTCTCGTGGTATAGGGGAGGGCGGGTGATACGGGCTTAGTACGAGAAGACCATGAGCCACGGGTTCAGCACGATCTGCATGCGACGTCAGTTTATGTTGCGCGCGAGGGAGCCTGACTTGGTACTCACCGGGAACAGGATGTGGCACCCGCACACGATGCTGAGGGGGAAGATGACTGCCCAGCCCGAGCCATCGACGCGCCATGCGTAAGGGACGAGCGTTGTGCTGCAGACAATCATGCCCGCAATGATCGCGAAAGAGACGATCATCGAGAACCAGAAGCGCTTGATGATCTTCGGGATCTCCTCAAAGAAGTTCGAGCGCTCGACCTCCTTGATCGTCGCACTCCAAGTGATGTTGTACGAGAATAGATGCGCGAGCAGGGCAACGGAGACGTGGATGGAGAGACCACCGAAGAAGAAGAAGCTGCCAGGAACGCGTCAGTGGACTGGCAATTGAGGGATCCGAGACAAGACTCACAAGAATGGAATCCACTTGATGTTCTCCAGGAAGCCCATGATAAGCTCCTTGTTGCCCAACCGATACTGCAGCAGCGTGTAACCGACATTGCCAGACCCAAAGAACACGATTGTCGTCGCCAACCAGATCTCAAACGACGCAATGTAGAAACCGTCGACAGTGAACTGGAAACCGAGGAACACGTAGTTGATGACACCGATAGTGATGGCAGCCGCGATACCGTCTGCGAGACTATGAGCGCTATTCGCGCCAGCGATAGCAGCGACACTCACAGTATGAGAACATATACGCCAGCATAGAAATCTTGTAGTGCAAGGGCGCGTTGCTCCAAATGAAGCGGTGGATCTGGTGCGCGATCGGCCCCTTGCGCCACCACTGGATGAGCGGGTTGAAAAGTAGCCTGGCACAGAGGTAAGTTACCAGACGACAGCTAGGCACAAGAACTCACTCGTTGCAACCGTACGCGTACTTTTGCCAGCGGTTCAGCTCGTCGTCAACCGACAGCGACACGCCCTCCTTGAAGCCGCCCAGCGAGTAGGTGGCCCAACGAATGATGTAGCCGCGCATCAACAAGCGAAGCGCCATGTCGAAGTCCTCAGACACGTTGCTCTCCGACCAGATCTTCTCCTTCCCGTCAGCCGGATCGATGAACGCCGCGTCCTGGATAGCCTGCCAGCGGAGGAACGCGTTGTGTCCGACGAAGGGCGCGACCTCGCCGTTCGCGGCCGCCATAGAGATACACCTGTTGATCCTGCGCGTGAAGTATGCGATGCCGTTCTCGAAGTAGTGGTGCGCGACCTGCATCACGTCGCTCTCGTGCTGGATGATGGCGACTGTCGGGCACTCGCGCATCTCGCGCGCCGCGTCGCGCAGGCAGTCCTCCGGGACGACGGTGTCGGAGTCGACGATCAGCACGATCTCGCCGATGCGCGACGCGCGCGCGTTGGCAGCCCAGGGCTTGAATCGGCGCCCGGACTCTTCGAAGGTCTCCTCGATGGCCAGCTCCAGCGCGCGCTCCTCGAGGTTCTCAGGGTTGCCCGAGTACTCGATATCGTTCTCCTTGCCGTCGCGGCCGACGTACTGCATGCCGAAGCGGGGAGGCTGGACGATAGCACCTGAGGAGTTGTATGAGTAGCTGCACATAATCACAGCTGTTGGCCAACGGACCAGTCATACCGCTGCTCTGGCTGACACCAGACATCCTGTTGGTCGCAGACGGGCGTGCCGCAGGTGGCAGGTCGCCCTCCGCGCGCGCAAGCTCCGCCAGGGTAGGTGCGGCTTCTCGCCGCTCTCGCCGTTCATGAGGCTCTCCAGAATGCGCTCAACCTTGAGGGAGAGCGAGAGACCGTAGTTCATGTTTGAAGCCTGCATATGAGCTTCAATCATCGCTTTTAAATGGTAATCAGAAATATCTCACCTTCTTGAAGCGACCAGCGCGCATGAAGCCGGGATCGGCGCCTAATGATGATGGGTAAGTATATGTGTCGACAGATGCTTCAAAGCAACGCACCACCAGCGTCGCCCTTCTTGCGCGCATCCCAGCCGTGCCCAGGTCGTGCGACCCATCCGATGTTGTGGTTAGCGTAGAAGGCCAAACGCTCGTCACGTTCCGCTTGCGAGAGGAGCTGCGCGCTCGTCAGCCCACGTGCGATATTGTATACGAAAAAAACATACACGCAGCCCATCATCGTTCACGAAGATGGTCGAGGAACCGCCCTGGCGAGCATACGTCTGCATCGCTTTCTTGAGGGACTCAATGGACGGCGTCCTATTAGACCCATCAGCTTCTGTCCGCGATCTCGCCGGCATTCGTGACTTACAGCACGCTCTCCAAACTCTCCTTGTAGACCGGCATCTGAATGGTGATATGCGGCAGGTTCTCGTCGACCTCCCTGTGAAAATTGTCAGAAACGGGCGCGAGCGGGAAGAACGAACGAACTCACTTGTTTGCACGGGGCTTGATCGCGCTGTAGTACAAGCTGTTCTCGTGGTAGTGCGCTACCGGGCCGATGACCATAGACACGTTCTGGATGATCTGCAACGCGAAGAAGAGCGAGATACAGAACAGTAGGGGAACCGTTGCACAGAGCGCGAAACTGGAGTAGGCGTTAGCCATGCCTTTGGCACACGGACGCGACTCACCGAATGTAGCTGTTGTCCAAGACCATCTCCTCGAGCAGGACCTTGATACCCTGGCCAATGAAGACCATGGAGAGACCCGCGGCAAGGCCGTTGTAAAGCGGTGCCCAGAGCTTGGCGGGCCGACGGCTCGCGAGAGATTCGGCGTCGTGCACGGTCGCCTGCTTCACGCCGACCTTCTTGCCGTACCAGTTGCGCTTCACCTTGACAGGCGCGGACGGCTTCTCCTTCTCGGACTGCTCGCTGCTGCTCCCGGACGCGCCGGCCTCGTTCGGCTGGAGGTTGGCGTGGCTGTAGCTGCTGCTGTCGCGCAGGGAGCCATGGCCGCCGAGCGAGCCGCCGCCACCGATGCTCGAGGAGAGGAGGCTGCTGCCTGTCGGGCGACTACGCCAGAGGAGCTTGATAAGCCGCTCCTCGAAGTCATTGACCGTCGGGATGATGCTTTCGAGCGAGTGTGACCAAACCACGAGCACGCGCTCGTCGCGCTGATAATGGATGGGTTAGCCTCGTGGGACGACGATGGACATGGAACTGGGGCAACGTGTGCTCCGAAACGGCGGGGATGCGGTGGATTGTGAATTGCAATACAGCGGGCTCAGTGAGGCCGGCGATAAGGTTGGGGGTGAAGGAGATGGGCGGACGACACGAGGACTGGGGCGCGCAGGTGAAGGAAGATTGACACGCACGATAAACGCTGCACACTGCTCTTTCTCCGCATGGGGGAGCTGCATCATCGTGTCGAGGACCTGTATACGAGTGCTCGCGTCGACGTAGAGGGAGCGCTCTCCCTCTGCGTGCTGCGCAAGCGCGGCATGCACAGCAGCCGAGCGGACCTGCAGTCGTTGTAAGCTTATATACATTCGCCGTCGCTAAGAACGCACCTTGACTGCAACAGCAGGGTTGAGCGCGGTGACCGCTGTCTCGAACGGCTCGAGCGAGAGGTTCTCGTAGGGGAAGATGCGGAATTCGATGGGGTCCTCGTTGACACGGAGGGCTACACCGGAGGACACGTTCTCTTCGTGGGGACGGAACCAGGCGTCGCCCTGGGTCTGTTTGAAGAGCCAGTGGAGGAGGGCATCGTATCGGTCGTAGTCCATCGCCATCGTGCTAGGACGTTCGACCGTTGGACGAGAGAGGGGGAGTGGGGAATATGAACGAGTGACGGTGACTGTGGAGAGAAAGCAGTACAGTCGCCGTTGTCGTAAGAGGGAAAGTCCCGTCGTGAAAAATGCAGGTCGGGCTGCGTGCGAACGCCCTCGAATGACAGTTGGATGACCTCACAGGTCCCTAACATAACAATTACACCGTTGCCAGCTGTTCCTTATCAAATGTACGGTCAAACGGCGGGCAAATGCCGAGAGCTCCGTTGCTTATCGTGGCCTTCTATTCAAGATCTTCATTCGCCATGATATGAGAACTGTATGAGAACAGGATACGCACGAAGAGGCAGTGGTCATCGACCGAAGGACGTGGGCCAGGCGAAACGACATGAGTGACAAGCTCAAGTTCGAACAAGGATGTCCAAATCAGGCAATGGTTACGCATTTGTCAACAACGTGACGCTGCGTTGATCAAATCACAATTTTCTGATGAATTTCAGGACGTGCCACGGAGCCGAGGGCGCACGTGCAACATATCGAACATCGACGGTCGACCTGCCATCGACTTTGCATCGACTACTGTCCAGCTTGCCAGACGTCGGCCTTCAGACAATGCGGGCCAAACTCCTTGTACTGCACTCTTATCACGAGAGGAGTGTAATTGGCTCGCGGCACTCGGCTGCTGTTCGGCATGGACGGAGACAGCAAGAGACAGCCAGCTGGGAAGAGCGGAGAAGCTCTATCATTTGCTGCCACAACTGCGCGGCGCGTGAAGTTGGCCCGATGGCACTGTTGGCACGCGCGCGTCGTTGACCGCCGGCGATTGCGGTACATCTGCGGCAGCTGCAATGTACTCGCTGAGGGCGAAGAGCGCGGAAAACCGCGCAGAGGCTAAGTATCTCGAAAGGTCAACGCCACTCCATACCATCACCTTGCTTGCAAGGTTTATCTTCAAAGGTCTTATTGACCCTTCCGCGGATTCTATTTAGTACATAAGTATAAACAACCTCATTTGGACGATCTCAGATCTCCCCGCCATCATCTGACATCGTCCATCGCTATTGTTCACCTGCCGTCAATCCCGGTCGCCGACGTTTAGCGACGCTAGCGACGTTCTGAAAGAGACATAGCAATGATAATCAGAACTCTGACTGCACTGACGACGGCGCTGGTCGAGCTACTAGCCTGCCACTCTCAGCTGCTTTCGCGCCACGAATTCGCCTCTTGCCACTGGAGGACCTCTATTTCGCATGTGCATACTTGTGCCAAGCGATTGCGCACTGCCAATGCTGTACGTGCGCAATGCTTGTCACTCTCCTTCCCCAGCTAAACGATAATCAGCGCCAGCGACTGATCAATATGCACTTCAAGACTTGGGTGTTACTCCCGCCTCAGCCACACTGGCACTGCCGCTACTCGCAGCTAGTCCACTATCCTCCGGACCTGCCTTGACAATTCTGTCACGTCTGCAGCTCCTCGGTCATCCCTTGTCAGACGCCAATTGAGCATGCTGTCGGGAAGACTCATCTAGATCTCCAATAGCAGCGAGGCTCCAGCGACGTCGCAGCATCCCGCCTCCTCTCGTCATCTCCTGCCGTGTCTGGCGTTAACAAGACGTTATGCACCGAGCGACGAGCGTGTAGTACACGGTGAGTGCTCTTCAATTTGTATGTGTAGACTCTACGACTGCTCAGTGAACCTTGAGCGCTCAAGGTTCACGAGCTCGAAAATCGTGCACGCTCAACCGCCCAACCGTAGTCAAGGACGTCGCGTCGCAGCTCGCCGCCCCGCCATACCTGTCACTTCCCGTGCGTACCAGTAGGTTGGAGTCTTTGTTGAGGTCGTTCAACGTGGACGAATCGGTGCATGCCCCCGAACAGATCTAGGACTTCTGACGCCGTGAAGATCACGACAACTTATCCGCTCGTCGACGTTAGGCTGCTGGTGCACCTGATGCGATGAGCCACAGGCTCTGAGGGAGCTCCGCAGGCGGCGTCGCGCGGTGGTATCCTAATAATAAAGGAAGTTTTGCCTAGTCAGCAGAGAAAAAGACAAGAGACAAACCCACGTGGCAAGTCAGAACGCCTGCAAGCCACGACTTCCGACGGCCCCAAAGCGCATGAGTAGATCTCAGGACGACTATATGGCCGTATATAGCAGTTATAGCACAGAAAACGAAGGTAGACGCCTGGTAGACGCCGCTCAACAACCAGCCAGCGAACCACGCGAGAGTCAAAGACAAACCACGGGTCAAGTCAACGAGAACGCCAGCAAGCCATGACTCCGACCCTCCAAGACTGCAAGGGTAAGTAGGGCTCAGAGCAATTGCACGACTATCTTGATATGCGCATGCGCGCTGCTAGCCTCTGTACGAACTAGGAAGCCTCAACTGCGGGGGCCTCGGCAAACGCCGCCACGTTCGCGTCTTGAATCTACCCGCTACCACGTTCGACTGCAAAAGCTCGCGAATGGTATATCTTGCCCTCCGCCGCCTATGCAATCCATCAGGAAGCATGTAAAATAATTAGGTGACGAGTCCTATCTAGGTCCTGTCTATCCTCCTCCTTCAGCGAGGGCAGCGAAGGCAGGGAATGCCCGATGTGAGTCGCTTATTTGCAAGCTTTCAAGTCCGCAAACGTTCAGCCTCGGACACAGCAACCTACCCATAACTCGAATACCCTGCTTGCTCAGCCCAACAGAAAGTGTGACTTTCATGAACGGGACACTCCCCTGACGGGACGTGCCAAAGGTGCGCGTGGCGCCTTCGTTGGTCTTCATTTCGCGACGATGAACCGGGGAAGGCGCGTCAAGGGCAGATATTGATAAGCTGATACAGCGCATTGGACAGCTAGACACGGCGGCGGATGGCTCGCACACATGGGGCCTCCGCTGTTGCTCCTCGCCTCCGAACGCACGACGCTCGCGCTCGCCGCCCGCACCATATCCGCGCCTCGCCTCGCCTCTGTGTTCACTGTGAAGCAGTGCCACCAGTGGAAAGATAGATCAGGTGATGTCATTGAAGGTGGGTGGCTACATGCGCCGCTGGCCGCTCGCTCCCACCGCCAGGCTGCTCCCGGGTCCTTTGTCCTTAAGCACTCCAGATTCCCCGAGCTCCCCATCACCACGTACCAGGAAATTGTCAACGCGCCTCTATGTGTTCGGGTCATTCGCGCGGGAGAATACCAGGCATGAGAACGTCGTGAGGTCAACCGATAAAGCAGAAATAGGTATGCTCTCCGAATAATAGGAGGGAGGTTTACCGTGGCACCTGAGTCGGCGGCCAGTACGGGAGACACAGTGCAGCGCGTGCGTGCACGCGCTGCACCGTGTCTTTCTGTCACTCTGCTCTTCGCGTCGCTCATAGTAAGTATGTCGCAGATAGCACGGGGACGCGCCGAGCCGCGCATGCGCGGCGCGGCGCGTCCCCCTCTAGAGCTCTACTTTTCATCACGCCTTCCTAGCATCTAGCAAATTTTGTATACTTATAAGATGGCGTGAACTCGGGTGCTTTAGTGCATCATCATGAGAATGGCGCGCGTGGATCACCCAGAAAGCCCAGCCCGTGGTACACGGGCTCTCCTGCTAGTTGATCAGTATAACGATGAATCTCTTCTGTACCTTCACAGGACATACATATGTCGGAAGACCCGGGGTCTCCGAGTATGAGGGACTTGAAATGGGCTCGTGTCCTTCTCGAGTTCAGCGTCTTATTTGAGTAGCGCAAGCAAAGCTGTGCGCCGGCGACGCCGGCACTTATCTAGTCTACTACATTAATTAATGATACAACAGTCTCAAGATCCTTGGTATAGGCCTGACAGCCTCGGGAATGAGTATGCAGCCTGCCAATCCTCGCGAGAGCCAGGCCTCGGTCACCAAATGACCCCACCCTGTCACCCACACCATCGTCCAAACCCACCCAATCGGCCCTTCCACCTTCCTCCCCGTCATCCTCTTCACGGTGATCTCTAGCAGCATGCCCACCCCACCCGACATCACAAAGAAACCGACGACACGCGGCGCGTCGTGCCCCCTCCCCTGCCCCCACAGGCCCGCGTCGTGCAGGAGTCCCGAGATTACATACGCGCCGACGAGGCCGAGGGTCTTCCCCCACTTCCGCCCCATCACGCGCGACAGGCCGTACGTCAGCGGGCGGGCGCCGACGCTCGTGAACACGTCGCGCAGCACCTGGTGCCAGCGCACGCCCCAGAACGCGCACACGCTCGTCGCGGCCCACGGCCGATCGAACACGGGCGGCCAGCGCGCGGGCGCCTGCCACAGCGCGCCGACGCCGACGAGCGTGCACACGTCGTACGACGCCTGCAGGCCCGCCCAGACAGTCAGGCCCGTGAGGAGCGTGAGCGCGGTCGAGCGCGTGTAGCGGGGGAGAGGCGACAGCGTGAGGTCGAAGATGCTAGCGCCCTCGGGGGAGCTGAAGCCGAGGGCCTGGATGGCGGTCAGCAGCGCGTCGAGGAGGAAGCCGTGGTAGAGGGCGGAAGCGATGGTCTCGCGGAGGAAGGTGGCGCGGGAAGAGAGCGTGCGCGTCTGTGGGGGGAGGCGCAGGCCGGCAGACCAGTCCCAGTCAATGCCGCGGATGTTGAACGCCAGATCTACCCCGTCGTAGAGGATGCGAGAGAGAGATCGGGGTGACTGGGGATGGTCGATGCGGCGGTACGGGGTTTTTGGCCATGCCCAGGCGATGGTACGGCAGGTCATGGCGAACAGAGTCATCTGGAGAACACTGTTAGTGTCCCGCTCGGTAGGAAAGGGTAGGGAACGCACGAGGAGACCCTGATTATAGTGAATCAGGCGCGCCTTCGTGTAATCGGATACTGGAAGATCAAGAGTGACGTCCAACGTGGTTCCCGCGCGAAAGTAGAAGGCCAGCGCGAGGGGGAGCAGCGCTGTACGCAGAATGCGCGTGTGCGGGAGGGTCACTAGCAGCGCCATGACTCCATAACAGAACGATGCGGGCCAAAGGACGGTGAGAAAAGTGTTCCAGTTGAGGCCAATCCGGTCCTCGGGGGAGGGTATTGTGCAAGCCTCTAGAAGTCTATGCTCTAGTATGGACCTGTAGAGGGCTTGTGAGTACGACTGTATGTGCAACCTTGGGATGCACTTCGGGCCGACATCTTCATCGCCGCGCAGACTCCTCCACGTTCGTATCTTTCCCTCCGCCCCGTGCTCCTCTTCTCTCCCGTCCGCATCCCCAGATTCCTCGACCTCCCTCGCACTCTCAAGAACAAAACTCACCATTGACCCATGATGATGTTGAGGGGGGAAAGCAAGCGCTAGCGCATTACGTAGCCAAGTTTCATGGCGATGAGGGCCGAACGCATGGCGTTACGCCGGAGGTTCCGGTCAGGCCTGGCAGTGGGGATAGCCTGGGGATGCATCGCGGAGGGTAATCATATGGATGTAGCTGAATTTGTGTGAAGTTATGTCCTGGCAGAGTCGCGCGGGCTGTATTTACATCTGAGCCGGCCGATGCCGATGTTACGGCTTGTCGGCGGACACAGACTTCGGATGGTGAAGAGGAGAGGGCACTCTAGCAAGTGCGATGAATAGTGAAGGCGACCGGTAACTACAGCTAAGTACTTACCGAGCGTGCGACATGAAAGCAGGTGTGGAATACAAAGACTACCAAATACGGAAGAAACGCCGCCCCGGCAGCTTGGCCCACTGCGGCAACTTCACACCTTGTCGGACCTCTTGTCACTGCGTCCGTTGGCGTCCTGGACTTTGCGGTTCTCACTGCCTCTGGTCGCAATATCGTAAGGCCACTACTCAAAGGCAAGAGCCACTTGACAGTAGGCACTTCGGTCTCATCTTCGTCCATTGTTCTTAGAGGTGTCGAGGGCCGGGCTGGGCCGGGCTTCGAGGGCTTGGGCTGGGCTTTGGCGGGCTGGGCTCCTCCAACATTGGAGCCCGAGCCTCAGCCCTGCGGAAGCCCAAGCCCAGCGCAGGCTCGGGCTTGAGCCCCGGGCTTTCCGGAAGATGCCGGCACACCCACAACCATCACCAACACGCGTGATGCGTGCATGTCACGTGTACTGAGATGCGTCACAACTGCACTTCGCAGCCCGTCGCGCGTCGTGGGGTGTACCTGAGGCATGTCTGCCATTCAACATGACTAGGTGAGCCTCAGTTATAGTCTGATATGCCCTAATGTACCTTCAAATGCCCCGTCCAGGGTGCCCTACAGCCTATAGAGGCTCAACACGAAAGCCCGAGGCTTCGGCCCCAGGCTTTGGGCTTCTTCGATGGGGAGCCCGAGCCCAAGCCTCCTCCAAGCCCAACGCGAGGGCCGGGCTTTTGAGGGCCGGGCTGGGCCGGGTAAGGCCGGGTTTTAGGGCTTTAGCCCAAGCCCTGACGCCTCTAATTGTTCTCGCCTTGGTTCTCGCGACCGCCCGGTGAAGCGCCCGGGGAATTCCTACACAATGACCAGGTCCCCTCTGGGTCGTTTCTATGGCTCTCGCATACAAAGTCATGAACCATGCATGATTTCATTGCCAGGACTTCGCCGAAACGGCCGTTGCTATTGTTCGTGCAAGGACCGCCCGGAAGTGCGTCATCAAGTTCATTGTTGGTTCATTGTTCGCAGCGTTGTATGCAAAGACCGGCGGATCGCAACTGCGGCATCGTCATAGCATGGTGAGCGGCCTTTTATACCGGTGGACACGACCCTTGTCTTCTGTCTACCTCTCTCCCACACCGTCACTTTGTGTCGTCTTGCTCGCCACGCCTCCCTACAACCTATCTCACCCGTGCATTGCACTTCCATCTTCTGCATCATGAATCACAACTTTCAGCACCGATACAGTCTTCCGGACGACCGCAGCTCCTGCTGGTCGGACGCTTGCGACGAATCTGGCGACCGTTTTCTTCGCGAGTCCAGCAAATCTTATCGAGACATGCTCAATTCCTGGACTGAGGAATACATTGCACGCGACAATATGATAACAGACGCACAGGTATGGTCTCTCTCACCGCGCACATGCGCAGTCTAACTGACTCTGCGCAGGCATATGATAGCTACTCTGCACATCAAAACTGCACGCCGCCTTTTCAGGCCACATATTTCGTGCAGTCGACCAAGCCATTGAGGATCGGCGGCTCTTCTTCCGGTCGCGGTAACCCAACGTCTTCCTCCCGATATGCGTCTTCCGGGCTTCCGCCGATACGGCCTGCATCTATTAGATCGCCCTCTCATGGGTCCTCCAAACCACCAGGACCCTCCCATCAGCCAAGCGCTCCCCGTGGTCCCAGGCCGTCACTATCTCGTCGTCCGCAACTCGACATCTCAACTTCTTCCTCGTCCGCTCCTTCAGCAAACCCTCCCTTCCTTGGCGACTCATATATGGAAGACGGGGAACTGGTCGACATACCACTTTCTCCCCCTGCCGGGTGTGGCTTTTCCCATGGTCCTGCAGGTGCCGGGTCACCGTACTACTCGCCACATAACCCGCCTTCGGTGCCGCCAGGCCTTGGATTCGAAGACCCTGCGGCAGCTTTGGCGGCTGTAGACTTCGATATGCTTTCCGAAATTCTGTCAAAAGTGCAGCCAGCAAAGCCCCATTGGCAAGACGCAGCACTGAATCGGCTTGTTCTGCCCCGAGCGGCCGACACTCATCTGTCTAAACCCGGTCAACTGTCGACAGCCACGCAGCAATGGGCGGCAGGTCAGCCATTGCCTGGTCAATACTCTTCACCGGAGCGCGGACGCACGACAGCGGAATCACGTCGCGTTGTGCAGCAACAAGCCGTACGAGCGATGATGGACTGTGCTGGACGCAAGCAAAGGACGTACCGCACCGGGCAATTCAAGCGGCAGCCCTCTCCGTTGCGGAACGAGGTACCTCAAGAGTAAATCTATTAGTATGGCATCTGTCCCTATATTGTCTTATGCTTAACGTGATGATCGAATGCACGCCTACCTCTCAGTGTAGTTTCTAAGCATCACTCTTCGTCTACGTGATGCGATGCGAAGGTTAGAGACTGGCGCCGGCAAGTTGTGGCAGAGTAAATACTAACAGCCGGTGATGATCAACAGCCATAATTTGCCCTGCAAGACGCTGGCAAGGCGTACTCTTGATTTGAACTGATGTCGTTGAAATGCTCTTGCGAAACGCTCGGTCGTTTGCGGGCAAGTGACGGTCGCGAAGGCCCATTGTTTGTTCGACACTCGGGAACAAACAGTTAACAATGGATATAATGGGATTTCCTTTTCGGGCGCTTATTGTATCTTGGCATCTTGCATCAAACCGTCGCTGGGCGGCGTTTATCTTCTCTGTTTCTCCCTTCATTGCTCCATATCCCCGATAACGGATATCCACGATGTCTGGCTGGAAACTCGGCAGCAAAAGTACGTGACAAATCGCCGTTCGCAACGTCCCGCTGAGCGCGCGCAGAGGCTAAGGATGCGAAGGGAGATGGGGTCATCTCGCGCTCGGCGACGCCCATTCCGTCGCGCCCGGAGACGCCCAAGCCCCCCGGCGGTCCCGACCAGTTTAGGTCCGGCATGCTTACCATCCGCATATTCTCAGGTCAGGCTTGCTGTTCGCGATCCGACTGCGCGACGCGCTCAACACCTCGCAGGTCGCGGCCTGGCCCTCCCTCCCAATGTGCAGCTCCCGGACATCATCGCAAAGGCACTCGAGGCGGCGCCGCAGGGCCGCAAGTCGACGAGCAACCGCGATAGCGTTCAGCGCCGCCGCAACTGGTGGCTCCCATACGTCGTGCTGGAGTTCGACAAGAACGAGATCTTGATCGACGCGATGGGCGGCGACCTCACGAGCCCGGTGTGGAACTATCGCGCAGACTTGTGTGTGACCCGTGCATGTTGTTACTGCCCCTGACTAATCTGTGCTAGCGATGTCTCGCGCACGTCCAACATATCGGTGTCGTCCTACCTCCGGACGGCGCCTGTGCAGGGCAAGGATGACATGGGCAACGATATCCTCATGGGGCGCGTTGACCTGACGCCTGTGCTCGATGGGCACCATGCCTCAGACCAATGGTACAACGCGACAGCCGGTTCAGGCTCGTTCCATCTCAAGATCGACTTCAAGCCGACCCGCAACGAACCACTGACCATCGAGGCCTTTGACCTGCTCAAGGTTATCGGCAAGGGCTCGTTCGGCAAGGTGATGCAAGTCCGGAAGAAGGACACACAGCGGGTCTACGCGCTCAAAACCATCCGCAAGGCGCATATTGCCCAGCGTCCAGGCGAGATCACGCACATCCTCGCCGAGCGCACCGTGCTCGCGCTCGTCAACAACCCATTCATCGTCCCCCTCAAATTCTCCTTCCAGAACCCCGACAAGCTCTACCTCGTCATGTCTTTTGTCAACGGCGGAGAACTGTTCTACCACCTGCAGCGCGAGGGCAAGTTCGACCAGGACCGGTCCCGCTTCTACGCTGCCGAGCTCCTGTGCGCACTCGAGCATCTGCACGGCTTCAACGTCGTTTATCGCGATCTCAAACCGGAGAACATCCTTCTCGACTACACCGGCCACATCGCGCTCTGCGACTTCGGTCTCTGCAAGCTGAACATGTCGGAGACAGAGAAGACCAACACGTTCTGCGGCACCCCCGAGTACATCGCACCCGAACTGCTAGAAAGTCAAGGGTACACGAAGACGGTCGATTGGTGGACACTCGGCGTTCTCCTCTACGAGATGATGACCGGTCTTCCTCCATTCTACGACGACAACGTCAACACCATGTATCAGCGCATCTTGACCGATCCGCTCAACTTCCCGTCGGATATATCATCCGAAGCGCGCAGCGTCATGACCGCCTTGCTTCAGCGCGATCCGTCGAAACGTCTTGGCCACAATGGAGGGGAGGAGATCAAGCGTCACCCGTTCTTCGCCAAGTATGTCGACTGGAACCGACTGCTGGCGAAGAAAATACAGCCCCCGTTCAAGCCGAGTGTGGTACGTACCCTTCGATGCTGCACGTAGGATTTTTGCTCATAATCTCTACAGGAATCCGTACTCGATGTCGCAAACTTCGACCCCGACTTACGAACGAGGAGGCGCAGGACTCCGTCGTCACCGACTCAGCGTTGTCGGAGACGGTGCAGGATCAATTCCGCGGGTTCACCTATAACCCCGCGAACGAGCACTTGAGCGAGAGCGTCAGCTACCCGACCGCTATCTGATATGCTTGTAACTACGGGGGATATACTCGACAGGGGTGACATATCTGGCTGGGTGGACGTACTCGACCGTGAGCACGCGTGTAGGGGCCGCCCACCGTCTAGAAGGAAGAAACACATCGTCCTTTGACCGATGATAAACGGACAGTTATCTGTACTCATGTAGCTCTACCTTGGATCGACGTTCGCGTCTCGATTGTTAGTCCTTCTTTTCGCAAAAGGATACCCGCTAGATTCCTCAATGTGCAGGACCGAACGCGTTCGTTGAACACATCTGCAGTTGGAGATCAGCTAGTCGAGCTAATTCTCGCATGAAGGCCAATTTGAGGACGCCCCGGTCTTTTGCGAGGGTTCTTTCCAGTGCCACCGATGACAAATGTGCAATAACACGATAACAATTCCATTGCAATGCTTGTATTCAAAGAGGGCCCAAGATCCTATTACGCCCAGCGCAAGCATCTATGTGCTTCGGCTGCAAGTGATATGCGTCTGTCAGACCTGCGTCGAGCGCGAGCAAAGCCTCACACGTACCTCGGAACCACTCCTCGAAATGTCCCAGAGGTCGTCAACCATCTTCCTGCCCACGATTGTCCGAGTTATTGCAACGCGGGGCCTAGTTCACCTGGTTAACGGTGGGGTGCTGCTGCATCGCCTGCACGCGCATGGTCGCATTCTTGTTCTCGGGGATCTTCATCGACTCCGTAGCCACGGCGAGAGACGCGACCGCAGACAAGACGAAGAAGAGGCGGGTGAGAGAGAGCTGCATTGTCCGACGAGTGCTGCCTGAAGGAGTCAAGAAGAGTCAGAAGCGACTGGTTGTTGGCGAAAGGGATGCAAGGCGCGTTTTGCGCTATATGTATGCGTGGCAAAGAGACACGTGTACGACTGGCGGGCGCAGGCGGCGCGATGAAACGGCCGCAGAGCGTGATTGTCGGCGGCATTGCCCTTGCTGACGGTCGAAGCTGGGTCGAAGAGGCGCCAGGCAGTCAGCGCTTCAGTACCAGAGCTCCGCTTCCTGGTTGACCTTTGTCATCATCGGGAGGGAGCTCTTGGAGAGCGGGGAGGGCTTGAAGCTCGGAAGTTGGCATCGAGGACAAGAGTGACTGTAACATGTGACAAGGCTCGCATGGACAAGTCACGCCTGCTTTGATTTCCCACGCTATCATCGAGATGTTCCAAAGATGTTCTCGTCCAATCTCTGTCAGTGTCACTGTGGCTTGACTGACCCACTAGTTGCACCATATGCAGATATAAAACTCGCGGCTGCACGCAGTGGCTCTATAGTATGACACAACTCGAGCTCAAAATGCGAACACTGAACGTCGGCGGTGCGGGTGGGCCAGCCTGAGGGCAATCCGGGAACGCTAAGCCAGGCTAAGCCTCTATTTCCTCGCCACCGTGCTCCAGAATCTATACGCAATCTCCGCGGGCGCAGGGACGTCGAGCTGAGTTTGGGCCACCGCAGGGACAGGGACGCCCATTCCGTGGAATCAATCGCCGGGCAGCCCGCGACGCTTCAGTCTTTCCTCGGCCGACGCAGACATCGAATGCCGGTTAATCGTCGACCTCGCGTGCTCAGTACGTTCAGTGTCTACTTATCGCAGATGGACACAAAGAGCGATCCGCGTTGCGCATGCTGCGTAGATGAACTCAATCAAGCATCGAACTTCTCGCCTGTCATGCGATCCCTCGGGGCTCTCGGGGCCGTTATGTTTGCATCTCTCGAGAACTCTTCAAAATTCAACACTGTGAGTCTCGGACTGCTCTGCGCCTTTCTTTCATTTGTAGCCCTAGATTGTCCTCTACAGCACTCGGACAGCATCCGTCGCCGCTCAGGCCGCACGTATCGCTTCGTGCTGCAAGGCATCCGGACTGCCCGACCTTACCATAAGGGGGCATCTTTGTTGTATTGCCGTCCCTCTCAATATATCGTGCGCTCAGTCGATAAGCGGCGTGCCTCAAACCGCACGCGTACTCTCCACAGGCTTCTCTTCGCGCTGCCTTTTCCGTTCTGCGGGTTCCTCATCGGTGCGCGTGCCAGACGTGCTCTGAAGTGCCCAGCTGACGTGCCCGCTCATAGATCGCATGGTGGTCTTCTATCGCGCTCGAACCGCCCTACCGATGAGAGGGGGGGATCGGGGAGTACTTATAGCGTGTCGAAGGGAAGCGCCCTCAAGCCCAAGCAGCCCCGGCCGCAGCTACACGCTCTCTCCCTCGATCTCCTCCGGACCTCGCTCCTGCGACGGTACTCCTCGCTGGTCATCACCATGATCTCTCTTTCGAGCCTGTTGGTCCTGCTGCCCATAGTGGCGCAGCTTGTCTCGGCGACGGAGTCAATGAAGATTCCCGAGAACAAGAACGCGACTGTGAACGTGCAAGCGATGGCGCATAATGCGCCCGTCCACGAAATCCAGAAACGCGCCACGGGTCGGGTCAATTCCGCGTACTACGTCAACTGTGAGTATGACTGATTGTCCACCGTCTTCCATTTCGCTGATAAACATGTCCATTTCTAGGGGCCATATACTCTGGCCTTGGAAATTTCTACCCGCAGAATATCGTCACCAAGGACCTTACTCGTGCGTGGCCGCGCTTTATACTCGTACCGTGTCTGACATGCTCTTGCAGACATTCTTTACGGATTTGCCGACACCAGCGCTAGCACTGGCGCCATCTCCCTGACCGATGGTGGGCAGATGAGCAAATCCACTTTGACGGTGACAGCTGGAGCGACACAGGTACGCCGACCCACCTTTGTGTACTGGCCCAGGTTACTGATCGAGTTCGGCAGGCAACAACCTCTACGGCTGTCTCAAGCAGCTGTACAAGATCAAGCTCGCCAACCGCAACATCAAGGTCATGCTTTCCGTTGGCGGTTGGACGTACTCGCAGGACGGCCACTACGGCTTCGTCACCAACGCCGCCGCGCGCACGCAGTTCGTCTCGAGCGCCGTGCAGCTCATCGAGGACTACGGCTTCGATGGAATTGACCTCGATTTCGAGTACCCCTCCTCCGCGGAGCAGGGAGCGGGCTTCGGCGCCCTCTTCACGGAGCTGCGCTCGGCCCTCAATAGCCTCCAATCGAGGAAGGGTGACGCGACGCCATATGAGATCTCGGCGGCAGTCAGTGCGGGGCAGGACAACTACCAGTACCTCAACGTCAACACGATGGACGCGGCGCTGACCTACTGGAACCTGATGGTGTGTGCAGCAAGGAAAACTGTTAGCGCGAATACTGACGACGATCATACTAGGCGTACGATTACTCTGGCGCGTGGCTGACGACTGTTGCGAACCAGGCCAACTTGTACCCAGACGGCTACAACAACGTCAGCACGACTGCAGCGCTTGACTGGTACACTTCGCACGGCGCGACGCTCTCGAAGATCGTCATGGGGGTCCCTCTCTACGGGCGTGCCTTTGAGGAGACTGGTACGTACCCTTTCTCCAACCAACCTCGGACCTTCTTATTCACGACACGCAGGCGGACTCGGTCAATCATTCAACGGCATAGGCCCCGGCACCTCAGAAGCGGGTATCTACAGCTATGAGACCCTCCCTCGTACGTCCACGTATCTCGTTCGGCTCCTTGGTATCATGTCAGCCTCAGTGTCTGGTGCAACCGTCTACGAGAACTCCTCCTCCGTCGCATCTTACTCCTACGACTCTTCCAAGCGCGAGTTCGTCTCCTACGACACACCCAGCATCGCGAAGACCAAGGCGCAGTACGTGGCAAGCCATGGCATGGCCGGCACGATGTTCTGGGAGCTCTCCACGGACAAGATCGGCGCGGACAGCCTCGTCGGCACAACGCACGGCGTCTTCGGCACACTCGACACCACCCAGAACCACATCAAGTGCGTCGTTCCGCCTGCCCGTTTCGTCCCATAAGTACTAACGCTTGCTCCTCAGCTACCCGAACTCGAAATGGGATAACATCAAGACCAACCTAGGTCAAGGCGGCTCGGGTACACCGACGACGACGTCCGGCGGCTCGAGCCCCACGGGCGGCAACTGCGGTAGCTCGTCTGCCTGGAGCGCCGCGACTGCGTACACCGGCGGGCAGACCTGCACCTACAACGGCCACCTATGGACCGCCAAGTGGTGGACGCAAGGCGACACGCCCAGCAGCTCGTCTGACGTCTGGACCGACGGAGGTGCATGCTAGATGACTGTGAAGTGAGACGTGTCTATATAGGTTATGATACGCGGGGATCTCAGGTGGATAAAACTTTCTTTTCTGCTTTAGGGCTTACATGGGTCGCTCTTTGCTACGTCTCTTTGCACGCAATCCAGAAGCATGTACTATAGCGCCATCACTAGAAATCGAAGTGAATTGCATTTCACGTCAAGCTCATTCAATGGTCTGACGCTCGCACTTGTAAGCAACTTATAAGAGCGGCGAAGATCTCCAAAGGTTCTTCGAGCCATGTCGCGCGTGGCAGGGGTGTAGCAGATCAAGACACAAAGATAGCATTGACGGTTCAAGGGATGGTGAAGCATACAAGATAGATAGCATTGTGAACAGAGCTCAGAGCTTTCGAACGTCCAGGCGAACTTCAAACGGTATGCAATATATGGATCCAAGGTAAGCAGATGACTGCATATGAGTTGTTGCGGTTGGATGAGGGAGCCCTCATACTGTCGGAGCGACGACGGACGTGCAGGTGGTATAGCCGACGCTGAACAGTTGTCAACATATGATACATGATAAAGGACATGAGGGGCCACGTACAGATCTGGTAGCCTAGTCGCCCATATTTGCCACCCTGTACCGGCGTGGCTGGTCATTCTCCTGATGGATGTGTTTGGCGACCTCAGCGATAACTTCGTCCGACGGTGGCACGCTCGTGGCACGGGTGGCGGTGTCCGCCAAGGTGACAACACACACGATATCGTCTCCATCGTGGACCGTTGTGATCGTGCGACCATCGACGCTGGGGAGATCGAAGCGGTTGATACAACGCATAGGAATGATCATCCACAGCGCGCACATCCGCTTGAACCACCACTCTGCAGCCTGCTCTTCGGTTAACCCTTCAGGTTTCGACCGGAAGTGCTCCTCCTCATAGGCCTTCATGCCTGCCTCGGATAGTCTAAAGCCATAAACTTGATGAGGAGGGCGAGCACGACGCTTGAATGCGACGCAGGGATTTGTGGGAGCGCGATTCGCTTTGCGGGACTCGCGAGCGCTGGGAGCAAATGAAACCTTTTTGGAGGCTCCCCTCGTCGTTTCGGACACGTTTGGCGATACAGTCGACATGGATGATGGTCGAAATGAAGTTGTGACTCACCGTTCACGGGCAGCGCGCGTTGACTTGTTGGTCCTTGGTGTAGTCTACATATCTATTGTGACTTGAGTCACATGCAGGATGAAACGAACTCAGTCACAGTGAATTTCGACTTGTCGTCGACCGCTTGTACTTAGCAGCTTGTCGGGTCCTCGCCGAAATTCCTCCCAAACATGCTTGAGATGCGTGACGCTGAGCTCGCCGCGCCCACCGCCCCTCTGATCTGCGCGACAGCGTCGAAGTCGTCGTCCGCACTGCGTCTGCGGCATATGATGAGATGCGGCCGTACATCCTCGACTCGATCATCTATACGCGCTCAAAAGCGTCTACAGGCACAGGAACCTCTAGCTATGTATCTGGATGGCCCCCCGCGCGTTCTGCGCCGCCTCTGGAGACGGGCAGAACACCGTCAGAGCCTCGTACTTATGTACAGGTGTACAGCAAACATACCCAACAACCGATCATAACTCTGCCCTCACCCTCAGAAAGTTATATGTCTCTGGAACCTCTACCAGGTATAGCGCCTGGACCATGAACAGGCACAGCGCTACCCGCCTCGCGGTCTACTCTTTCGATCGCTGAAACAGCCCGCCCGTGAGGCATACGCCCGCCTTCGTGCCCGCTCGCAAATAGGAGAGCTCGCGTGGACACTGTTCATTCAGACCGGATGCCTGGGCGATACAAAAGGGCGAGTCGGGCTTCTCGGATTCTCATTCCCCAAGCCTCCGCGGCCCCATCCACACCTTCCTCTCTTTACTTCACTATCGTTCATTCTTTTGACTTCCGTGATGGCCTACCTCTCTTTCGTCCGTTTGTCGCTCATCGTCGGCGCCGCGCTCTCCGTCATCTCCGCGGTCCACGCCACGGAGTCGATGCGCATCCCTTCCAACAAGAACGAGACGATGCGCGTTGAGGCGCAGCAGGAGAACCCCGCCGTTCACCAGCTGTCGCGTCGTGCGAACGGCAAGGTCAACATTGCTTACTACGTCAACTGTGCGTCCTATCCTATACATCTCAGCTGGCCAACATTTACTGATCGTCCATACAGGGGCAATTTACGAGGGTCTTGGCTACTACATGCCCACCGACATCGACACGTCCGGCCTGTCCCGTGAGTCCACTGCTTGCAGCAGACTACCACGTCACTGACGCACCGACAGACATTCTGTACTCGTTTGCGGACATCGACCCGGCCAGCGGCCACCTCTTCCTCTCGGATGAGTGGGCCGATGAGCAGATCACCTTCGACGGCGACAACACATCCGAGGCCGGCAACAACTTGTACGGCTGCCTCAAGCAGATGTACAAGATGAAGCTCGCCAAGCGCGACCTCAAGGTCATCCTCTCCGTCGGCGGCTACACCTGGTCGCAGGATGGTCACTTCGCCTTCGTTTCCAACGCCGGCGCGCGCGCCCAGTTCGTCAAGGACGCCGTCCAGCTCATCGAGGATTACGGCTTCGACGGTATCGACCTCGACTTCGAGTTCCCCTCGAGCCAGGCCGAGGGCGCGGGCTACGCGAGCCTGTTCACCGAGCTCCGCACCGCTTTCGACAACCTCCAGAAGAGCAAGGGCGACGCCGAGCCGTACCAGCTCACTGTCGCCGTGGGCGCCGGCTCTGCTGGCTACCAGTACTTCGATGTTAAGACAATGGACGCCGCGCTGAGCTTCTGGAACCTGATGGTGCGTCTCTACGCGGATCGTCACCCACCGCATTCTGACATCTCTCTAGGCTTACGACTACGCCGGTTCTTGGTTGGCGTTCACCGCCAACCAGGCTAACGTCAACCCCGACGGTATCAACAGTGTCTCCACCAAGGGCGCGCTTGACTTCTACTTCGGTGCCGGCGCGACCAAGGAGAAGATGGTCCTCGGTGTCCCCATCTACGGTCGTGGCTTCGAGAACACGGACGGTCTTGGCAAGTCATACAGCGGTGTTGGTGTCGGTAGCACCCAGGAGGGTGTTTGGAGCTACAAGAACCTTCCCTGTGCGTCTTTCAATTCACTTCATCACATAGGTGACTGACTTATCTTCCCCACAGTCGCCGGTGCTCAGGTCTTCGAGGACACTGCGTCGATCTCTTCGTACTCGTATGACTCGAGCAAGCGCGAGCTTGTCTCCTACGACACGCCCAACATCGTCAAGATGAAGGGCCAGTACGCCGTCGACCAGGGTCTTGCTGGCACCATGTTCTGGGAGCTCTCCACCGACAAGACCGGCGCTGACAGCCTCGTGAACGCCGCGGCCGGTGCCATGGGCGGCCTCGACAGCACGCAGAACCACATCAAGTAAGCCTACACCATCCCGTGCTTGTCCTCATCACTAACAACCCTGTAGCTTCCCGAACTCGAAGTGGGACAACATCAAGAACAACCTCGGCCAGGGCGCCGCGCCCCCCGCGACCACCGCTCCTGCAACGACTGCCCCTGCGACCACCCTGGCTACCACCGCTCCCCCGGCTACCACCGCTCCTCCGGCGACGACGAGCCCGAGCTCCGGCGCGTGCACTGAGGGCGCGATCCGCTGCGACACCGAGACGACGTGGTCGATGTGCGGCTCCGGCTACTGGCAGAACATGGGCGCCGTCCCCGCCGGCGAGGTGTGCCGCAATGGCGCCATCGTCGTCGCCCGCAAGCGCGATCACCTGTCGCACAAGCGCAACTGGAACAGCCGCCAGCTGTAGATGCCTGACGGCTGGATGCCTGACGGATATCTGATCTCCTTGCTCTAAGGGATCACTTCCCGGGGTTCCCGCATCGGTAGTAACGACTCACGGTTATCATATCACGACTCCCCCTTGCAACTTTAGCTATTTATTTGTTATCTATTATTGTGGGCTACCGCTAGGGACACCGTGTATGGTGTATAGGCTGTATTCACTGGGGAATAAAAGCAACATATTATTTGGGACGTTACATTCGAAGTTATGCGTACAGCGGCAGCTTCAAGCTACTTAAGAACGTAACATTGAAGCCCAGCGAAGCCCTGCAGAGCTTTAGCTACACTGGACCTCGCTGCTGACTCGAGGAGGCTCATGTGCTTAGTCTCTGGCGCCGGGGACCTCGAGCGAGCCGCCGACGTCTTCAGACCAACAAAAAGCCCGTTTCGGCGTCAGTCAACTCCTGCAGTCTTGACGAGCAGGTGATAGGAAGGCTGCAGCGCTTGAAGTTGATGCAAACCCCGCGACACGCTCGACGGGACTCATGTGCACTAATGACGGTTCACGCCAGGCTCGAGTGTTGAACAATAGAGGCGCGATAGAGCCCGTGTCACCAAGAAAACCAACGGGATGCTGTCTACACTCGCTCGTGATAGCAGCGATCAAGAAATCATGTGTGCGCTTATAGACAGAGAGTCTACGCTGTCGCGAGCAGTGCCTACGTCTTGACTGACGCAGCATGAGCAAGAAGATACCCATCCAACTTCTTGCGAAGCAGGTGGTCGGGGCGGACGCCCACAGCGCGGAGCATGTTCGCCAGATCCTGCACGAGACGCAGGCGTTCTTCGTCGCTGACACGCTCAATTATGGAGCTGCTGCCCTGAGCAGCTTCCCGCGGCTGTGCAGACTCCTGCCCTTCTTCAGGCGGCTGCACGTTCTCCTGCTCCTCCGCTGGTTCGAGCAACGCCTTGACGGCGCGCGCAAGACGTCCCCGCGGCTCCGCGCCGGGCTTCTTCTTCCCCTTCTTCTTCCCTTTCGGCTTCGGCGCAGCGAGCAGCGGGTCAACGACCTCCGTGCGGAAACGCCGCAGCGCAAGCGTATTGACAGGTATAACGCGGTCTGGGGCGCTGCCCGCCTCTGCAGAGGCCTCTGCCGCGGAGCGCGAGGCTGGCTCGCCGGCAGGATCCCAACCCCATGTACGTAGCGCTTCGTACGATGCGCCGCAGCCGTTGCGCGAGCTCCGCGCGGGGTACGCCAACGGGGGGACGGCCACCGAATGCATCTGCTGCACGGAGCCAGCCACGGTCTTCGTCGACGGCGCGCTTGACGTAGTGACGATCGATGTAGTGGAGGAGGCGGCCACTGGAGCGCGCGCCGGAGGCGTAGCGCGTGTAGGCAGGGGCAAGGAAGCGAGCAAGGGCTATGCCGGCGCATCGGGGGGAGGGGTGGAGAGCAGAACGTCGCGGGCGGTGGCGCCCAGATAGCGGTCTAACTGGCCGTAGAGGTCCGCCCCTGAGAGGGCGTCCGCGCTCGCACTTTGGGCGGTACAGCTGCAAGGGCTTAGTCCAACTTGAACATACTACTGTTGCAACGAGGACACATACTAGTTGTACACATTGGAGTGGATGCCGGCGTACCAAGCACATCGATAGAGGGGGCGCGGGCGGGATCGTCGACGGCGCCGGTGAAAATGTGATCAAGAGCGGGAGCAATGTACGGCCAGAGCGCCTGCAGCGACGACGCGGGGTTTGCGCTTCCCGTTGCTGGGCTCGGCAGCGGCGGTGGAACAGTGCGCAGAACAGTCTTGCCCTTGTCGCTGGACGCCATGGTGGACAGTGGCAGGACAGTGAACAATGTTGAGTTCGCCGTCGTCGACGGCGGAACGCTTGGGCCCCCAATAAGATGGAACTTGCAACGCCACATGAGCGCCACAAATTTTTCACGTTCGGCGCTCGCGAGTCGCCGCTGCTCGAATTTCGATGTCAATTGTCATTGACTGCAATCACGACCTGTCCTCAACCATGATGACGGCGACGACGAGCAGGACGACGCTCGACGAAATGGACGTCGACCTAGATTCTCACCTGTCGTACCCAGTCGCGGAGGCGATCACCCTTCCGCCCAGCACTGATGCAGCAGCGCCAGCACGGGCGCTGCTTAAAGAGCGTCTGTATGTCGGAAACCTTCATCCCACGGTCGACGAGTGCGTTGCCCGATATTTCATCATGTCTGTAGACTCACCTTGACTAGATACACCCTCATCCGACTCTTCCAGCGCTACGGCAAAGTATCGCGCCTCGACTTCCTCTTCCACAAAGCTGGCCCTCATCGCGGCAAGCCGCGCGGATACGCGTTCGTAGAGTACGGGTCTACCCAGGTAAGCATACCTGACTCCTCTCAAGTCTGTCGCTTATCCCGTCTGTCCGCGCACACGCATCTACGCACCCCTGCACGCTACGCCGCCCGCCGTCAGCCAGCGTCGGGCCTCTCGTCTCTTTCTCGCGCGACGCACGACCAAATTGTCGTCTGACCATCAACTACAGGAAGCTACCAGCGCCTTGACCTCGACACACGACCGCCTTCTACGCGGCAGACGCCTTGTCGTCACATACGCCCAGCATGCGCCGACCGACGGTGCTTCGTACACGCACCGATCGCAGTATCAGCCAACCTCACTGAGCATACTCAAGAGCGCACAGACGAAGCGGCATGGGTGCGTTGGCTCTTCGCATATGGCGCGTCACCTAATGTATCTTCAGAGACAAAATCGCCCTCATGGAGGCGAAGCTCCGCCAGATGGGCGCAGATGAAGAGCCCTCGCGAGCGCACCATGCGCATCCTTCTCTTCCAGCGAAGCCGCCCCCGACGCTCGAGAGTCTCACCGCGCCTCGCAACCAGCCAGGCGACACGTCCATACATCCCACTCAGCAGCGACCCTTGCCTCAGCCGAATGTGTTGTCACAACCACACGCATCCCAGCAACCACAAACCAAGACTGCTCCCTCGTCAAAGGCCTCGCGGAAGCCCTCTCCGTTGATCTCAGATACACCATCGGCATCAACACTGGCGCAGAGACCTTCCCTGTCGGCACGAGCTACCCTCCCAGGGACGATCCCAGCAGCAAGGGGGTCTACGTCACAACGAGCGACTGTTCCTGCAGCGCCGGCTCTGCAGTCCATGCTCAGTCGACCCGCATTCGTGTCACACTCGTCGTCTGGAGTGGCGCGCTCATCGTCTACCTCGTCGCGTCCGTCGCCTGCCTCGTCGCGTCCCTCATCTGCTCTCGCTCCCCCATCACGAACATCGACGCCTCTCGGCGTGGCGAAGAAAGACGCGGGAGTGAAGAAGAAGGCCGGCTTTTCAGGCGTCAAGATTGTGAAGAAGAAGGTGTGAAGGTTGTGTGAAGGGGATCAGTACTACTACTAGGGGATCAGTACTACTACTAGGGATCAGTACTACTACCAGGGGATCAATACTACTACTAGAGGACAGTACTGGTAGAATCATTACCACCACCACCAGTCAACTATAGTCAGCGCGAGTCTGGTCGGTTGTAGCCTGGTGTGGAGGATGGTAATGGTCCGTACCAGGGGCAAGGTAGAGGAAGGATGTTCAATGGACGCGAATTGTTGCTTTTGGAGTATGTAATCCAGCTGAGGACCGAGATATAGAAGTGCGGAAGCTCGACATCTCCAAGAGCCTTGCGGCCTTTGTGAATTGTTTGTGAATCTACGAAATCCTGAAAAGAGACGGACAGAACATGTGACCGTGCGAATGATACTCTACTTATCCTAATTCGTCCAACTCGGCAGATTCGCACATCTGTTTGTCCAGAGCTGTCAAGCGCCCATGCGCCTTCCTCCCTGCGCGCAAGCGTCAAATTGGCCCAAAATTGACCGGGCTACTAGTAGTACAGATCTCTGACGCTCAAAGCGCAGCAGGAGCTCCACTTGCTCGCTGGTCGCCGCGCTCCGTCAATCGTTGCTTCTCAACAGCCCGCGTGTCAATGAGGTGCGGCCGTCTGGCGGGCACCGCCGCGGTTGGAAGATCTGGATTTCTATCTCATTATTTTGTCAATTGACTGTACGAACTATGTGCATGCCTAGTCTCTGCTGCTCGGACAATGCAGGTCCTTCAAGCCGCAGAAAAACTGTGGTACATTGGATCGAAAGCTATCTCGCTATGACGGTACGTGATTTGTTGAATATTCCGTCAAGTATTTGTGCCGTGGCGTCGTGCACGCAGATCTAACACCTTGTCTGAAACCGGCCACCTGATGCGCCAGTCCGACGCGCCCGCGCTGCGGAGCCGCCATTCAATCATATGCGCGCCCATTGCGCCTTCCCGGCAGGCGCGCGAGTACAAATACCGCGGTGCGAGCACCTCCAGTTCTCCAGACTCTTCCGCCACCCGAGGCCTCCCCATCACCCACCCTTTCCTTCCTTTGGACGTTCTTTTCCTTCGTTGTCCGTCATGACGTTCATTCCCTTCGCCCGCCTTTCGCTGCTTGTCGCTGCGGCGCTCACGGTTGTGTCCTCGGTCCATGCGACTGAGTCGATGCGCATTCCGGCCAACAAGAACGAGACGATGCGCGTCGAGGCACAGCAGGAGAACCCCTCCGTGCACCAGGTCGCCAAGCGCACGATGCTCGGCCGCCAGGACGCTGGCTTGGTTAACTTTGCGTACTACGTCAACTGTAAGTTCTGCTATTTGTGACATCCACAACGATGTTCTCATATATTCAACCTCAGGGGCCATCTACGCTGGTCTTGGTAACTTCATGCCCACCGACATCGTCCCCGACCATTTGACGCGTGAGTTGTATTTGCCCAAATGCAGTCCCATATAATAACAATCACGCAGACATTTTGTACTCCTTCGCCGATATCGACCCTGCCACCGGCCACCTCACTCTCTCTGACGAGTGGGCCGACGAACAGATCACCTTCGATGGCGACGACACCACCGAGGCCGGTACGAACCTGTACGGCTGCCTGAAGCAGATGTACAAGATGAAGCTCGCCAAGCGTTCCCTCAAGGTGCTGCTTTCCGTCGGCGGCTACACCTGGTCGCAGGAAGGGCACTTCGGCTTCGTCACCAACGATGCTGCACGGGCCCAGTTCGTCACCGACGCCGTCCAGCTCATCGAGGACTACGGTTTCGACGGTATCGACCTTGACTTCGAGTTCCCCGCGAACGCCGACGAGGGCACTGGCTACGGCAAGCTCTTCACTGAGCTCCGTGCCGCGTTCGACACCCTGCAGACGACCAAGGGCGACGCCGAGCCATACCAGCTCACCGTCGCTGTCAGCTCTGGTGCGGCCAACTACGCCAACCTCGACGTGCCGACCATGGACGCTGCCCTCAGCTACTGGAACCTCATGGTAAGCACGACTCACGTGATTATTTGAACCTCGCATACTGACCCGTGCTTCAAGGCCTACGACTACTCCGGTGCATGGCTCGACTTCGTTGCCAACCAGGCCAACGTCATCCCGGACGGCGTCAACAACGTGAGCACGAAGCAGGCGCTCGACTGGTACGCCGGCGCCGGCGCGACCACGAACAAGATGGTCCTCGGTATCCCCATCTACGGTCGCGGCTTCGAGGAGACCGACGGTCTCGGCGCGACCTACAACGGCGTTGGCGCTGGCACCACCGACCCGGGTGTCTGGGCGTACAAGAACCTGCCCTTCGCCGGTGCTGAGGTCTTCGAGAACACCACGTCCATCTCCTCGTACTCGTACGACAGCGCCAAGCGCGAGTGGATCTCCTACGACACGCCCGCGATCTCCGCCGCCAAGGGCCAGTACGCCGCCGACAACGGCCTTGCGGGCACCATGTTCTGGGAGCTCTCGACCGACAAGGTGGGCGAGGACAGCCTTGTGACTGCTGCCGCCGGCAAGCTCGGTACGCTCGACGCGACGGAGAACCACATCAAGTACGTCTTCCTCTTTAGATAATACCTGTTACCCCATTGACTGTTGTTCAGCTTCCCGAACTCGAAGTGGGACAACATCAAGAACAACCTCGGTCAATCTACCACACGCCGCTCGCACATGCGTCGCACTCGCGCTGTCTCGCTCTGATTGCCTGATTGGCACGCATACGCCTCTTACGACGTGCACGTTTTTTGGTTGGATTCATAGGAAGGATTCACATGGGTATAACGCCTCACTTAATGTCACTCATTAGTTATTTAACATATTTATTGGCATGGATGCGTCTGCGAGATACTCATTGCACTGCGCAAGTCTCAGTCAGGTTCAAGTAGTAAGAAGTCTTGCTCCTTTCGAAGTTCGACGTGCCACCTCGATGCTACCTTGAGGCTTGAGCGCGAGCGCTTTGAGCGTAAGTCAACCAGCACGTGCTTCGAACTTGCCTGCTGATGGGCTAGCACAGCCACCGTCAGCGAAGCATCGCGTCCGAGTCACCTTGAAATCAGTGACCACTGCCGACGATGCCATCCCTGCTCAGCGCTCAACAGTGCTTCGTCCTCGATAGCCATAGACCACGGCATCATCGATGGCTGCCATGATACTCTTACGCTTGCCGTCTTCAGCGGAGAACTTGCATATGCATTTACAAATCCACTGGCCGCGCAGCGATTACAACCGTCGCGCATTGCAGACGAGAACTCCAACAGACCGAGACGTATGACCCTTCGCTGGGGCTCTGCGGCATCCATTACTCCAGGTAAGGGTTGTATGGCACACTCTTGTTCACGGACCATGGCTTGCTTATCTCCTAGGCGCCTAAATAGGCGCCCAACTAACGCGCCAAGGACGGAGAGTGCTCAGGTCAGCCGGCCCTCAAAGTCATGTTCATGTCTCTCGCAGCCGCGGCCGTCTTCTATGACGCTACTGGCGAGAGTGAAGAGGCAGCTACTAGGCAAACCTTGCCCTCGCTCTGCTTACAACGGCGGTCAACGGATATCGACGAAGTGAGTCTACCACATGTTCATATTTCTTACTTATAGACCGTACAAACGGTGTCTCACAGCAGAAGGTCCGAAAGTAACCGAATGGGCTTGTTTCCAATTCTTGTGCGCAGAATATGACCTCTGAGTCGGAAAGGGCTGTTCTGCGCCACAAAAAGCATCGGTCTCGCAGCTAGAATCCTATGTCAAAGTGGGTCCCCTCTATCGCAAGCAATCTACGGACACAACTGACGATGTCGACTTTCCCATAGAGGCATCTCGTATGGCCTTCTTTAGACTGCCCCTCCGCGGCTTCGGGCTATCGAACGTATTGCAAGCCTGTGAGGATGACTAACCAGACTTGGTGACGCATTTGTATCGCGGTACCCCATTCTGATCAAAGAGACGTACCGCCTCTAATCAGGAGCCGATCGGCACTGTATTGCAGCTTAATCGTCTCGCATCGAAGGCCGCGTTCTTGCGGTCCCGGGCACATTCCATCTGCGTGGAAGACGCATCCATCCGTGTCATGCTCACGGTGTGTATGTGCCCATTCGCCCTTTGCCCATTGAGCGCCTATCGTACTGAGGCATCCCTCCAGAGTTTCGGCGCCTAAGAGTGCGATACGCCCTAGCGGGTGGCCGGTGAACTTTATGAGCGCCTGCGCACCGACGCGCTTTGCGCGTGAGCTCGAAAAGCCGCGGATGCGAATCAGCCACTTCTAACACTGCTTGGACTCTCGGGTGCTGTTGTGCACGACTCAGATCTGTGCGTGCTGTGCATCCTTCCTCCGCACGGCCTTTGCATGACTGACTCATCTCAGCGTCCGTTAGCAGCTACACCTTTTCGCTAGACCTCGTTGCTTCTTCCCCGTTTGTGTAGCGGTCGGAGGCAGGCGTCGGGTCAAGACCTGGTCGATCAGCATAGAAATCTGCAGCACCACAGTACGGGTTCGCAGTACATCTTGGTGACTCATGGGTTTCTTGCATTGACGAAGGCTGACGGAGGATCGGTCATTCCAGAGCTTCCGACGACAGAAAAAATATAGAGAAATTCTGCCAGGCGAGTACTTAACCGACGACCATCTGTCGACTGCTCTTCGAACGAACGACGGGATCACGCCCACGAACGCGTATCCGTCATTGACGACTTTACTACGACCATGTCTCGCCCCCGCGCGCCCTCGCCGCCTGTCATCACGCTATACGACGTCCCCGGCAGCGCACTGCAACCATACGCACCCAATATGCAACCCTGGGCCCCGAACATCTGGCGCATTCGCTTCATCCTAAACTTCAAGCGCCTGCGCTACCGCACCGTCTGGGTCGAGTTCCCAGATGTCGAGCGCACGCTGCGCGCAATCGGTGCGCCGCCCAGCGCCGTGCGCCCCGATGGGCGCGAGGTGTACACCCTGCCGGTCATCGTCGACCCGACGGCAAACCCTAGCCACCCCGTCGTCTTATCCAACACCAACACGATTGCCGAGTACCTCGAGACGCGCTACCCCGCCCGTGCGGTGTACCCGGAGGGCTCGCGCGCCATGCAGACCCTGTTCGTGCACTACATCCAGGAGGTGTTCTCGCGACCGCTGCTCCCGATTATGATCCCCATCAGCCATGAGCGGCTCCCTGCGCGCAGCCAGGCCCATTTCCGCGGTTATGCGCCCAGTGGATCTGGGTCCTCCAGCGCGTCTCGCGAGGCCGCCTGGGCGGCTGTCCGCACCGAGTTCGACTTCCTCGCGGGCGTGCTCGACAAGAACGCAGGGGACGGGGATGCGGTTGTCGCACAGGGACATGAAGTAACGTACGCCGACTTTGCTTTATGCGCGGTGCTGGTTTGGATCGAGCGCGTCGCGCCCCACGATGGATGGGCGCGCGTGCGGATGTGGAATGGCGGGCGGTGGGCTCGGCTGTGGGAGCGGTGCCTGCCATATATGGACGAGCTGTAGGCCGTGCGGAAGCAGGCATTGGAGCCCTTCGCGACGGCCACGCCATATGCGCGCTCGCAGTGTATCTCCGTGGTCCTCGAAGCGCTCGACGCGACATACGCGGACGGTAACCTGCTCGACGTTAATGACAAGAGCGGGTCATATTGGATCTACATACACATTTTGCTTACAGATATATCTACTTCAACTAATAAGTCATAGTCATGAAATAGTGGGCTCGTCTCTCAACTGAGCTCGTGCTGAGCTCGTGCAAAGAAGAACCTGAAGTGAGGTTGATTAAGATCTATGCACGGGGCTTTATAAGCTGTCTCAGAGGTCTAAAGTTGCCCAGCGCACCTCTCGATCTAAATCCCCTGGTGATTAAGCCTCATGTAGTTGCGCACACTCTTATGGGTCCGGGCTTGCACAGGCACGTGACAAGCATGGACTTTACCGAAATCACCAAATAGTCAATAACACAGAGCTTTGTCCACCTTCTTCCTCGAACGCCATGCTTCTCGTATAATGGCCTGTCACACCTTGCATTTGAAGGAATACTCAATGAGCTGCCTGACCGTGATATGTCCTGCCATGAACAGCCTATGGTCCCTACGCCTTCCTTCCTGCCAGTCCCTCCTAATTTTTTGAGACCCTGAATCCACCAGAACAATTGCGGGGTCGTCGGATATCATGCGAGCGCCATTAGACGACTCGGGTATCCTGTGATCATGAAGGACTCGACCTGGAGTCCTTTCTTGGTTTGCCGCCCTCTATCCCTTCACTATTGGTTCAATTTGGTTGGCCGAACGGCGTTCGAGCCTCGTACCTGGGCCGAATCTGCTCTCATCTAAAGCGTTGTCCGCATCGCTGCATGCAGCAGGCACTGGGTCGGTTGACTACAAAGGCCTGCTGAAGTCAAGCACATGTCGCGTTGCAGCAACCTTCCATCGCGTTCTTGAAGTTCTTACGCGTGACGTCCAGAACTTGCTTTAGAATAGTACGAGTAGATTCGCCACTCGATCACTGACGATCGACCACGCCACAAAGCCCTTCTCTCGAATCTTCGAACTGTGGAGGAGAGTAAAGCTGGCGCAGACATACACGGCAGCGGCGGCAGCTCTCTTCCCAAACGCTCATGCGCATATTCGTGGAGCATGACACAGCGTTGAACCACAGCCACTCATTTTTAACACTTCCTGTCGAAATCCTCGACCATGTCGTCCAGCACCTCGACCTCCTCGACAAGATCTCCCTCGCGCGCTGCTCCAGCCGCTTCAACGGCCTCTGCACACGCTTGATATACCGCGATGTCGCGTGGTCCCGCTGGCCCCAAGCCCTACAATGTTGCCGGACGTTCCTCAAGTGCCCGCGCACCTCACAAGCAGTCCGGCGCCTAAGCATATCGTTCGACAGGTGTGTAACGCCGCCCCGCACCCGAGACTACCCATTGACCCAATTGCGCGTCAGCCCCCCACCAAACCTGCTGCAGAACGCATACAAAATGCTATCTACCGCCCTGCGACAGCTCACGCAACTAACCACGCTTTCTGCAATCGCTATGATCGATGCATACTTCTCCATTGTCCTCGCCCCTTGCCGTTTCCCTCACCTCGTGGACCTCTCGCTGGCTCTTCCCATCCCTCGTTCATGCACCGCTTTCCTCGCGCGCCATCCCGGAATACGCTACCTCCAGATACACCCTATACCTATGGGGACCCCCATGTCACCAGCGCTCGGATTCGATTCTATTCCTTCCATCGCGCTCCCTGCTCTTCACTCCCTCATCGCGCCTCAGCCATGGATTCTCAAACTTGTTGGGTCCGCGTCGCGGCTGGAAAGTGCCGTCGTGTTTTGGGACCTACGCTTCCCGTGCGATCCACGCGCGGTGCTTGCGGGACTAGGCGCGCCAGGGTACTTCGTCAGCGTCACCCATGGATGGCGCGAAGACGTCATGGAAGCCGCTGTGGAGGCGCTCCCAAACCTGACGAGATTCACGTTGCGCTCCTCCATGCGCCACACCGATGCTAAGGTGTGCCCCGCCGGCCCGCCTGCCCGATTCACAACGCTGACTCTGCGCAGTCCTTATTAGCTGGGTTGAAGCACTACCTACCGCGCTGGAAGCGGCTCATACGTCTGAATATTGTACTTGCGGGTGTGTCCAAGCACGAGCGCCCAGTCCCGCCCACAGAAGCAGTGCTCGAGGCCGGCTTTGCCACTGTCACGCGGCTGGGCGAGCTTTGCCCTTCTTTGCGCCAGTGCACCTTACCGAGTACGTCTTTTTCACGCCTCTTCAAACATGGAACAGGTCCCCGACACGCGTTTCTCGTGTTATCGTCTCTACAGGCGATGTATCATTTGCAGGGAACTCATCGGGCACAAACAACGCACCAACCACGACCAATCCTCCGGGCGCCGGCATCTCGCCGACCACAGGGAACCCGCCGACCCCCCGCAACGCGCCATCCGCTACGGATATTGAGCCCATAACGTGGACACGCCCAATACTATCCGACAACGCGTGGTTTCCGCAGGTCGCGCCGGCGATCAAGTACAAGTTCATCGCGAGAGGAATCTTCCTGGACCGCTACCCTCCCGCGCTACTCGCTCGCGCGGGCTTCATGACGGTGGCGCAGACGGAGTCTCTGCAAGACGATTTGAAGCAACTCCGCGAGACAGGGCTGTCGCCCAGGCAGATAGCGGAGATGGTGTCGAGCCTGATGATGAACAAGCGTCGCCGGTGAGGCGCGGGCGATGACACGTGCGCACTCATTCACGTGACTGACGTGCGTCTGCATGTTCGCACTCATCATGCAAAGTCATACGCCTGCAGGGAATACAGCGCGGCTCATGCACAGCCCAGGTCCTCTATGTCCAGCATTCCAGCAACTGCCCTTGTCGTGCTCGTACCAGAGATAGTTTTTAGGATGGGTCAGTCACATCGGCCCTCGTCCCAGATTCGGAAGAGGCGACATGCGAGACAAACATAATGCTATACTTACAGGTTATTTATGCATCATCACAATCTGCTGGGATATACCCGCACTGTAGTATATGCACGTACCGTCGGGATACACGTCTAATTGCAAACTCATCGGTCGTATACGGTAGTCACGACCTTGCCATGGCCTGTACTCGTCCCGCGGCCCTAGTCCTTCTGAACAGAGTGATAGAATCGCCCGAGATACAATTACACTGCATTGTGTGCTCGAGTGCGCCTCAACAAGAGGGCTCTGACACGATGATACTGGTAGTACAAGTCCACGATAATCCCAGTAGTTGCCCTTCACGATTCGTTGAGTTCTCGCCGCGACCAGCGCAGATAAATATATGTACAGCGGTTAGCGTCTGTGTCGTCCACCCCGCTGGCGACCGCCTCGCCTTCCCGAGGGTGTCTCTCTCTACGACTGGCCGATGTGCCACCCGCGTCGCGCTCCCTCATTCTC
The DNA here is from genome assembly GCA_007026445.1 of Schizophyllum amplum. Taxonomy (NCBI): domain Eukaryota; kingdom Fungi; phylum Basidiomycota; class Agaricomycetes; order Agaricales; family Schizophyllaceae; genus Schizophyllum; species Schizophyllum amplum. Next base: position 496,685 of record VDMD01000019.1, read on the forward strand.
ATTCCACCCCGTCTGCGATATCTGATGCAACTCCCTGCGAGCATCACGGCTTGCGCGTGGCCCATCTGCATCATTCACCTTCGGCCGCTGAAGAGGAAGAGCCTGCCGCTGGATCAGCCAGCGCCTTCCGATGACAGCGATGGCTCGTTCAACCGAGTCGTACGTGACCCGGAAAACCTGCAAGAGCCATCCAGTCGTCAGCATAGCAGCACCAGAACCTCGATACAACATACGGCTACCCACCTGAAGTCGGCCACTCGATAGCCATGACATCGTCGTTATCGACGTCCCATTCGCTGTGCTGGACGTGCGTATAGGGTGCGGAATGCTGCTCGGCCTCGTGTTGCGCGGGATTGCCAGGTTGCACGGGCGCACCGAGCACTGAAAGCACAAGACTTGCTAAGGCGATGACGAGGACCTTCATATTCGAAAGCGTTTAGGAAGTGAATGAACGAAGGGGAGCGCCGAAGGTGAAAGATAGCGTCGAAAGCCTTTCAAGGCGTGGAACGGTCACGTCAGTGAGGGTCCGCCCCCGGACGACGATACAGCGCACGAAGCAGCAGAGGGGGAGGGGGGAAAGTGCAGCACTAAGCACAAGCGAGTTCAGCGGGCGTCGTATGTATACCTAGCACGGGCACGGGAAGCTGTGCACCGAGCACGAGTTTGGAAGATCAGCGCAGGGACGACGCACAACAAACGCACATTATTGGTTGATCGTCTCGGGGGTGGACTGATTGAGCCTGACCCGATGGCTGATTCCCGGGAACGGGCGAGGTCGACGCAAGTAGGTAAGCGGAAAGGACGGATGGTTCAAGCGATTCTCAGGCGCAGGATAGGCGCGGGCTCGATATCCCATGGTCTACGGACCACAGCAAGCGATCCAGGAGTCGACGTTCCGTCGTCGATGACTCTGAGTCGATACTTAAGCCTCCCTCGCGGAGGGAATTTAAATCATGCCGTTGCGCGGGAGACCACGGCAGTGCACGGCGTCAAAGTTCCGACCACGGCATCAATAGGCACGGAGCAGTCGGAGCAGTCTCCCTACACTGCCAGAGGCAAGCTTGCGGTGCGCCCGTGAACTGAAAAATCTGTGGGCAGACTGCGGTCTGCCCACGGTTTAACCGTAGTCTGCCCGCGGGGAGACTGTAAACCGAGCATCAATCCTGCTCTCGGGCGCACCGAGGGGAGCTTGCAGTCTGCCCGCAAGGCCGGAGAAACAGTGGGTCTCCCCTCGGGCAGCCCGTAAACTGGGCCCAGACTGGGCCGGTATTAGCTCGATCGACACGTATGATTTCAGCTTGACTTCGTACTTTTTTCTCTAAGTCCTTTCACTGCGAGGCGCCATAGCTGCCCACTCGTCCGCCTCTTGGTGACCCGTGCATATTGCTGTGGGTTGCATACGCCTTCTCGACACTGCTGTGGTCCATCCAGCCGACAGACATGCTCCCACTCAGTGTCGAGTTCCGCCGTTGACGTTGGTGACTGCTTTTGTCAACGGTGTGTTGCATTCTAACTGAGTCCCTGCAACATGCTGACCTTGTCAAGAAGAGTCTCTTCATGCGTGAATAGCGTAATGTATCCCTTTGTTGTGCTGAGAGTACAATGCGCGTCTAGAGACGGGGGTGCGCCGGACGCGGAGCAACGCGCTGCATGACGACGCACACCCTGAGGCCTGAGTTCCCGACCCTCCCTGTGCACCCTTTCAATCCCCAGCCCTACATGTCCCATATAATTTATGTATCACTATATGTGCTAGCAATGAATGAGGTTCCCCTGCTCAACGAAGCCGACGCCGCACGATGCTGCGACCGACGATTGAAATATTGACCAGCGCTGGCATTGATCTACGTATGTACCATATTTGGGTGACAACTGTGAGCATAACGTGCTCCACGAGCGCGGATGATGATCAAAATTGATGCTCAGCTTGCAAGCTCCCCGCGGGCAGCTTGCGGTGAAACCGAAGGCAACTCACGGGGAAACTGTAAACATTCCCCTCGGGCGCACCGTAAGTTGATGGCCAGCTGTGTACATAGCTGCCGAACGCGATTTCGGGACCTGGAGACTGGGCAGCGCTGAGTGGAGATGGTCGCTAGTGGGCGAGGACGAGATTGGGTCACGGGTGGTAGTACTAGAACTTAGAAAAGAATGAATCACAGGATAGTGACGGGAGTGTCACAGTCAGTAAAGTGATGGATTGGCTGCCGCATGACGGTCTTGCAGCAGCATTTTACTTTGCCTTGAGCATTGTAGCTGACAAGGTACGGCGGCGGCCGCTGGGCTCTGGTCATGTATGCATGGATATGGGATGGGAAGACAGGAGACGCCATAGGCAGATTGCAGTCATTGCGAGGTGGCGAATACGATTCGGCAATACACGAGGACGGTCGATACATAGACGATGTATGATACAATAGGAGATTGGTGCGAGATAGCGATGTGCAGAGCGTCGACAAAGGTACGAAGAGTAAAAAGGAACGAAGCCCAGCTATACAAATACAAGTTTCGCGAGGTTCGAGGAGGGACTTGAAGGCGAGAAAAATTAAGACGTAGAACGGAAGTGTGAGCGACGTGAAAGGAGAAAGAAGAAAAGACGGAGTGCAGTCAAGGCCAGAGTCGTAGGTGATAGAGGCAAAAGGAAGATGGTACAGAGGGCGGAGAAGACCAGGTTACACGGAGCAGAGGGGCCGGCAGGGCATCGAAGATACACCGTCTAGATGGCCATAGACACGCCGACCAGCGCCGGCCAGACGATGAAGACGAGCTTGAATTTGAAGCGTTCCCAGTCCACCGGTCCAGCAGAAGGCCAGCCAAAGCCGCGGAGCGCGCTGTTGTACTCGAGAGGGTTCGTAGGCGGGCGATAGACCGAGCTAACGTTACGAGAGTCTTCGTCGTCGTCCATATCGTCCTCCCTTTGGGCTTCTTCTTCAGGTATATTAGCCTGCTGCAACGATGGTGCGGTGATGGTGGCGTGCGAGGGCAGGACGGACGCGGCGCCGACGAGCGTAGACGTAAGAGTGGTCGAGGGTAGGACGAAGGTGACGACGGCGGCCGGGACAGTGACATTGGATGTTGCTGTAGCGAGGAAGGGCACGACCTCTGTTGAGGGTTTGGCGTTACGAATTACGAAGTCGGCCGTGTATATGATGCCATAGCGGGCGTGCTGAGGGACAAAGTGCAGGGCGCTGTAGGAGAGGGAATATGAGTATGGCGGGATATGGGAAGGGATGCGGGCTCACTAGTGGGATGCGCTGTAGTCGAGATCGGGCGGCAGTGTCACAGAGAGAGCACCGTCTGTAGCGTCGATATCATGACCGAGAGTATAGAGGAAGGTCTGGTAGCATTCAAGCAAATGTCACAGACGGTAAGCGCAAGGTGAGGGACACTTTAGCAATGGGCTTTCTTTGAACATCTCCGAAACGCACATTGTTCGCCGCGTACAGGTCCACTTTGAGACGCCCGAGTCGATCGACATGAGGCGCTCTCCCGTCGTCCACCCAGGTCACTGTCTCTTCATTTCCTGCGTAGAAAACGGTCTTTCTGATAGGCTGAGTGGGAAATAGCGCGCCGCGAGCCAGTGGTACGAGGGTGCCTTGCAAGGCGAGAAGAGCGAGGCGGAGCATCCGCATCGCTAGAAGAGATCAGGAGGTCGAAGGTGCGCGTTGATGAAGGTATCCAGCAAAAAGCGTTTTGCAGATATTCAACCGAAGACAATTGTTGGAGGTCGGAAAGAAGGTGTGTGATCGCTTGTTTGGTCGACATGAGGAGGCACGTGGCCGCGTGGGCATTGTTCCTTTTCGAGCCTGTCGCTTGGCTCGCTTCTTCCCATCGTGGTCCTCCTGCTCGCCTTATTTCTGGCTGCTGGGACAGCATCGTCCGATTCACATCAACAACTGAAGAGAATTTCTAAACACCTAACAACAGAATGCGGGCAGGTGAGCCCAGGGCGTCCCTCTGCACCCGATGCCGAGCCGGGGCCCACGAATATCCGTCCGCTGACGGCAATACAATGCCAATCGGATGACAGACTGAACGACATTTTACGACGGCCTGACGCTCACAGCCTCCGCACTCGAGGCCCTTATATGCACAGCAGGACGAGCAAAACGCTTCTCTCTGCAAGATCTTGCCACCACTCGTCCTCCGAGCTCTATCATGTCGCCGCGCATGTCTTCGCTCCTCTTCGCGCTCGCACTTTCTTGGCTCCTAGCTCCGATGTCTCTTGCATATCAGAAGAATCTTCCCTATAACTTTACGCTTGCTGCGCTGAATACGACGACCCACAACACGAATAAGACCGGCTCGCCTCTGGTTCTTGGCTCTCGCGGTACGCCTCCCGCCTTTCTTCATACCAAGCCATCATGACCAACATCCCGCCTAGGCGCCATATCCGGCGCATCGTTGTACGTCACGTCGGTGAGTACATTCTGCCTCGTTCGTGTCTCTCAGATATCGCTTAGAGCTGATTGACGCGTGCGCAGACATGGGCCTCATACCCTTACAACGACTACCCTGTGCTCGCGCTCGTCAGCGGTGCACTGCGCGCATTCACTAAAGATGGCAGTTGGTATGTGCTTCTGAGCTGACCACCCTTCGCTTCTGACGTGCAGACTGGCAGGCGCACGAACGCTACCGCCGTCACCGAGGGCAGCGAGATGGGCTGGATATCGAGCAGCCTATCTTACGGTGCCGAGACGGACCAGTACACAGCAATTCATCCCAGTATGACTTTCAGTACAGTACGCGAGAACGCTATTGATGAGCTAACATCGTCGCGTAGGAAGTCATTCCCGATATGCAACGCTTGCCGCGCATGGGGTGGATTCGCTCTGGACGCTCTGTCCGAGCCACCAATTCCGAGGACAGAGTGAAATCGTATACAACGTCTCCTCCACCTACGAATACTATCCCTTCGACGTCAAGGACTGCTATGCTGTCACTGTGCACATCGTACCGCTGCACGCAGATTAACAGGTGGAATGTCACTAGCATATCAACTCCGACCCCTGCATGGACGAACCTTTGCCGCATATCAACTGTATCGCTACGCATACTTCTGGCTCCGAAAAATTGGACTGGACGATTCAGTAAATTCGAGCGCTGTAATTCAATTAATTTACGCCCTTTTCTCTTACTCTTCAAGTTTTCTGATGAGGTGTGCATCACAGTTCCTGCTCCGTCCCACAATCAGTGGAAAGCGGGCCATGAGAGCGTTAAAAGACGGAGTCGTGACGAGAAACACGAAAGTGCAAGCCGATCGAGTCCACTTGCGCCGGCGCAGGTTGTTCACGCGTCTCGCTGCAAGCGCTACTGATCCGTAGGCAGCGCAACAAGCCACCCGCTCGTCCGTATTACATAGTCTATACAGTACACCTAATTAACATCTCGTCGATCTCGATGACCGCCTTTTGCTTCTTCTTCTTGGGCTTGCGACGAGCCGGAGATTGGACGGGACTGACGATGACAATCTCATCACTGGCGGCTGTTGCCTGTCGCTTGCGTTTGTCGGTTTGCAGGGTAGGCATAGTCACGGTCTGGGGCGGCGAGTATTCGTCAAGATCAAGGGGAGGTAACGAAGGTTGCCGCCTCGGTGTAGAGCCCGGAGGAGACGAAGGAGGAAGCGAGGAGCTCGGGGCTCGCCAGGGCGTTACAGTAGATTTGTGCGTTGCAATAGCTTTCGGGGCTCGATATGGCGTTACAAGTGCGGTAGGCATCTTGCTCACTGGAAGTATTTGAGATGGAGCGGAAGGGCGTGGAGCTGGTGCGAGGACGTTGCTGGGAGGCGGCAACGATCCAGTCAGTGAATTTGGCGAGGTCGATCCATTCTTCGGCGTTGTCGATAGTAATCCTCTTCATCCTGATAATCGTAGGTGAGAATACCTGCGATTATGCGTTAGGCGGGCGTCAACAACGAGAACAGCACGCACCTCATCAATATAACGCTGAAGCATAGCGACTCCGCCGTTCTCCTCGAGGAGCGCAGCGAGATCCTCCAGGTCCTCCGGCGACAGTTCAGTCATATTGCAAAGGGCGAGAGCTTCAAAACACAGGCAAGGACGATGGCGGCGACGACGACGCGGTGGAAGGATGCAGGAATGATTGGCGCCCACGACGACACGTGCGCAACCCCGCTGGACAAATAGACGCCATTAGATGAGTCAGCCAGCCAGGCCGCGCATGTCAGGACTTGCGCAAGTGACTTGCACTCGCGCGACTGGCGCCTACTTACTCCGATCACTTCCACTTTCGTGTTACTCACCTATACCCTAAAAGACGGTTGCAGTCGATTCGAATGTCTACTTGCGAACATCATCGGGCCGGTATTTACGATGCACGATCCGGATGATGACCGCTGACGCGGGGCAACTTGAACTATACCTCAACTATACCTTGACATTGACAAATATGGCGCCGCGCCTTGCCCTACTCAAATGCGACACCCCGATTCCCTCGGTGCAGCGCGAAAATGGAGACTATCTCCGGATCTTCCGAGAGTTGTTGCGCAACGCACTCCCTCGCCCCGACATCGACTTCCAGCTCGATGGATTCGACGTCGTGCACAAGATGGAATATCCCCCAGCTGATACGCTCGACGAATACTCCGCCATCCTCATCACTGGCTCGGGTAACACATTCCCTGCAGCAGCTGAGCGACGTGCGCGAGCTCACGCACGGTACCAGCCGCCTCGGCGTACGACGACAAGGAGTGGATCAACAAGCTCACGGGATGGGTGAAATGGCTCGCAGAGACGAAGCCAAGCATCAAGATCTTTGGTGCGTGCCCCCCCCTTTCTTTGGCAGCCCTGGCTGACGCGATCAGCGCAGGTATCTGCTTCGGCCACCAGATCGTCGCGCGTGCGCTAGGGGGACATGTGAGCCGAACGGGCAGTGGGAGGTCGGGCCCACCGTGGTGAGCCTAACGGATGCAGGCAAAGCCGTCTTTGGCAAGGATAGTCTAGTGAGTGCTCGTCGTTTTCCTTCGGATTTCGCGGCGTGCTCAATGACCGTCCCTTTAGTACCTGCAGCAGAGTACGCGCTGCTCCATCTCCGCAGTGCATGCCCTCAACTTACGTCTCTTTTAACCCACCCTCCTCCTCCTCTCTTCCCTCCCCTCATCCCTTTGCTAGTGCATCGCGACCACGTCCCTGACGTTGTACCCGGCTTCAGGCTCCTTGGTTCCACGCCCATCTGCCGCAACCACGGCATGGTCAAGTACGCGGACACCGATCCGCAATCCATTCACATCCTCACCGTGCAAGGCCACCCCGAGTTCACCGCACAGATGGTGGACAAGATCGTCGATGCACGCGCTCAAGGGGGCGTACTGGACGCGCGGACCGCGCAGGACTACGCGACGCGGCGTGCTTGGACGAACGATGGAGTCACCATCGTCGGTCGGACGATTTGGAAGAGCTTGGGGGTGGAAGCTGCATGAGAGGGTATGTTTACGGCTTAAGGCTTGACGCTGGAATCGGTACGGACGGAATAACGGGAGATCGGGCAAAATAGATCTAGAGTGCTCAGTCAAGGTGCGAGGCTCTCACGCAGCGGCAATGTGTAGCTGACAACTTCTAGGTCTCGATAATGTATGTATCAATATCGATTGTTACGTTTTTTGCGGTGATTGCTTTACAATGTCGCCGAGGATGGGCATTGTATCTCCTCATGTCAGGTCAAGCAGTGCAGTGACTCTTTGTTGACCTTCACCATGGCGAACGCGCGAATGTCCCTTATTCAACCGCTCAACTCTGCAACACCGAAAGGTATCGAGAAGGTGAGGCGGCACTTTCGTCGCCACGTTTGGCATGCTGAGGCGTTCGTTGGCGGAACGCGAAGGGGGATACGTCTGAATTGCTTTCGGTGTATGTATTTTTCTTGTTGATCTATCTTGCAATAGTGATTATACGCCCGGCAGGAATTAGTCTGCGCGATGGATCATGGGAGCCAACCCAAGTGATTGCCTCAAATGACAGGACGAGCTTGACATCACCTGCCTCGCTTCAGCCTTCGGGACGTCACTGCTACTCAGTCGAGCTGCGAGCGGGAGATGGTTCTGTGTTGAGCTATCTAATTCACTTTGCGCGACTGCCAAGACCACGCGAATATGCGGGTGGCGTGGGAACTTGGTAGGCTTTCTTCCGTATATGGTAATGGCATGGCTTACGCCGATCGGACTGAAAGCCGTCATGCAGTCTCCTTTTCATGACAATTTTCGCAATCGCTCCCGCAAAATTTGCTGCTCTCGCTGTGTTCTGCGCTCAGGACAAAGGCAAGACTTCGGCATTAATATTTCAACGAGGTGTGATGGCTGTTGCTTGAAGGTGACGGTAACTAAGCCTTGCACTGCAGCCGCTGTTGCCCGTACTTGCTACCCTCGACTGCCATTTATCTCGACTGAATTGTCAACGTCCGTCGAAGGATGCGCGTGAAAATCGATGACCTTATTTCGTTCGGTGCCTGCGGTAAGCCCTATTCCGGACCGTACAGCACGCCGAAGGTCTCACTACACCTGTGCTAGGGCGAGTTTACACTGGACGAATAACGAGCGATCCGATGGAGCGAGTTGTTGCGGTGAAGAAGAGCCTGTGGGCGCCTTCAATTAAGAATTCCATGCTGCGCCACGAAGCCTGCACTATATTGGCGCTCAAGGGTCAGTATCCCATCTTGTATCGCGCGCTGGGGATTGACCGAGCCGTTTCGACAAGGTCATGAGAACATTCCTCAGGTTTTTGCGTACGGAAGATCGCAGTGCTTCGAGTATATGGCCCTCGAGATTCTAGGCGCCGACATCGACACTCCTTTGGGGAACCCCGAAGGACTTACTGTGTCAAACCTCGTCGCTCTGGCCTGCCAAATGGTAAGTCACTTGTCCCAATTTCACGGACCGGTTACTGAGACCCCTTCGTCCGCAGATCGGCGCTCTCGAACACGCTCACTCTCACCACATTGTGCATTGCGACGTCAAGCCTTTTAATTTCCTTTTCGACCACAATCCAGCGACGGGATTGATCAAGCTCATCGATTTTGGTCTAGCAAAGGTATACCGCGACCCCAGAACCCTAGAGCACGTGGAGCCAACCACCACGAGTCATGCAGATGGAACCAGAGCATTCATCAGCCTGAATGTGCACTTGCATCACAGTGAGTGCAATTCCTTCCTATCATGGCATATCAGTCACTTACATACGCTTCCCAGACCCATTGCGTCGGGACGACATGGAGTCGCTCGCATACACGATTGCCGCCCTTCTTTGCGATGGCTTACCTTGGTACGATGTCAGTCACTCTGAGTGTTTTGCAGTCAAGCAGACATGGAGTGGCGCCGCACTTTGCGCCGGCTACGACCCCGTCTTTGGCGAGTTTGTCGATTATACTCGTTCTCTACATTTTCGAGAGGCGCCTGACTACGAGGGGTGGAGGCGCCGATTCCTGGCGCTTGCTCCTCATCTTTGCGGGCGCCCGCTGTACAACCCTGCCGACCGAAGCACAAGGGTCGGAGAGCGCCGCGGGAATGGTGCACCGACTGCTTCTGTCGTTCGCCCAAAGCCGAGCTCTCACACATCTGCTCGAGATAAACTTATCCCAGATGAAAGGCGCTATTGCCCTCGTTCGACGTGGGCAAGAGCTGCGTCTGTTGGGGACGAGAATGTCGTTGGTGACGAAGGGAAAATGGTGCGCGAGCATCTGGAGTGCATAGAGGAGCCACCGATGTCGGACGTCAAAGGCGAAATCATGTACATCGACTGAAGAAGGATTTATGTATGGCCTGATTTGTGTACTGCAGCTGTGTCACGATCATTGTACTCCACTCGGTGTGTAATTAATCTACCGTTTACACGCGGAGGGAAAACCATTATGGACCTTGCAGTTCTTGCACGTCCGAGTGGTGATGAGTTCAGATACGGTACAGGAACAACTGAAGAGAACAATAACCACGCCCGCTCAGGCTGCGGGAGATCGGGCCGATATGCCCGCTGGTGATGTCACGGACCGCCGGGTGGCGGCGAGCCATTCATCCCTTGCGACCCACTGTCATGACACCGCCGCCTGCGCCTGGCTCTCCTGCTGTATGCTAACTCGATGTCATCGGCGCAACGCGAGAACGGAGACTGTTCAAATCATCCTAGAGCTGCTGCGCAACGCGCTTGGGCCACGCCGACAGCGACTCTGAGCTCGACGAACCGCGATAGGGCATCAGCTTAGTGTAACAAAATCAAAGGACGCCCTCGACGACGATTTTGCTGTCCTTAGTATTAGCTCTGGTCTCGAGGCTTGCGCGCGCTATCAGCCGTCTCGGCGTACGCATATGACCCGAAGTAGTGATGCACTCACCAGACCGGTTTCTCAGCAGAAACTGTGTGCTCTGGATATCCAGGAGCTCGACTGAGCCAACGCGTTGCGCGTGCGCTCGGCGGTACATGCGAATTGAGCCGTAAAATGGAGGTCGCCCTCGCTGTGGTGAGCCTGACTCGCAGGCAACTTTTTTGGAAGTATAGTCCGAATAGTGAGTACTCCTCATTTATGCTCTCCATATAGCATACTCGCCGACAGCCCTGCACAGCATCTGCAGAATAGTTCGTGCTTACCCGCCGCCTCCTGTCATATTTCTCTTACGCATCCTTCCGCTTCCACTACGCTTCCCTCACCCAATCGCTCTTCTTACCCTCTCTTACCCTTGTCCCGCACTCTCGGCCACGTCTTTTCTCTCCCTCAACATTATATGTGTCTACGTTTCATTACATCCCACCTTTGTCCGTGTCTTCTTTCTGCCGAGTCGTGTAATCTCCGAGAGGGGGTTGCCTTCCTCCAGCGTGACCTTCCCCCGCACCCTTTCTTATCCTTGTCCGCGACTTCTTCTTCCATCCGATTATCCCTCTCATCAAGTTTTTTTGCACATTGCTACGCTGTACAAAATTTACGATATCGTGCCCAGCACCAATCTCACTGATTCCACGCCTCTCTTCCCTGACCACGGCATAGTGGAGTACGCGGACGCTGATCCGCGCCCCATCCACATCCTCATCGACATCGTTCAAGGTCACCCCGATCTTACCGCATATTGTGGGTAAGTTCGTCGATACACCCAGACAGGCGGGGTACGCGGATCCGGCAGGACTACACGATGCGACAAGTACTCATGAACGAACGACGAAATCACCGTCGTCTATCGAATGAATTGGCAGAGGACCTGCCGAAGGGCAATTTTGGCTGGCGCTGGCGTTGCCGATGAGGGCGGAGGGCAAGGTACAAGACTTTACATAGCGTCAACTCGTGTGTAGCTGACGGGCTTCTAGGTTTCGACAATATATGTATCAACATTTGTTGTAATGCTACCACGGCGAGCACTTCCCGTTGTCGCCGACGACGACAAGCATTGCATTCAATCAGGAAGACAGTATACTGAATTCTCGATCGGCGACATGCTTGCGGGCGCGCTCATCATGTTGCTCGCTCAAACACTCAGCTTTCTTCGACCAAACTCCCAACGGGCCTAAGACTCCGTTTTTTACGACTTTGGAAAACACAGCCTTCCACTGGGCTCTGCTTTATAAGGCTGAGAGAGCAGCTCTCAACTTCATTCGCTTTCTTCCTAGCTCTAGCCCTACTCACACATCCCCGGCGAACAAGTTCTCTTCGCAACTCCACGATGTCTCCCCGCACCTCTCTCATCTCCGTTTTCTCGCTTGGCCTCGCTGCCTTGTCTGGTGTCGTCGCGCAGGACACGCTGCCGTACAACTTCGCCCTCGCCGCTCTGAATGTGACCGAGCCGAACGCCAACAGCACCGGCGCGCCGCTCACGCTTTCTTCAACTGGTTTGCCGCGCCACTTTCTTATGTTGTCTACGCGCTGACCACTTGTACCCATCTGCAGGAGCTAGCACCGGTGTTGTCGGATTTATGACGGCGGTCAGTTGGAGACGCGTTTCTGGATTTTCCCCTTCGACTGATATAATTTCATTGCAGACAGTGGCCAGTGTCGGCTACGACGACTGGACTGGGTTCAGCCTCGAAGGTGGCGTCGTCAATGCGCACTTCAAGGATGGCGCAACGTGCGTATGCATCGCTCGGAAAAACAGTGCTGTGTCTCTAACACGCAGATCTGCAGGGTTGCAAACGCGACTGCCACCGACAGCGGCGACTGGATGGGATTCGTGACGGGCAATGTCGATGTTTCGACGGTGCAGTACTCCGTTGTTGGTCAGTATGATCTTCACGATTGTTTGCGCGATGGTATCGACTGAACTTCCTTGTGCAGAGTCGGAAGGCGTAGAGTTTAGCAAGCTCGCTCTGAACGGCGACGCGGACTCGTGGTCGCTGTGCCCGTGGAACGTTGGGCTGCCGAAGGTCGGGGTGATGTACAAGGCAACGGAGCGCTTCTGCTACGCTGTGACCCTGCAGATCGTGCCGCTCGAGTAGTGCACGGAAGGAGACACGAATTTGGCTCCTCTTTGCAATGTACTGGTGATGACCAGGACTGGTCTGGACATGGCTACTGTGAATTGAATATACTCGGACTACATGACAGTAGTCATTCGTATCCAACAGTGACTCTATGTAGATGCGTTGTCCACCCTGATTCAATGATGCGACGCCTGTACATGTCACTGTCTACCTAAATGATCACGGCAATCAGCCGTTTGTCAATGTCCGCGTCCGGTTTGTCGTACTCCTGATACTAATAGCTGCGCAGCTTTGCAGGTGTCGGCGAAAAGTAAGTACAGTGAAGACACTATCCGCACCGCGGTCGTTCTGGAATGAAAAGAACCTTGGCCTATCTATTGGAGGCGCCGCGTCGACGCGTGACGCCATCTCTTTGCACATATTTGTGGCACAAGTTGAATGAACCACCGCCGAAGCACTGACGAGGCTCGGCCAGGAAGTCCAGGTATGTGATAGGGCCTCAACGTTGAACGTGCCACATTTATCTTCTGCAAACACGGCTGCATGGTCAAGTACGGGTCAAGGTCACCCTAGTTCATCGCACAGATCAAGATCGTCGATGCCCTCGCAGGACTACTACGCGACGGGTGGTGCGAGCACGGTGAACAATGGAGTCGCCCTCGAGCGAACGATCCGGAAGAGCTTCAAGTGGACGTGGAAGGTGCGTGAATGGAGATGTCAATGGTGAAAGCTATGTAAGCGCGGCGCCCGCCGCCGACGAACACGGAGAACTGGTCTGAACGGCATTCAACGATTGAGACCAAGACGTTTGAGTCAAGTGCGAGGCCTCCCCGCTGCAAAGCCCATATGGATTGTAGCTGATAAACTTCCAGGTCTCGGAGTTGTGCGTGTGTCAGTGTCGCGGCGGCTGCTCCCCTCGCCGCCGCCGACGAGCATCGCTTCCCACCATAAGCACGTTACTTACAGTGACCACCCAGGCGGTGTAATGAATTGTCGCCGATCGAAACTCTTGCGGGTCTGCGAATACTATTGCTCGTCCGGAAAACACTCATCTTCACACATTCAAACACCCCAACGCGACTCTGCTTCTCTAAACGCCAACGGGCACAAGACTCCGTTCTCAGACGAGAGCGATGAACATAGGCTTGCAGTGACCCCAGTTATATAAGGCTGAACAAAAGACTCTTCACTTCATTCCCTTTCGTCCTCCGCACACCAGTCTTCACCGCATTACATAGTCCTCTTTGCACCTTCCCGATGTCTCCCAGCACCTCCGCTATCATCTCTGTGTTCTCGCTTGGCCTCGCCGCGCTGTCTGGTGTTGTCGCACAGGACACCCTGCCGTACAACTTCACCCTCGCCGCCCTCAACGTGACGGAGCCGAACGCCAACAGCACCGGCGCGCCGCTCGTGCTCGCCACCTCTGGTACGCCGCGCCGTTGTTGTGCGCCGCTCGCGCGCTGACCGTTTGCATGTTTTTGCAGGTGCCCTGCCTGGTCTCCGCTCGTATGTCACTGCAGTGAGTCCGATGCGCTTTACGACTTCAGTCGTCCGGCTGAAACATTAGTGTTGCAGACATATGCCAGTGCCGGCTTCACCGGCTGGTCTGAGCTCGGCCTCGAGGGTGGCGTCTTGAACGCATACTACCAGGACGAATTGAAGTACGTGTTCATCAGGTTCTGCGTCGTACTATGGCTCTAATGCGTATGTCCACAGCGTCGCGAATGCGACCATCATCGAGAGCGGCAGCTGGATGGCATACGTCACGGGCGATGTGGACGTTTCAGGGGAGCAGTACTCGGTCGTTGGTGAGTATCGCGCGTGCTTCCATGCTTGGGGGCATTGACTGATTGTCGATACACAGAGTCGGAAGGGGCCGAGTATGGCAAGCTCGCGGTTAACGGGGACGCTGACTCGTGGTCATTATGCCCGCATAGCTTCGGGCAGCCGAAGATGGCGGTGATGTACGAGGCTACGGAGCGGTTCTGCTACGCCGTGACGCTGCAGGTTGTGCCGCTCGAATAGAGCACGGAAGGAAGGTTCGAGCGATAAATGCCTCAGTGCTTGGGACTTCGATGGGCTGGACATAGCGACCTTCTCTCTCATATGTTCGGACTCCATGTCGGTGGTACAGTATCATCATACTGTCTAATCGAGCAGCTTTGAGCTTTGCGCACTACTTAGACATTCTGCTCAGGATGACCACTACGAAGGTTTTCACCGTCAATCTCGTCACTAGAAGAAGGCGGTTGTGTCGTCTCGAGTGTCAAATATGTCGAATAGATGGAAAAAATGAGGGTGGCAGGTTTACGGTGACCAACTCGCCGCTCGGTGACTCACACCAATGTTCGACGGACAAATCGGTCCGATGACCCGAAGCGGGAGCGGCCGTCGGATGGCGTGGTCATTGTTCTCTTTCTAGTCCTCGTTCCTGCTCCCATTCTTCAACTCAATCATCACCTCAGAGGCGCCAGAAGAAGAGCCAGGATGAGCGAGGTCGTGAACGTAATCGTCGCGTTCGCCGTCGTGGTCATGATCTTCCGCTGGGTGACGAGCCCAGGTGCGTGCCTCGCAGCGCGCACGCTTGCCTACGCTCACCTCGCATTCGCGCGCAGGGACCGATGCGGCGGCGTCCTCGTCTGGAGGCCCGTCCCCCCAAGCCGCCCTGGGCTTCCGGCCGAAGAACGTGACGCAGGCGATGGTGCGTGGTCAACCGCCATGCCGACCTCGGGACGCGTGCGCTGACATAGATGCCAGGTGGACCAAGTATTGGCGATGTTCCCCGACATGCCACCGTGCGTGCGCTGTGCTATGAGAATCTCTGTCTCCCTCGGATTGATAGGCATCTAGAGACAACGTCCGGTTCGACCTCCTGCGTACCGGTAGCGTCGAACTCACCACGAACAAGATCTTAGAGCGCGGATTCCTCGAGCCGGTACGTCGTATCGTCAGACGCATCCTCACTGGGCAGCACACGCCTCCTTTGTGCCCCATCCATAACTCGTGGTTCCCCGCATCTCATTCCTTGAGCCCCTCTCCCTCTCACCATGTTCGCCACATCCAACCGCTCACCACTCACGCCCCCCATAGCCACCTCAGAGCTACTACACTTTGTATCCGCGACAAGACGTCCCACGCCCCGCACAGTCCGGCGCCCGGACGACCGGCGCTGCGACACGGCCACCTACCAACCTGATCGCACGATACCACCTCGAGAAGCGCGTCTCGGATACGACTGTCCCGCTAGACACCGACGCTGGGGGTAAAGCCGCGTGGGAGGAGTCCGCGGAGAAGCGGGAGGCGAGTTTGAAGGAGCGCAAGGCGCAGATGATTTTGGCGGCGAGGCAGTGAGTGTTTTTGTGCTGTTCTGGATCGGGAGTCGATTGTGGATGGCGATGAGGCGGTTGTAGATGGCTATGAGGCGGTTGTAGATGACTATGAGGCGGTCGTGGTCTGGAGATGGGCCATATGCTGGCGGCGGGCTACATGCTGACTGACGGGCCCCTGTACAGACGACTGTTGGCGACGCAGAAGGCGAAGGAGGCGTCATAGATGAGCGGGTAGGCGGCGGTGTGCTACTAGGTGGCGGAGGATGAGCGGTTGGCACGGTATTGTATACGGGGCGGTTGGCACTAGCATGTTGAAAATATTGAAGGTACTGCAACAATGAGATCATGAGTGCGATCAACAATTTTGCTTCGCTGCCGGCTGTGGCAACATGCTGACCACGAGTATTGTTCTCTGACCGCCTGCGGCCGACGTCCTGCGCCATTGCTCTCCAAGTCTTGAATCTCTCGTTCTTGTGGTATACAGACGTAGGACCCTTTCTTCCTGTCGAGGTGGACGGCTCCCGGGCTCGCAGTCTTCCATGCGTACTTACTTGATGAACAAACAAACCGCGCATAGATCCCCAGATTCTCGTCATAAGCACTTCCACAACTGCTAAATATAACAGACCTAGCTATCCATAATAAATTGGAAGCTAACTACCCACCAAGTGAAGTACAGTCCTTGTAATACAGAAAAAAAAACGAGCCAGCTCATGCATACACACATCATCATCATCGTATTCCTGCTTCAATCGATATGCATGACTTCGCTTGGTTCGTCCAACATCGGAAGCTCCTCTATGCGCCCCAAATACTCGCGCACCATATTCCCTTCATCCCCGATGAGATCCTCGTCCATAACACCCTCAGGATCTGCCCACGTCGAGTACGGAAAATACATGCCCTTGCAAACAGAGTCGCGCGGAAGCGAGCGCGGCTTCGGGCGAATGATAACATCCTCGTCGGGTGCACCGTTCCCGCGGCGCTCTCCGACCTTCGCGCCTCGGTCCGCAGGGTTGTAAAGCGGGCGTCCGGCGCGAAGTTCAGGAGCAATCGCAAGGAATCGGCTCCTCCATCCGTCGTAGTCAGGCGTCTCTTGAAAGCCTAAAGCGCGAGTATAGTCGACAAACTCCCCAAAGACGGGGTCGTAGCCGCTGCAAAGCGCGGCGCCACTCCATGTCTGCTTGATTGCAAAAACCTCTGAGAGACCGACATCGTACCA
This sequence comes from Schizophyllum amplum, assembly GCA_007026445.1. Taxonomy (NCBI): domain Eukaryota; kingdom Fungi; phylum Basidiomycota; class Agaricomycetes; order Agaricales; family Schizophyllaceae; genus Schizophyllum; species Schizophyllum amplum. The sequence goes on from VDMD01000019.1 coordinate 513,637, forward strand.
AGGTAAGCCATCGCAAAGAAGGGCGGCGATTGAATACGCGAGAGACTCCATGTCGTCCCGACGGGATGGACCTTGGCAGAGCATGTAAGTGGCCGGAACGTCACGACCGTGAAAAAAGTGCGCTCACTGTGATGCAGGTGCACATTAAGGCTGACGAAAGCTCTGGTTCCGTTGACACGAGTCGTTGTCGTTGGCTCCACGTGCTTGAGGGTACTGGGATCACGGTAGACCTTTGCTAGGCCAAAATCGACGAGCTTGATCAGCCCCGATGCTGGATTTAGGTCGAAGAGAAAATTAAATGGCTTGACGTCGCAATGCACGATGTGCTGCGAGTGCACATATTCAAGAGCGTCCATCTGTGGATAAAGGGGCTTTGATGACGGGGCTGGCGATATGGGATGACCGGCTTACCATCTGGCAGGCCAGTGCGACAAGGTTCGGCATGGTCAGTCCTTCGGGGTCTCCCAAAACACTGTCGATGTCGGCGCCCAACATCTCGGGCCGAGAGCCATATACTCGAAGCAGTTGGATCACTGTGAAACTCAAACAGGGTCGCGATCACCCAACACATCACCCTTCTGTAGGGTAGCTTTAGCCCACCTATGTGGTTATTGTAACCCATGAATGGTTATTCAATAACCCAAGATGCTTAGGGTGACATTCACCCTTTTTATTCCTGCAATCACCCTCCTCCTCGGCAGCGTTGTAATGGGTGATAGTAACCCTACCATTGGGTCAGTGGGTCCTTTCGACTACTGTTTGGGGTGGATGTAACCTTCCTATCGGGTTCTTCACTGGTAAATCAGATTGGTAGAAAAGCAAAATAATATATTGCAGGTATCTACTATCTAGTGCTACTAATGAATAGTACATGAATCAACATACACGAATCGACTGCCTAAGAACGCCGTAGGTACTGGACATACAGGTCAACCGGCGTGGGATACAAACCTACCGTTCGGGGCTTTACTGCGTGGGAGAGAGGCAGTAGACGGAGGGATAGGCTGAAGAAACAGCACTACATGGTGCGAAGGGTCAATGCTGAGTCAAACATCAAGGGGAAAAAACTCACCAAACGAACAGTGATAGTGCAATGGAACCCGAATATAGCTGGTCAGTGCAGGAAATACCGACAAGCAATGGCTCTCCTACAAGTCGATGAGCAACGATATCCAGACATGAGAAGAAAACATACCTAGATGAAGGCCCGCGGTCTTCAGCGACCACGTCGACGCCTCCGAAGACTGCGCGCGGGCATATTCGGCGGTAGGGGTGGGAGTGCACAAGCATGATGGAGGAAGACAGGTTCGGTACGAACGGCCGCTACGGCTGCCGGGGCTGTCAGGTCTGGAAGGGAAAAATTTGGCTGCCACACACCTGTAGACACCACCGCGCATCCGCGGCCGACTTGATGTCCTCCGAGCGCACCGCGTCAAGACCCTGCCCTAGCCACGTTTCCACTTCGTCTGTAAAAGTTATTCATTGCCTATAAAGCGCGTGCTTCGCCAGCGGGGGGGAGGGGGGGAGGAGGCTTGCGCGGCGTCTTGTTGCCCGTCGCGATGTGAGTCACGACGGCGGCGGGCAACATCCGACCTCAGCACTGAGAGCAGAGCGAGACATCAAAGGGGCATTGTAGGAGTGGGTCGGAGGGGACGCGGACGGGGTTGCTGAGGCGCTGAGGGTGGGCGTGAAGGCAGCGTGAAGGTAAGCAGCAAGGCAAGCCCGACATGTGCCGAGGACATCAACAAATAATCACGAAGACGCAGCCAAACAACGATGATCACGTGCATTCGAACTTAGCGGAATCGCGACCTGATCGCGACGCTCCCGGCCTAACTTCAGTTACTGTTGGGCGGCGCACGGCGGCGCAGTGGTTTGTGCCTTCGCGCAAGTTATGAGATATCTAGTGAGAGCAGTATAGACCACTTATTTGACATTCGCCCCGCTCTGCCAGACTGGCTCGCTATGAGGTACCGCCCGCTACACGGTTAGGCCTCATCTTTGGAGACCCAGTCTCGCTATTTATTGGCACCATGATAACCAGTAGCACATATACACTTGCCAAGACCTCACACAAATGTCCTGCATCCCTTCAGGCTGCACGAGTGAGCGCGGATCATGGTCACCCTTTGTTGAGGGGTCATATGTAACCCTATCCTAAATATCCTGAATATTTCCCGAATCGCCTATTTCCAGTAGGGTTATGCTATGACCCGAGAGTGACCCAAAAATTGGGTTAAGGGTCGCGATCACCCCGACATAGGGTGATCGCAACCCTGTTCGAGTTTCCCAGTGGATCTTCCGTAAGCAAAAACCTCAGGAATACTGGGATGGCCTGGTCGACACAAATCGGAGTCAGTCGATCCGCAGAGCGCGAATAGTACAAGACGGGCGACGCACCCTTGAGCGCCACTAAGGTGCACGCTTCGTGGCGCAGCATAGGATTCTTGATTGCGGGCGCCCATAGACTCTTCTTCACTGCGACAACTCGATCCTCTGGATCGCTCGTTATCCGTCCAGTGTAAACTCGCCCTGGCACATGAGTATGGTGAGGCCTCCGTGCTGTACACTCCAGTCTCCGAGACAGGGCTTACCGCAGGCGCCGAAGGCAATCAGCTCATCAATTTTCACGCGCATCCTTCGACGGACGCTGACAACTCAGTCGAACCGTGTAATGAATGGCAGTCAAGGAAAGCAAGTGTATAGGCTATAGTACACGGCTTAGTCACCGTAACCTTCGAATAACGGCCGTCACACCTCAAATGGATGCCAGAGACCTGTCTTTGTCGCAAGCGCAGCACCCAGCGAGAGCAACAACTTTCCCGGAAGTGACTTGCGAAAATGTCAAGAAGAGGTCGAGAGAAGGTCGAGAGAAGGTCGAGAAAAAGAGATTGCGTGACGGCTTTCAGTCCGATCAGCGTAAACCATTACCACTAGAGGAAGCGCCGGCTGCGCACGGCATATACCTTGCTTGCCCTCACAGCCACAGTACTGTAGGTCTTCATGGTCACCTTAGTGCGCCCCCTATACTCCCTTCTGTCAAGCAGCCAGTCATCCCCAAATGACGTGATATTCAAGAAGCCGTGCACCCTTCGCCGGGTGAGGTGGGATCTCACAACAGTCCATAAGAGATGATACAAGTTGGCACGTAAGCGTCTGTAATCATACTCTACAGATGTCAGTGTTAGGCGGAATTCAATGCTTTCTCCTGCCCCATACTCCCCAGGTCCTCCCCAGGTCCTCCCTCAGCTGCGTCACGCGTGTTGCACCACTGGCCACGGGTCACGCATTTGCATGAACCTCCGCCCATTCAAGCGCTCCTTGGTCAGCACAACGCGCGCCAGCAGACACGCATCCATGCGCTGGGCAATCGCCGTGCACGCCATAACGCCTGTCGCTCCTGACAAGCCCGTGGTGCGTATATCTACAGGGCAGAGTCAGTGAGCGCGTTAGCCGCGGGGCCGTCGTTAGCAGCGCATGCGCAGTGCTCTCCCGAGACGCGTCCGCGACAGCTGCAGCGCACCATTATAGTCCCATTCGCGCTTGAACAGCACAATTTGAGCTCCGGCTTTCTGGTGGCAGTGCTATTCACCCACGAATCTGAGAAACACGGCAAGGGTGCTCCGAGAGAGGTGAAGGCCATAGGGATGGAGGGAGATCCGAGAGTCGGGTGGAGGGAACGGGGGAGGAGCAAAGGGACAGACGAACAAGACAGCAAGGGCGAGCCAGGGCAAGCGGGAACCCGACGGGCGTCCCGTCATGAGTGTACGTGCGACCATGGGGCGCGGGCCGGCAAGGACGTAGGGGCGTATCGTACAGCGGCTGAGAGCGTCGGTGCCATTATGTGTGAAGAGGAAGAGCCGGTGAGAGAGGGGAGGCTGAGGAGGGGAGATGCGTGCTACAGCATCTGCAAAGAAGGAGGGGACGTGCAAAGATATTATGGAAAAGTAGTTACTTACATCTATGGGTTGCGATTGACGTCCATTGTGAATGAAAATGACGCGGTGGATATGCCTTTGTAGTGGCTGAGCGGCACGCGCGGCTCCATCCGAGGGCTTCGTCCATGCGTTGCATCTCCTTTACCTCGACAGTTTTTTAAATCTGATACGGATGCGACACCGTCGTTACCATGGTTTGCGCCTGCCACTCCCACCGCAACTGCACCAGCGCTGCCAGCATATTACCGTCGTCTGAGTCTCGCCGCCCTAGGAGCTATCGCGCTAGCTTCGCACTCAGTTTCAACGTCGAGTCATGCGTATAGCGTGCGCTCCGAGTGCCTGCTAGGGAGCGACTGCGTACGGGGCCTGCTGAGCATAGGGTTTGTTGGGGGTGATGGAATCGTTGAAGAAGTTTCCAGACGGGGAGGGATGGGAAGGACGCGCGCTGCGCGGGCTTGACAGTCCTCCGTCCTGTGGCGTATTCAGCGCTGACCTGCCTCAAAGCACCGGACGCGTCTTGGAGGCGCGAGACGAAGCAGAGAGGGAGGAGAGTCCATGGCACTACGGGTGACGTGAGTAGAGGCGGAAGCGTAAGTACGAGGGCGTGAGGGTGGTAAGCAGGTGGCAAGTACGAGACGCTGAAGGAGTATTAGACCAAACACTGGTGGGGACGGTGCAGATGACGAGGGATGGGAAGGACACCGCGCATTGCGCGACATTCTCCCGTCCTGTGGCACATCCAGCACGAGAATCCAAGTCAATATATATAATGTCATTCAACACGGGCATCAGAAGCAGACAGGGCGGCAGCAGGACAGAGCAGATCGCAGAGCAGTCGAACAAATAGCGAAAGAACAGGTGCGTGCCGGGACCTGGGCGGGACTCGAATGGCAGCCCATCCGCAGGATGTATGACTCATTGTTTGGCCTTGTGGACGAAAAAAGACAGATAATTATGGGGGAGGAGAGACCTTGCAAGCAAGGTAATATACGGAAGAAAGCCTACCAAGTTCCCACGCCACCCGCATATTTGCGTAGCCTTAGGAGTCGCGCCAAGTGGATTAGCCACAATGTCCCACCACAAGACTGAGTGTCAGTGACGTCCGAAGCAACGCAGACGATGGCAAGCTCTTCCTGTTGTTTTGAGGCAATCACTGGCCCCGATTGGGCAGACTGATTTCTGCAGGGCATCCACTGGTCAGTAATACAGTGCAAGATGGTTCAGAAAATGTACGTACATCGAAAGTACGTCGAGCGCGCCCTCCCCCACGCGTACCACCAACGAACGCCTTGGCAGCACGCCAAACCTGGCGACAAAGCGCCACCTCACGCCACCTGTGACTTCCCACCATCTGGTGTTTAGCGAAGCAAAGTCGAATGTTTTGAATAAGCGACATTCGTGCGATTGTTGACATGATGAAGGTTAGCAACACCCGTGAACATATCCACTCATGCAGCTTCCACCCGCTCCCCCGAATCGACCGACCGCCGGTGGTGACTCCATCATTCGTCCACGCACGTCGCGTCGCGCAGTCCTGCGCAATTTGCGCGTCTAGGGTACATACCCCGCTGTGCCCGCGCATTGACGACCTTGTCCACGATCTGTGCAGTGAGACTCGGGGTGCCGCTGCAGAGTGAGGATGTGGATGGAGTGGGTCGGCGTCCGCGTACTTCACCATGCCGTGGTTGCAACAGATGAACGTGGAACGAAGGAGCTCGAAGCCGGGCACGACATCGGGGACGTGATCGCGATGCACTGGCAACGAGGTGAAGGGATGGAGGTTTTAAAAAGGGGTTGCGCGGCTGGAGGTAGCAGGGCGTCCTGGGCTGGTCGCTGCGTATATTCATCTGCATTGGATTCCCCGAGGCCCGTCCGCTTCACCTAAAAGCTCAGAAGTTCGGCGGTACAATTATGCAATCAACATGCTTTATTGGAACAAGTGCCCATACATTCAATGACCGGTCCCGAGGGAAGGATGAGTCGTGACAGACACAGAGACTTGTTTTCGGAGGCTGGAGGAAGGACACAAGAGAGTCTAGGAGAGTGTGTCACTCACGGGGACGCTTTCCATCACGTGACAAATGTTGGAAATGCGATCCCGACCTCGCGTCCCGCTGGAAATCTCGGGGCCGAAGGTGTTCAAGCACGCATCGAAGATGGAGCAGACACCTTGCAGACACCCGCTCGGGTCTGCTGACCCGGGCTTTGAGTTGAGCAGATCCGAGCCCCGAAGATAGAGTCGACGGCGGTGACGTTCCTCGAGGATTCAGGGAGCGGTAGAATGGTCGGGAAAAGCCTGGCGATGGAGAAACGGCAGGCCAAGGACAGTCGAGCGTCCCGGAGAGACTTAGAAAGATTCAATAAGCCTCGGCGTGGCTTAGGGCAGATACATGAGCATTAACATCGGCGGAAGAGGGGAGCAGGCAGGAGGACTGAGCATCCGAGGAACGACAGGCTGGTGCGCATGCGGTGGGTCTTTCTATAGGACGGGGTGTGCTGTCAGCGCGGGCAGTCTGGCGAGGAAGCTCACTGGGCGGAAGACAATACCGCTGGGTATCTTGAGCCGAGTTCTCGTGGGTATGGGAGCGCAGGAGGTGCGGCGTTATGCCACCCAGCGCCTTGCGGCCTGCCAGAGAGCACCGTTGGCGTTCGGTGTCCATATCCTCGGCAGAAGCCTAGCTTTCTGCTTGGACCATCAGGTCTATTCATTCTCCTCGTAGAATAAATCGAGGGCCGTGTAGTTATCGCGAGGCGGCCGGGTGGTCCCCATGCATGCGCCGTCCGACTCGAAGTTCAATCTTGTTGTGACGCGTCAGGAACAGAAGCGGAACGGGAGCACGTGTCTCCCGTGCTTGATTGGGCCAGCGGAGTTCGAAGTGTGAACCAGTTCGTTCGGACGTTCACCCTAAAGACCACGGGCCCTGGACACGGCGCCTGCTCGCCCAGCTCTCCCTCCCGTCTTTTCTCTCCCGCCACCATGGCCGACAGCGAGCAAGACAACTCCGCCGCTCCTTTTCCCGCCGACCCCCGCCTCCTCCTCGCAGCGACCGTCGTCCTCGTCGGCTCGGCTGCCTACCTATGGCGCTCCAATTTGCCTACTGTTGCCCAGTACCTCGGTCGCAATGGTGACGGTCAGAGAAAGGATGAGACAGCGAGAAGCACTGCAGCTGACACAGGTGCAGGGTCTGCCGCGAGCGTCAGTCCGGCCGACGGGACTGAACGCGCCAATGAGGAAGCGCGGGAACTGAAGGCCGCGCGCTCGAAGGAGCGGCGGAGGCGAGGGAAGGACCCGCTCAAGGACCTCGTCAAGAACGGGAAGAAGCTCAAGGGCTTGGCGCTCAGCACCATTCCTGGGGATTCGGGCGACGCCAGGAGCGCGCCGTTCCTTTCCACGGCCTCCCATTCCACCCAACCGCCACATTTGCACAGCCAGACGTTCCAGTCATCACGCTCCATCTCTTCATCCTCGTCCAGGCGCGTGGCCCACCTCGGCGACGCCCAGGCCTATATTGACAGTCGGAACGACGGCGCGTCAGACGATGAGGACCCAATGTGCTCCTCGGTCTCCGTCCTCTCCTCCTGCCCTACAGAAGCATCCAGCAGCCGCGCGCGGGACGAAGGCTCCTTGGCGACCACCCATGCCAGTCAACACGCAGCATTGTCTACTCTCGACGACGCCCCCTGCCCACCCTCTGTGTCCATGTCATCCACTGCGTCACACTCAAGCGCGGCGTCGCTGTCATCCTTCTCCGAATCCGCGGATACGTCTTCAACGTCTATATCCGAGTTCGTGTCGACACCGAAGGCAGCCCCAGACCGCCCTAACGGCAAGGGTCCCAGTTCGTCGACGTCCACGCTCCACTTTCCCGGCCCTTGGGATCGGGATGACACCCCTCCCTCTACCAAGCATGCTCGACGACGATCAAGGTCTCGTGTCGCGAAGCGACCCATCAGTCCCGGAGGCGCCACCGCTGTCGAGCAGTCCTCCCGCTCTCACCCCTTGGAGCACCGACGTGACGCCGCGTCGCCCGCGTCTATCTTGAGCGTGTCAGCGCCAGTAACGGTTGCACATGGTACGTTCTCAATGCACCCCCATCGTAACCGCATGCTCTGTGCTAATGCAGTCTTGGTAATCAGGACGCCCGCTCGACGAATCGCGTGCCTCAGACCACAAGGACAATGGGCATGCAGTCACGTCTGTAGCTGAGCCGACAAGCGGTCTTCCCACGCCTGGATCGTCTTCGACTCAGGCGGCGCCGCCATCGGTGTGTTTCCAGACGCAAGTCGCCTCCCTCCGCGGCGCCCTAGAGGCATCTAGAAAGAGGGAAGAACACATGAGATCGGAGATGGATCGTCAAAACAAGGAAATGGAGATGTTGCGATGGGAAAGCGCGCACTGGCGCCGACGGGAGATGGAGGTGCGTCGGACATATTCGAGACGTAAAGCAGCCGCGCTGACCTAGGCCCTACAGTTCCAATCGCAGGTGCACCATCTCATGCAGCAGCTACACGCCTATTCGGCCATGCTGTCATCCGTACCCGCGCCATCTCACGCTAGGATGCGCGGCTCCAACAGCAATGGTGGTAGCCCTGCACCTACGAACCCCACAAGTCCGACGTTCCCCATGCCGGGGATGGCGCCCATGTCCATGTTCTCGCCTCCGATGATGCCTTCGCCTGGCCCCTTCAGTCCCGTACTGCCTCCGCACCTGCAACCACCGTCGATGATGTCTCCTACGATGCAGGGCAGTCCACGCTCGCCGTACCCTTACCTGCCGGAACAGGGCATGGCGCGGCCGTACTCGCCCATGGTCGGGCAAGCACAGCCGATCCCGCAGAGCCAGAGCCACAGTGAGCTGCTCGCCGTGTTCCCTAGTCCGTCGCGGGGGAGCAGCGGGCCGTCGTCCATCGAGACGAGCTCCCGCGGGTCGGCGTCGCCCCGATAACGCGGGCGGCGCGTCTGGGTCGATGCTGGACCGCGGCCGTCGGCGGACGCGGACGCAGACGGCGGATGCTCGGCCGTCCGGGACGTCGTCGGGGTACGACGGGGAGTGGGACGGCGAGGAAGAGCAGGAGGAGGATGGGTACGGCGGCCTGAGCGAGGTTCTGGCGGACGCGATCTTGAAGCGTCCGCAGACGATGCGGGTGGGGTCGAATAAGCGTCGGCCGCTCGTGGAGCCGGAGTCTATTGCGGAGGAGGAGATTGTCGAGTTCAGCTTCCCTTCGCTCTCGGACTCTTACGAGGCGCGACCGCCGACGGCTGTGGCGAAGGAAGAGGAGACGACGCCTCCGGCCCAGGAAGATACCATCGCGTTGTGATAGACTCCTGCTCTACAAGATCAACTCGCGCACTCTGCATAACGTCATCCAACTCCGTCCTCTGTCGGCCAACAACAATTCTACATCGGGTCCTCCGACTCGCGTCTTCATGCAGGCCTCCAACTCGTCCTCCACCAATTTTCATTTCCCCATCTGTTCTCCATTATCGTCACCCATCATCAGACACGTTAATCCTATTCTTATGTATAACTCCATTGCCGAACGCCCTCCTTTACGCCTCGCAGGATACCATGACACTCCTTCCGCGCCTGGCCCGCTTCACCGACGCACGTCTGGGCCCTGTTTCGCCGACGCGCGCCTCGACTCGCCCTGCCCTCACACCCCCCATTCATCATCTTTCGAGGGCGCTTCTATCGTATCTCGAGGCTGCCTTGCCTGGCGCTTTGCATGCCCTGAGCGACGTGCGCACCATACTTATATTCCCATCCTCCTCTTAGCATACCCCCACCCCCTGCACTTTCTTGTGTCATAGTCGCTCTGCGTCGCGCGTAGTATTCGGAGTTTGTTACGCGAATTTACCCAGGCCTCGAGGGCCGCTGAACATGACATCGCACGTATGCCTAGTATACATATGCGATTGAAGAAGTAAATGAATCTTGAATATAGCAGTTGAACATACTTATAAGACAATGGGGAGTAGAGGGCTTGGAATTAGTGGAAGCAATCTAAAGTAATGGCAAAGAGCGCTTTGTGGCGACTTCGGGAAGTGGCAACCCAGACACCACGTGCCGGCGCGTCCATTGTTTATTGTTATTATTATCCATCATTCCTGGCCAACCTGGCCAACCTCAGTTGAACGGGTTCTTTAGCGCTGGTCTGGCGCTGGTCGTGGGGTGCGGTCGCTCAACGCCTTGATATTATTGTACTCGAACACTCATAGCAGCGCGTCTTTTCAGTATGGCGAATTGAAGCCGGCTTCCCAGGGCGTTTTCTGCAGTAGCTAGTAGTAGTATGCGCCGGGGTTACAGTGATTGGCACTTATCGATATCCAGCATCGCAGGTGGCAGATGTCACTGTCATTCGCAAGGGCAGCGAATGTTAGTGGTTAAGGCCCAAGCATACTCGACATTATGATACTTGGTTCTTTCAGAGTTAACACATTTTACACGAAGGCTGTAGCGACCATAATGAACGTAAACACGCAATCATTGAACACGGAGCCACATGTCATGTCGGCTCTACCGCTTGGCAGGCGCTCACAGTACGCGATCAACCTGTGTACCCAAATCGAGGCGCATTCGTGATGATACCGAACTGTTATAAGGACTGTAAGCACATCTTAACGCACAAAACACACCCACAGGCGCTCACCAGGCATCCAGAAACCACGCCAGTGATGGGCACAGTGATGACCCACGACGCGAAGATCCAGGCAATCCCTGTCGAAGCGTATCAGCAAAGCCCGGAATGTGCAGCCGCGATGGAACACCGGCTCAAAGACAAGCGCGGGGACACACCTCTCCAATTGACGGATCGCACGTCGCCGTTGCAGATGCCGACGGCCGCGGTGGCACCGACGATGCACTGCGTCGTAGACACCGGAAGTGCAAGCTGCGATGCGAGCACTACCGCGATAGAGGAGCCGAGCTCCATGCTGAAGCCGCGTGTCGGGGAGTGCAGGGTGAGGCGGTTGCCGAGGACGCGCATGATCTGCGAGGAAGACGGCGCGGTTACTGGATGTATAGACAGCAGGCAGCAAACAACTCACGTTGTACCCATAGGTTGCCAGCCCGATGACGAGCCACACGGCACCGTATGCAAGGATCCATGTGGGCACGGGTGTCTTCGCGCCGACATAGCTGCCCGAGCGCCAGACCTCGTAGATGGTGGAGAAAGGGCCTACGGCGTTGCTGATGTCGTTCGAGCCGTGCGCGAAGGATGCCGTGCACGCGGTCATGACCTGATAATTATTTTAGTTACTGGGGCGGTGAGAGGAAGTCGGTGAACCGTATGTGAAGAAAAATAGCGCGTACCTGCAGGAAAGAATACAGATGCTCAGTCTTATTATCATATTGCTTCGCGCGGGAGTGCACGTCGGCTACGCGGCGGGAGTCTTTTTGCGTGGTCTGCATGGTCAAGACGTCCTTGAAGAGACCGCCGAATAGCGTGCGCTTGATGAAGGGCACGGTGTGGTAGCGCGCGATGATGTACAGGTTCTTCGGCTCGGCCCTGAATGGGAGGTCTGTCAGTATGATGCCCTCTGTATATGCGACTCCTGCCATGCATGGCTTCAAAGAGCTTGAGGACGATCCGGCGAGCGCACAGATATATACTCACCAGGCGCCCTCGATTTTGGCAAATCCACATCGCTAAGGCGCGCATCACGATGAGCCAGGTCAGCTTCCGTCGCGCTTTCCTTGCTGTCCTCCGTGGATGCTGCGTCTTTCCCGTCTATCTGCAGCTCCGGTTGCGCAGCCGCCGAATGCTCATGTTTCTCTACGGATGGATGGGCATTCTCCGCGTCAGGGGCGCCTGCTGGGGCGGGATTCGCGTCTGAGTGGTGGCCTCTGCAAGATCTTTTAGTAAGGTTGCAGACATAGGGTGATAATCTGAACACGCACTGGTAGTAGTCCGGCACGGGGTCCGGGGCGGTGAAGGAGCCCGCGTCCGCGGGCGGTACGCGCCACCATAACATTGGACCGACGAAGAAGTGGTACCAGCGAAGGGTGTAGTCGCCGCGGACGACCTTGCAGTAGACGAAGGGGAGCCAGAATGTGCAGGCGAGGGCGCAGACAACGGAGGCTAGATGGATGTGAGCAGTCGCCTAGAGAACCACCGCCTCACATAGATTCGCACCTGTCCCAAATACAGCTGCCATAAGGTCGGGCGTGGACATGTCGCTGAGGCCAAGGTTGGGCGAGCCCTTCCATAGGATGCACAGGGTTAGGATGACTGTGAAGGTGTTGCTGAAATCAGCAATCGAATCAAAGAGGCTGAGGACCACACTCGCCTGTGACGGCAAACCACCAGAAGGGCGCCATAATCAACCCGGCCTTGACCGAGTCGGCACGCTTGAGTACAAGGAACTTGGTGAGCAGGTATACGACAGCCGCAAAACCGCCTGCAACAAGAGGTGCAACGCCCCACTGAAAGCTTGTATAAGCAAAGGGCAGAAGAGATGGGCAGGAAATGCGAGCGCACCGTGGCAAAAATCTGACCAAGTCCGTCCCAGCCCCACTGCACGGCATCCGTGCCACCGGCAGCGATACCCACGCCCGTAAGAGCACCCACGATGCAGTGCGTCGTGGACACTGGCATCTGGTGGCGCGTGGCGAATATGAGCCAGATCTGTTTGCAGTGGCGATCGCGCGTGAGTCGTGTGGTACACAGCAGTACCGTGGAGAAACATACGGAGCTGCCAGCCACAGCGCAGACCATGGCAAGGAGGAGCATGCCGGGATCGTCGCGGAAGATCTCAATGTCGATGATGTTGTTCTTAATTGTGCCCGAGACGCGCGCGCCTGCGAGAACGGCGCCGAGGAACTCCATGATGGCCGCTGCAATGCAGGCCTGCCATAGGCGCAGGGAGCGCGAGGAGACGGAGGTGGCGAAGGAGTTCGCGACATCGTTCGCGCCTGCGAAGAAGTAGTTAGCACGGGCGCACGACCATTGGGGATAATGAGAGGAGCGCACCAATTCCGTATGCGTCTAGGGAGGCGAAGAATAGCCCAAAGACAAACAAGTAGTCATACTGCGACATGCGCGCCATGTTTGGCGGTTGACTGGGGAACAGGAGATCAGAGGAGGAAGGGGGGGATGGGTGCTACCACGGCGGCCTCATTGCATTGGGCCGCGTTATAAGTCACCTCGAACCACGCACGAGGGGATGCAGGTTGACGCTACTTGGAGCGTCAATATCGACGGGAACGAACGTGCTTAGCCAAGCGCCTCAAGAGGGGGCAAAGAGACTGAGGTCAAGAGCCTTGGCAATCGTGAGTCGTGCCTTCCAGCCAAGAACCGGCTTGGGCATCTCGATCCTTGACCAGTGACCAGCCGCTTGACAATGCAGCCTGCGCTAAGAAAGCTCAGAATGAATGTTTGCATACATTTTATTGAACGACAAAACGCAAACACATCCTTGGTCAGTATGTAGAGCAATCGATCGGAAGAAACCTGTGGACGAACGGTTGGTCAGTAATCCTGGCGTTGGAACGCGGCTTTCTCTGTGGGAGTGCGGCTGGCTCCTCAATAGCAGCACAGTAGCACAGATAAAGCGATTGATATGGCATGGTCGGACATTCCTTGACCGCTGGATGTACGCTGTGGGAGGGCCTTGAAAATGTGGACGCTGATGCGGCATTTGCCGACCGGTCTGACCGTTCCGAGCTCTGATTGCATCACTTGCGAGCCCAGGAGAATGACCTCCGCTTCGCCACCACCGCGACCCCCGCGACCTCGGTTCACCAGCCGTCCAAAGGCGCGCCGGCCTCAAAGAGCTTTCCTGTCTCTCCATCAATTCACTTTCTCTATCTTCAATGTTGGAAGTATGCCAACCCGTGCGTTCACCAAGTGCCGAATTAAGAATGAGACGGCTTACAATACCCTCCCCGCATTTGGTGGCATCCGACGCGCATATTCCTCCTTCATGGCGACATCTATAATATGTTGAACATCACGGAATGCTATATCTTAACCTTCATGGCAACAGCGACATGACTGGTTCACCGCAACATTGACGTTCGCTGTGTTGCGGCCTGATCATCTCTTACCTCCCCCAAGTACGTCCTGGTACATTCGTGTAGCGACGCATCCCCCAGATGCTGCCCCTACGTCTCCCTGGTGCTCTGCATCACTCCATATCTTCACTCCATGAACGTACAAACACATCATGCCCCTTGTCTGACATTCGTTTAGCACGCTAGGATCATCCGCGCCGGCTCGTCTGAGGGCTTCAGCCCATGGTTCCTCCTCCTTGGAAGCACCTCAAGTGCGGCAGGAATGCTCAACATGTGAGACGACTCTGAGGGACAAGACCTGTCACTCATGAGTGGCTCAGGTTCAACATGCAATTCGGCATCATCAGATGCTGTCGCTTCTTCGTGCGTGATCAGTTACTCTGCTTCTCCTGCCATTGACGTCTCCACTAGAGCTTCGGAGGATGTCTTGAAATGACCGCTGGAGTCGTGCAAGTGGGCCTACAATGGCTGTTTTTCACCTTGATGTGCGTGCTCACGTCGGTGCTGCATGTTTCCCGGCTGACCGCCCTTTCTAGCTTCGTCCTGTACATATTGTACTACCCCCCACACCTGAAGTATATCACCCCTGCCTCAGATCCCGAGCACCCCACGTCGAAGCATATCAAGCACGCCCAAAGAACAGAAGAGTGGCAGAGCTCGGTCATCCTTGCATGGGTCACTTTCGGTCATTTGTGGCGTCTCGAGATTACCGTATGTTGCATGTATACTGAAAGCTTCCAGTGCCGTGATTGTGATTATCTCGCTAACTTGCTGCTCACATCGCAGCCGCCACCGATGCAGAACCAGCCACTGCCCCCAAGATATCCTCATGGGGCCACATTCCTCGGCGTGAGCTCCGCGCTGCTCGCCGCCATCCAATACGCCCCACAGATCATACACACATACCGCATGAAGCTCGTTGCGCGCTCAGTATCGTCATGATGATGATCCAAAGCCGGGCCTGTACTCATGGTCCCTCAGCATTGCTCTCCGCCCCGATACGAACTGGACCAGCTACGCTTCCTCCTGCCTTCCTCTTCATCCGTCCGCACTAACACAGCCCTACCTCCCAGGCTGGATCACCTTCGCCGTCGCAGGGGTTATGCAGGCACCCTCCTCATCATGGCATCTGCTGGAAGTTCGCCAGCTCCGGCTGGGAATCGACGACTTCGGTCACCCGCGCCGAGTCGCCGTACCACCAGAGCAGCCACCACCACGCGCACCGCCGGCCGTCGTCGTCGCGCCCCGAGAGCGACGTCAGCGTGCCCGGGCTGCAGGGACGAAGAGGAGGAGCCGCCAGGCCGGTACCGCGGCGCTAGCGCAGCATCGAGAGCGCGGTGGAGGAGGATATCGTGGGGAGCACGATGCGGAGAAGCGCGTGGCCGGGAGGTGCTGGTGTGGTGCAGGCGACGGAGACACGCCCGTGTGGGTGCAACGTCGGCTGCGGCGGAGGTATGATCTCGAGTACGGTGAGTGTGGCGGAGGGGGCTGAGGAGGAGAAGGACCCGGAGAATCAGGCGAAGTCAGATACGCTGCAGGAGAATGATACAATATGGAAGGGTTGGTTTGGGCGAGGCGGGAAGTAAAGGGGGCGGCCGTCCTACATGCCACCGCTGAGGTGCGCCCTCACCATCTTGTCGTTGTGTTATGCTACATTCGTACACAGTAATTACCGTTTGATTTCATACACCGCCTGCTCCCCCTGTGACCGGTGCGCATCTGTGACGCCTACGCTGCCTGCACGGCCAGTGGCTATTTGTGTAAGACCCATCAGCATGCACGTCGCCCGCACACAAGTCTTCTCGGAGTTGCAGCACAAAAAGGTCACTTTGGCCCTCAGCAGCATCTGCACATGCCGCTCTTTCAGCTTGCTTCTGCCGCGGACTCCTCCTTTGCCCCCATCCAACCCTTCCGTGTGTGGGCCATGTGGGCAAATATGTGGTCGATAAGTCGACAGCCACCGAAATAAGTAGCGGAAGATCACCTTCAACAGCACATGGCCTCGGCAGAGCGGTGAGAGAACAGCGGCGCACGACTCCGCTACCTGACAAAAAAATTGCCAGTCATGACTACAATGTCAGAAGGTTGTTTCGGAAGATATATGTCATCAATTGTGAGTATCATACAGCGCATACGTTGGGAGGCATGAGAACCAAATCGCGCGTCTGTTCATACCCGTACCAATATTCCTAAGCGTGATTGCGGACATCCCTTGGCTGGTACCTATGAAGCGTCAGTGCACGAAAACAATAGTATGTGAGCGCACTTACGGTTCTTCCAAGTACTGGACCTCTTCCTCGGTCAACTCGCCATCGACGATGCTTTCGTCGACACCGATTGATCGAGTTCAAGCCAACAATGGGGCTCGCGACGTTCCGCTGCACCCAGGCGAGCGCAACCTGTACAATTGTTCGCGCAGAACATCGGTGAGACGGAGCAACGACATACCTGGGACATTTTCCAACCACGCTTCTTGGCGATCTCTTCCACGCGCTTGTTGATCTGCTGGTCAGCTTCCTGAGTCGGGCTGACCCAGGCCGCGAATGATTTCGAGCGCGCAGTCTCGCTCGCATTCAATGGGCGCGCGAGTTGACCTCCGGCAAGGGGCGACCATGGGATCACGCCAATACCATGATACTGGCAATATGGCAACATCTCGCGCTCCTGCAACCGCATGAATGAGCAAAGGTAAAGGCGATCATCCAATACACAACTGACCTCCTCACGATAGACGAGCGAGTATTCGTCTTGCATGCTGACGAATTTTGTCCACCCGTTCTTCTCCGCCATCTCGTTCAGGAGCGCAAACTGCCAGCAGCGCATGGAGCTAGCGCCGAGGTAGCGAACCTTGCCTGACTCAACGAGATCATGCAAGGCCTTCATGGTCTCCTCGGGGGGCGTCGTGGAATCGTAACGGTGGATCTGGTAGAGGTCGATGTACGTCGTGTTCAGGCGCGCCAACGACCCCTCGACGCCATTGAAGATCGCTGTACGCGAAAGACCAGACTGGTTGATATATTCCTGGCGGTTGTTGATGGTCGGGAATTGCATGACGGTAAAGAGGTCGTGATCGTCGCCCTTTCCTACGAGCCCCCAGCACTTAGTCATGATGACGATCTCCTCACGCGGGATGTGGTGCTGACAAGACAGTGAAAATGCAAAACTTGAATGTATACCGCGACGCGTACCTTCTCGATGAATTTGGCGACAATGCGCTCGGAATCGCCGTTTGAGTAATTGTTCGACGTGTCGATGGTGCTATAAAGGGCTTCATTGAGTATGCGCATCCGCGGAGCTACGTGCGCACTGCGTACGTACTTGATCCCGCGATCCCATGCAGCCTTCAAGATAGGGAGAGCCTCGTCCTCGCCCTTCACCCATTGACCCGACTCGTCTGCGGCCTGGAAAGGAAAGCGGGTCAACGCACGCTTCAGACTTGGTTACCGCACTCGCGTACCGCCCATTTGGGATTCCCGTAGCTGGCAGCTCCAACCTAGATGCATGCAAAATCCGTTAGCAATGCCATTGAGCGTATTGACTGCTCAAGACGTACAATGGGCACTGAGACGCGGAGACCGCTCTTGCCCAGCTGAACGTACTTTGCAGGTGAGGTGGACATGTTGGTGGAAGTGAAGGAGACTAGGTTATCGACGTAGCACTTTCACTTCTTTTATACTGACAGCTACGATGGCTCCTGGTCCGTTGAGAGAGATGATGGAAAGCCACGTATTGCGCGGTCTCCGTTTCGGGAACGGATGTAGTCCGTGTGGTCTTGGGGGCACCCTAAGTAGTCGCCTTGGACAGGTATTCAGCCGCCTTCTTCGCCATTGGCTCAGGTCATGGCAGCCGGCAAGCAACCGAGAGACAATATGGGAACCTTTGACTTGCCCAAAAGAATTTGAGCATGCGACTGATATGCGCGAGGAACCAATACTCGTGCGCAACATGGTCACTGTGAAGGACGGAGTACGGCTGTTGAAAATCGCACACTTGCGCACAGCAAGCGGCGAAGCTACTCTGCACCTGCTAAATGGGACCCACGGATTGGCGCCCTACGTGACTGAAGATAGCCTGCAGGTAAGCGCACCGGTCGGAGCAATGCTGTCCCAATCGGCATTGACGAACAGCGTCGAACTGGCGGACGCCTTCCGCAACTTCGAAAGGAGGAGGACTCAAAGCCGCCAACACCCCCGGCCTGGCCAGGATGAAACGTCGAGATTGCGCGCCTCCTGGCGGTGCAGGAAGGACTGTCACGAGCTGGCAAGTAGCAACACAGAGCTCCAGCTGACAGCAAGTCGACAGACGCGACCCGGAGCAAAGCACAGCTGCTCAGCAACATTTGAACGAAGAGCCGGGAATGTGATCGTGAACGCCATGAGTGACAGAAGGAGAGGCCCTTCAGCCAGTAATCACCAATTTTGTACGCGTCGTACATCGCCATCCAGAGGACCAGTACTATCAGTGCGGAGTGTAGGGTAAGGGTCCGCGTTGGGTCCGCGGTGGGCGCACATGATGGCAGGCTGCAGCTCCGCTTAGACATTCCCGATTAGGCAGTCATTGTGTTCATTTTCGGACGATAAGTAACTCCGTGTCCATCTCAGTTCTACCCCTCACCGTTGAGACGCGAGTTCGGTCTCTCGGCCTCGTAACTCACAGCGTGCTACAGGTGTGAGCACACTCCTTCCTTTGCGATCGGAGGGTCACGAATGCTGATCGGACTGAAAGCTGTTTAGTACGCACTCTTCTTCTCTTCACCAGTTGGGCGATCGTTTTTGGGCAAGTTGTTGCTCTGAGTTGTCAGCGTCCGTCGAAGGATGCGCATAAGCTGATTTCGTTCGGTGCATGCGGTAAGTCCTGCTCTAGAGCGTAGAAGATTACAGCAGGAAGGTCTTAACATACTCGTTCGACAGGGAGAGTTTACACAGGGCGAATAACGAGCGATCCGGAGGAGCGAGTTGTTGCGGTGAATAAGAGTTTATGGGCGTCCACAATCAAAAGTCCCATGCTGCGCCACGAAGCTTGCACCCTAGTGGCCCTCAAGGGTGAGTAGCCGATCTTCTGTCGCGCTCAGGGATTGAATATTGACTGACAATTGTGCCGACCAGGTCATCGCAATATTCCTCAGGTTTTTTGCTTATGGTAGATCTAACTGCTTCGAGTATATGGCCCTCGAGCTGCTGGGCGCCGACATAGACACTGTCTTGGGAGACCCCGAAGGACTCACCATGCCGAACCTTGTCGCATTGGCCTGCCAGATGGTAAGCCGGTTGTCCCAATCTGCCAGCCCCATAATTGAAGACCCTTTATCCTCAGATCGACGCTCTTGAATACTTTCATTCCCACCACATCGTGCATTGCGACGTCAAGCCCCCAATTTTCTCTTCGACCTCAACTCGGCATCGGGGCTGATCAAGCTCATCGACTTCGGCCTGGCAAAGGTCTACTTTGACTCTAGCACTCATGAGCACGTGCAGCCAACGAAAACGAAATATGTGATTGGAACGAGGGCCTTCGTCAGCCTCAACATGCACCTGCATCGCGGTGAGCATGCTTTCTTACCAGCGTGCCGCGTGTCACTCCCCGGCCGCTTATATGCACCGTGCAGGTCCATCCCGTCGGGATGACATGGAATCACTTGCGTACACGATTGCGGCCCTTCTCTGCGATGGCTTACCGTGGTATCAGGCCAACCGTTCCGAATGTTTCGCAGTCAAGCAGACCTGGAGTGGCGCCGCGCTTTGCAGTGGCTATGATCCCGTCTTTGGGGAGTTTATCGACTATACGCGCTCCTTAGTATTTCAAGAGACGCCTGACTACGCCGGATGGAGGCGCCGATTCCTTACGATTGCCCCTGAGCTTTGCGGACGCCCACTGTACAACCCTGCGGATCGAGGCGTGAAGCTTCGTGAAGGTCGGAGAGCGCCGCGGGAACGGTGCACCCGCCGCTGTCGCCGTTCGCCCAAAGCCGAGTTCGCATTCGTCTCTTGAAGGTCCAATCTTACAGGGCATGTACTGCCCCTACTCGACGTGGGGGAATCCTGAGCATGTGGCCGACGAGGATGTCATCGGGGATGAAGCGAGGATGGTGCGCGAGTCCCTGGGGTGCATAGAGGAGCTTCCGAAGGCAGACCGTGAACGCGAAGTTATGCATGTTGATGATAATGACTGAAGGACCCATGATGGTTGGGCCGGCTCTTTGTATCTCATGATAACTGCACTTTACTCCTCGCTGTAATCAGTACATTCGTCTTCGGTGGGCAGCCGTTCCAAATGGGTGTATAGTGGCCATAGTCACGTACTTCAACTTCAAGGTGCCAGACTGCCTGGAGATTGTCTCTTGTTTTACGCGCTCGCGGTCCGTTGACTCGTGAATGAAGTACTCAACTTTACTTTTAATCTTACGCTGCATTAAATACTCGTGGCAGGTTTGGCTTGAACGCAGCGCGTCTTGCAAGTTACTGATGCTTACACAAGACTCGGCTTTCAAGTCGAACATTGAACTTGCCTTCGGCATTTGCCGATAATTTCAAATACCTCCTTGTCCTTCGCTTTCATCATCGCTGAGGCTCGCCGTTGTACAGCGCCATGGCTGCGAAGCGCAAGTACAACCGCGAAGAAGTATCAAGGGACGGCGCTCCAAAGTACAGCCCCCCGCTAGAAGGAGAGCAAACCTGGACCGGAACGATCGTCGGCGAGCGGGAAGACGCGTTCAAGGTCAAGTGGGACCCGAACCCTCGTTCAGGAGAGAAATACGCGTCGACATGGGAGCCTAAGAAGAACTGCAACGACGGCATGGTTTTGGACTGGCGGCAGAGGCAGAAAATGCGGAAGCAAGGTGCGCGCACTTGCAGGGCGATAAGACGCGCGCTAACCGGGCTCACAGTGTCAGAGAAGGCGTCGACTTCGCGAAATACTTCATCTGCTGCGCGAGAACGTAGCCCCTCTCCCTCGCGTCCAAAAAAGAAGCGGAAAGTGGAACCCACTGTCGACTCCCAGACTGTTACGCGCGTGGGACCACCCAAAAGGAAACCCTCCAAACCCACGCAGGGCGCATTCACGGCCGAAACAAGCTCCTCTACAGTGTCCCGTCGGCAAACAGAACCAAGTCAATCGCGCAGAGCACTAGAATCAGATGTCGCTCGACGCCACTCTGCCTCCACCACATCTCAACATGAGTCTCGACCGACCGCGGCTACGCGCACGTCTAGTTTGCGCAGGAAGCAAACGGCCGAGCAACCTGCTCGGGGAGACGAAGAAGACCAAAGCATGTCGCGCCCATCGAAGTCAACCCAGCGTTCCGGTGCAGGCGGTGTGTACGCCGATAGAAAGTCCATCCGCCGCTGACTATCTTGCAGACAGCATGCGTTCTCGATCGTCTATCGCCCATCGCAGACCTAGCATAGACACCCGCGATCTTGATCCAACACTCAAATCTCGCTGGGAGTTGTATGAAACCGCGCGCTCAAAGCTACCAGTACCCCGTCTTCCTGAAGCATCTGGGAAGGGCAATCGACGGCAAGACAGCAATTCCGAACTACCAGTCGAGCATGCCTCTGTATCTAGGCCACCGTCGCCTCAGGCGCACCCGTCTCCACAGCTATTCGAAACGTCTCCAAATAAGCGCAACGCGTCGCCTCCCGCGGCACCTGCTCAGTCCAAGACTGGCACAGCTGATCCCCCGCAATCTCCTGTACGCCCGAATCCTCCAACCCCAGAGCTGCCACGCAGAAAGAAGCGGCCAACTGCGACCAAGCCACTCAGACCCCTACCGCGGGTATCACCCTCAGATTTCAATGGCCTTCCGCCGAGCGGAAGCGCTATCGAGAGCGCCGGCGGGCCCACTCAAGCGGAGACGATATCCGAGTTCTCGCCTGAGAAGCGGCGCACTCAATCGGAAGGTGTTGTTCAGGATACCAGTGTAGCCATCGAGGGAGACGACGTCCTATCGCCTGTGCGTGATGACATGATGATTGGCGAGATGCAGCGTAGTCCTGCGCCTGCGCGGAAGCCACGACGACCACTCGGAGACGTTCTTGATTCCTATCGGCGGCTACAGCCAGAAGCCGACCAGTTGATGGAGGTCAATAGACCTGCTGAGATGGACGAAATCGACGATGCGACGCGGGAGATGGAGTCGTACGTCGACTTCGATGGTGGTGCTGGGGATGCCGATAGCGCTGCGCGTGCTAACGGTGCGCCGAGGAGCCCGGCAGCGGAAATGAACGAAGACGAGGACGTGGACTCTCAGCAGGATCGTATCTTGTTGCGGCAGGAGCAAGAGGAGTCGACGCAAGACCTACTCATGGAGGAACAAGAGGCCGGTCCGTCAACGGCACCAAAATTGACGAAGACGTCAGATGTGGACACGAATGGGGCGTCAGTCATGGTGCGTTCCTTCCATATCGCGTTTGTGGTGTAGTCGCCTGACTGTCCTTGTGTGTAGGTTCACCCCGCGACTCAGCCTGCCGTTACGAGGCAGAGAACATCTTCTCCGCCGCCAGAGCCGAAGTCTCAATCGCAGGACGCATCCTTTGTTCCTCCTACGCCAGAGGACTCGCAGCGAACTGGCATGGACATCACGGTTCGTGTCTTAATGCTCTCGCCCGTCTCATCATGTCTTCTCCCATATCCTTTTCGCCTCAAACTGACTTGTTCGCAACCGCAAGTCCTCGCAGGAGCAGCAACGCATTCAGGAACTTCTATCACGCAACGAAAGCCTGGTTCGCGACCTTGCTTCTAGTCAGACACAGTCTCAAAGTTTTTCTACTCGGGTTGAAGGCTTGGAAGACCTACTCTTGCAAGCGCGACGCGAGACGGGCGTCCTCCGAAATCAGCATGCCAAGCGCGATGCTATGTGGAAGAAGACGGAGAAGGACTTTGAGACCGCGAAGCTGGAGTGGGAGGCCAGCGGAAAGGAATGGGAGGAGAAAGAGGCCCAATGGAACGCGGTCAAGGCGACGTTGAAAAGCAAGGCCGCGAACTTGGAGCAGCGGTGCGCCGAGTGGGAGGCTAAGGAACAGGATTGGCAGCAGGGCGAGACCAAGTGGCACGACACGGAGCGCGAGTGGGCGGAGAAGGAGCGGCAACTGCAGGACAAGATGCAGGAGCGCGAGAAGGAGCACGAGTTGAAGATCCGCGACATGCAGGAGAAGTTGAGCCAGATACAGAACGAGACCGCGACCGACAACGAAAAAGCCGCCGCTGAATGGACAAAGGAGCGCAACGAACTGCAGCGTCAGAACGCGGACCTCACGCATACCGCTGCTGAGTCGCTGCGCAAGGTCGCCGAGCTGGAAGTGCAGATTTCCGAGTCGGAGCGCAAGCTCGCTGACCTGCAAGCTCAGAAGACCGGAGTGGACTGCGCCATCGCTGATCTGATAGCCCGCCAAGCTGTGCTGGAGCCCGAGCTTACCAATGCACATCGTGAAGTTGCCGAGAGGACACGGGCCTTCAATGATGCCGCAAAAGGCTGCCAGATCGCTTTGAAGACGGCGGAGACCGCCAGCGATGCCCGTCAGGAGGCGTTGGATACGCTGGCTGAGCGAACGCAAGCCCTCACGGAGACCAAACAGGCCCTTGCGGACAAGTCGGAGGAGCTGTCGAAGACACAGCAGCTGCTCGAGGAGGCCAACAGCACCCTAGCCGTCACTCGCACGCACAAGGAGATGGACAAGCAGGAGTGGGCGGACGAGCGCGTCGCGTGGAGAAGAACGTCGAGAATTTGATCCAGCAGACGGCGGTGGAATGCAGGGTCGATTGACGGTTCTGGAGGAAAAGCTGAAGAGCACGGAGGAGGAGCTGAAGGAGGCGGTAGCCGCGCGCTGTCGACGCGGAGAGGGAGGCCGAGCTACTGAGAGGCGCGAAGGGGGCGGGGGACGCGGCAAATGTTAGGGCCACCGGCAGCGGAAGAAAAGGCCAAGGCGGCGGCGGAGAAAGTCAAGGCGGCGGAGGAGAAGGTCAAGGCGCGGAGGAGAAAGTCCAGGCGGCGGAGCAGAGGCCAAGGCGGCGGAGCAGAAGGCCAAGGCGGCGGAGGAACAGGCAACGGCAGCGAACGAGAAGGTGGAGGCGGCAGACGAGCGCGCTGCCGCGCTTCAGGATCGCGCAGACGCAGCGGAGAAGCGGTCAGCGGATGCGGCAGCGGAATTGCAGGAAAGAGGAAGCGCGCATGGCCGAATCGCGGAAGGAGGTCGAGAAGCTTGTACCCGCTGCGATGCACGAGGCGAACTCGCTAAGGCCGACCTCAAGGAAAACCAAAGAAAACCTCAGGAAAGCCGACGAGGATCGCAGAGCCTTACAAGAGAAGGCTCAAGCTCTTGAATCGCAGCTTGCGGAGATGGAGACAGACGCATCGGAGCTTCGCGTAGCCGGCAACGCCGCCAAAAAGGACCTCGAGCAGCAGCTATTGCCTACGAGGAGCTCAAGGCGCAGTTTGGCCACCCATGAAACTCGCGAGGCGGAGATCAGTGCGGAAGTCTCCTCTCTGCAATCGCAGCTTGCGGTTGCCCAGGCGGTCATTCCCGCTCCCGCTGCCCGCGCCAAACCCATGCCTGTTGCCGCAGCGATCATGGGCGAGCACTCCGCTCTAACTGAGCGTCTTGCTGAGCTGGAGGCGCGCCTAGTTGCAGAGACGCGTGCGCGAATAGCTGCCGACGATGAGGTCGAGTTTCGTGCGCAAGAACTACATGGAAGCGTCTGCACACGTCGGCGACCTCCGTAAGGAGGCTGTCGCGCTCAACGCGCGCGCGACGCTCGCGAGGATCAGGTCAAGCGCGGTCTGGCAACCGTGCGCGAGACGTTGCTGATGCGCGCGCGGTGCGTTGGAGGGCGAGCGAGACAGCTGGCGAAAGCAGGCGGAGTGGGTGCGCGAGCTAGACGCCCGGACCAATAACGGAGAAGTCCGGCGGAAGGCCGCGGAGCGAGACGAGCTGGCAGAGCGCGTCGAGGCTCTGGCCCGTGGAGCGGAGGAAGCTGGCCATTGAGAGGGACAAGCGGGCGGAGGAACGGGACGACCTCGCGCAAGAACGCACGAAGGCTATTGGCAGCGCGAGACAAGCTTGTGGTACAGCGAAATCAGCTAGTCGTGGAGCGCGATGCGCTGGTTGTGCGATTGGAGGCTGTCGAGGCACAGTCTGCGCACCTCGTTGAGGAGCAGAAGATGGAGATCAACGCCTTGAAGAAGAGTCTGAAGAGTACCCGGGCTGAGCTGGAGCAGAAGGAGCACGAGTGCCGACACGTGTATCCGTGCCAGTGGCGTCCCGACGGCATGAGTTGCGAGGCATTTTTTGAGTCTGTCGAGGTGCGTCTTGGATTTGCATCCTTTTCTTTGCCGTAGCTGATCATGAATTCTGCAGGATCTGGAGACCCATGTACGACAGGATCATTTGAACGTAGGTAGTAGGCGCCCACGGAAGGCGCATATAGCTGTCGATTGTTTTTTTTGTGTACCATCGTCTCGATGCTTTCTTGAATTGCTGCATTTATTGGGTCACCTGTGTGTATCGAAAAGTACTATCTTATCTATCTGATGTATCTCCCAATCGTCCAGCAGCGAGGTACGCACGCTCAGGCGCTTATTTACTGGGCGCAATTGAACACGTGATCGCGACAATCAGCCATCACTTGCCGAACAAATCAACTCGAGTTCATCCACGTTTCGTCTTCATTCTGCACGCCCATCATCTGTATCTATATGATCTGAACCCCACAACTGTACCCCCAGCCTCTTGTATCCTAATGCATGTCTCAATCATGGAGAAGTCGGAAAGCACGCCTCTCAGAGCTCTTGCGCAGCGAAGGTGACGAGGAAACCGACGGGCTCGCTTTGGATCGGTTGCTGCACGGACAAAATGTTATAGGAAAGACATGTGCGTCGCAGGTGCATAACAGTGAAGACGAACGCTGACTGGCCGTAGCGCGGACCACTGAAATCGACGCCATTCGTTTTCAGAATAAGGATCTACGTGCCCTCGGAACGCTGGAGTTCGGCCAATTTGGCGTGGTGCGTAATCATGGGATCCCCCTCGCATGCTTTGCTCACTGCAAACAAGGTTGATGTAGTGAACTGCCGCCTCGACGGACGCGTCTACATTCGCAAGTCGATTGAGAAGCAGATCGCCCTCCGGAACCGCCAGGTGCGTTGCCTTCCCGTTGATTATGCAACCGCTGACCCTCTCTCAGCAATGTTTCCCGCAGTTGGAACGCGACCTACTGGCTCGGGCGCGCATATCCCGCTCGGCGT